>CM031954.1:25023248-25143248 GCA_018749465.1 Paracanthobrama guichenoti
AATTTTACTCGAAAAAAAAAATCAAAACTTATACGATGCCAGATCAATTGCTTTGAAATTGCATTTAAAACACACATTTGCACACAAACACACACCACAGAGAGAGCGTTTGCCATAAGGAGTTGTGATTTCTCGCTGTAAAAATCGTCTGATAAGTCACCTGAATGCAATAAACAGTGAAACGTGCTGAGAAGATGCTACATTTTTCTGTGATCAGATATCTTGTGCATCACAGGACACGCTAGCTTTGAGGCAGTCTGTCTCAATCGAGATGTGTTATGGGCTGCCCTCGTCAGTGTCCACGAAGGGAGTGTGCTGCTGGGCCTGCCGAATCAGAACCAGGTAACATAAGTCAACCCTCACGTATAACATTACAGCTGACTGAGCGCATGTGTGCACACATGCGTGGGTGTATGCGTGTCGATCTGTTGGTGGGTGTGTGTGTTTGCGTGCAAATGTGTGTTTGAGTGCGTTTTAAATGCAATTACAAAGAAATTGATGTGGCATTGTATAAGTATTGTATTTTTTCGAGTTGTGTTGAGGTAAAAATAGCTACTGGTAGTGCCAGTTGATTGCAGAGTACAACCATTGTACATCATCGACATAGAACGCAAACAAAATGGTGCCGCCCATTGTCCAAATATATAATGAATTTTTTAAATAACATAGATCTTTCATGGGTTTTTACTACATATGTAAGAGACATAATTTAAGTTACATTAAGCCATACAAGTCTTAACAGCAGGGGATCCCTTAAGGACATTTTCAACGCCTTAAAGGGATACCCAAAAAAAAAAAAAAATCCTATAATTTAAATCACCCTCAAGCCATCCTAGGTGTATATGACATTCTTCTTTTAAGACGAATACAATCAGAGTTATACAGGTGCTGGTCATACAATTAGAATATCATCAAAAAGTTCTCTAATTCCATTCAAAAAGTGAAACTTGTATATTATATTCATTCATTACACACAGACTGATATATTTAAAATGTTTATTTCTTTTAATTTTGAAGATTATAACTGACAACTAAGGAGTCGATCAGTCTGTGGCACTGCTCAGGTGTTATGAGAGCCCAGGCTGCTCTGATAGTGGCCTTCAGCTCTTCTGCATTGTTGGGTCTGGCATAGCGCATCTTCCTCTTCACAATACCCCATAGATTTTCTGTGGGGTTAAGGTCAGGCGAATTTGCTGGCCAATTAAGAACAGGGATACCATGGTCCTTAAACCAGGTACTGGTTGCTTTGGTACTGTGTGCAGGTGCCAAGTCCTGTTGGAAAATGAAATCTGCATCTCCATAAAGTTGGTCCGCAGCAGGAAGTGTTCTAAAACTTCCTGGTATACGGTTGCGTTGACCTTTGACCTCAGAAAACACAGTGGCCCAACACCAGCAGATGACATGGCACCCCAAACCATCACTGACTGTGGAAACTTTACACTGGACCTCAAGCAATGTGGATTGTGCGCCTCTCCTCTCTTCCTCCAGACTCTGGGACCCTGATTTACTTTCATCAGAGAACATAACTTTGGACCACTCAGCAGCAGTCCAGTCCTTTTTTGTCTTTAGCCTAGGCGAGACGCTTCTGACGCTGTCTGTTGTTCAAGAGTGGCTTGACCCAAGGAATGCGACAGCTGAAACCCATGTCTTGCATACGTCTGTGCGTAGTGGTTCTTGAAGCACTGACTCCAGCTGCAGTCCACTCTTTGTGAATCTCCCCCACAGTTTTGAATGGGTTGTTTCACAATCCTCTCCAGGGTGCGGTTATCCCTATTGCTTGTACACTTTTTTCCTACCACATCTTTTCCTTCCCTTCACCTCTCTATTAATGTGCTTGGACACAGAGCTCTGTGAACAGCCAGCCTCTTTTGCAATGACCTTTTGTGTCTCCTTGTTCAAGGTGTCAATTGTCGTCTTTTGGACAACTGTCAAGTCAGCAGTCTTCCCCATGATTGTGCAGCCTACAGAACTAGACTGAGAGACCATTTAAAGGCCTTTGCAGGTGTTTTCAGTTCATTAGCTGATTAGAGTGTGGCACCAGGTGTCTTCAATATTCAACCTTTTCACAATATTCAAATTTTCTGAGATGCTGAATTTGGGATTTTCCTTAGTTGTCAGTTATAATCAAAATTAAAAGAACATTTTCAGAAACATTTGAAATATATCAGTCTGTGTGTAATGAATGAATATAATATTAAAAGCTTCACTTTTAAATGGAATTAGTGAAATAAATCAACTTTTTGATGATATTCTAATTATATGACCAGCACCTGTATATATTAAACAAAAAAAAACCAAAAAATTAAGACCAAAAAGTGCATAGCTTCTGGTGGACCACCTTCCGTATTCAACTTACAAAGAAAGTGTTGCGCCTCTCGCAGTTCAAAATGCTTACGCTCCATTACGACGTCATCGTCCTGCCAGTTACGTTTTTTTCATTGAATATGGAAGGCGGCCTGCTGGAAGCTAGATATTTTACTTTATAACATGTTAAATATGGATATTTTTCTTACAAAAACCCCATCGTTTCACTTTAGAGGGATTTCATTAACCTCCCAGAGCTGTGTGGAGTACTTTTATAATGGATGGATACACTCTTTTGGGCTTCAAATTTTAGTCTGCCATTCACTGCCATTATAATGCTTGGAAGAGTCAGGACATTTTTTAATGTAACTCTGATTGTATTCGTCTGAAAGAAGAATGTCATATACACCTAGGATGACTTGAGGGTGAATCATTTGGTAATTTGGCTTCCTCCATCTCAGCAAGGCTCAGAGCTCCCAAGCCCGGTGGTCCCAGAGATCCTAACTCTGGTGGTCCTGAATCCGGGGATCCTGGAGGACCTGAGTCCAGTGGTCCCAAGTTCAGTGGTCCTGGAGGACCCGGCTCTGGTGGTTCCAAATCCAGTGGTCCCGGAGGATCACCCCAAGTCCGGTGATCTCAGAGCTCCCAAGTGTGGAGGTCCCAGAGCTCCCTGTTACAGTCATGGAGGCTGTCCCTGAGTAGCCCGCTGTTCCTGTTTCTCCTGTTGCGGTCGAAAAGACTGCCCTCATTTTTGTAACAAAAGTCTCCCTCCTCAGAAAAATTAAATGAACTTTCCTGTCCTGTCAATTGTGCGCGTAAATTAAATGTCGTAAAATTACCAAAAAGTACCAATAAATTCTTACTTCGAAAGCAATAGGATCGCCTTTTGGGTCACCGGTCCTTATGTTAAGGTTTTACATGAAGTTATTTGGTTTGTTTGTATTTGGTTAGTTATCCTTACTTCCTGTGTTTATTTCTGTTGTCATTTGGGGATCCTTGTTCTCTTATAGATCACTCCGTCTCATGTGTTCCGGTCTTAATGCGTTTTACTAAGCTGCTGTATTTGCAGTTGTTTCCTTTGGATTGCATTCTTCCTTGATTTTCTCATTTCAATAAAGCTGCACTACATCATCTCCTTGCAGAAGAACCAACCTCAAATATTTATACAGAAGCTGTCCAACTTATCCTCCTCTCCCAGGATGATGAATCCATTAAGGACCAAACCTGTGAATTTCTCTATTTTATAAACAAAGTGAACTTCCCTGACCATTCATTCTAGGAGTGCTTCTCAATATCCCTCCTCGTTTCCTCGCTCCTCTGTCCTTCATCCTAGGACCCGGAAACTGAGCTGAGCAATCTAATTATCAACTTTCTAATTGCACCACGAGGAGGTCGAGGATCGAGGTGTGAGGATGCTTCCTGAGGAGGATACACGTGTCATCTTTTGCGGAAGTGTTTTATCGACTAAACGTGACGCACATATAAATTCTCCTCCCTCTTCACATCTTGCCACTGTTTATTAATAATTATTTATTGTTATTATCATCATCATCATCTTTTTTTTACATTGTGTACAAGACACAAACGTCAAACTAGTAGGACAGGTGCAGAATTATATCAAAGCACAATTTAAACAAACTAATACTATACAACAAATAAAAAGCAGCTAATAACTGTGGTATTTTGTGGAGGTTGAAACTATTACAATATAAATAGTTCTCTCTAATAGTCATGAATCCCAACGTGTGTGGTGTAGAGACATCATTAATTGACGATGCTTTAAAGTGATGCTAAAGGGTGCGAGGGGATGTCATTTCACTGGATTCAATTCCTTCGTCCTCGTGTCTTTTCCTTGCATCCTTCCCTCGCATCCTGAAGGGGTGGAGCTAAGACACAAGGAAAGGAAACGAGGATGCACAAATAAGAATTGAAAAGCACCCTAGCATTTTATAATAACCTTAAAGAACCACTGAAGTCAGTTTCATGTGGCAATGTTTGTGTTGTGCTTGAGTACATGGCTTTGTCTTTCTTTGTGTTGGACATGTGCTCCGCTTGCCTTCTCTTATTATGCTTTCTTTCCTTGTGTTGCTGGACATTGTAACTTTATATGGCCTTTCATTTCAGATGTTAATTCACTGTTAATTATAACCAAAAGACAAACACATCAATGGCTGATTTTATTCATCTGGATTGTATAAAGGGAGAGTAACCTGAAATGGTAGGTGCCTTCTTGCTGTCCAAAGCCGCTGCCGGGAACCAAACAGATGCCTGTTTCTTCCAGAAGCTTCATACAGTAGAACATATCTGGAGATTGTTCCTTCTCCTAAAATTTGAGGGGATGGGGGATTTCAGTTAACATTTTTAATGAAACCAAGTAATTAAATAAATAAATAAATAAATAAATAAATAAATAAATAAATAAATAAATGAATGGTTTAACAAAGAAAATATTATCATTTACTTGAACTTGACATCTATCTTTCTATAACTTGTAGGTCTTAATGCAAACAATCTTCTCAAATACTCAATATAAAGTGCTCATTTTTAGAACCTGATTCTAACATTACACTGACATTCTACTCGAGTAGAATATTTTGCATGTATTATACTGATACATCCTGATGCAAAACAAAAGAGAACCAACAAAATATTAATAACTGATGTTATTAATGTGGTATTAACTTTAATGTTATTACTGCTGTTGTAATCAATGTATGCTTTTACTTTGATCTTTTGTTTATGCATTTTCTTTTTTGCATAGTAAAATAAAACCTGTAGCTGTAGTTTTTTTGTCAAATAATTTAAGTTTTGTTCTTCCCTTATATTTAAAAATATAACAATTTTCCTAATTTTTCATGGTTTAATCAAACTTGTAGGGTCATTAAAAAAATATATGTTTTTCCTTCTTGTGGACATACAAGTAAAACAAATGTACCTCATGTGAACAATGTTCATACTTTATAATAAAGTTGAAGAGTTTATAGGAGGCTTAAAGCAGTGAATATCTTATATTGGCACAGGGACATTTCAGTCTTTATTTTGTCCTGTTTTCCTAGTGTTTTGTACCATTACATCACTATGTATATTCCTTTTGATTTCAGGGTAGTTAATTGTTAAAGCCTATTGACACTACACCGACAGACGCAGACCAATGCAGAGAGTCACCAGATTAAAGAACGTCACATCTTAGACATTCTAACAATCTCCGACAGATGCCAACAGACTCCGACACTGATCTGACAAAACCAGACAAAGTGTCTGTTGCAATCTGTCGGTGAATTGCGAATTGGTCTTTAGGAATAAAGTTGGGTTAATGAGCCATGTTAACTTGAAGTGGAATATGCCCCATGACTCCCACTCAAGTCACTTCAAAGTTTAGTTATGGTGCAGTCACTTTAGCACTTTAGCAAAAAAAAGTCCATTGTCAATGGTGTAGTGATGTATGAAGCACAATCACTTTCAAACCAAGCAGCTGTTTGTTAGTCAACATGGAAAATTCACATTACCAAACAGACTGAATGCAAAAATCAAATCTTTTGAAATAATTGGATTTTGCCCATGAAAATCTGCAGAACAGTAAATGTAACAACACCTTGGTTATGCCAATAAAAAAAAAGAACAGTTTTTAGATTTAACTGAGCACAGGCTGATTCTACCTTGGCCTCCAGGATGGCTTTTGGTGGGAGGTGGATACGTGGGAAAGTGTACATTGCACCCTGCACTGGGTTACATTTTATTCCTGGGACTTGATTCAAGATATCTTGCGTCATGCTGGCTTTCTCTGCCAGTGTGGCCAAAGTTTCTGTGCGTTCCTGAAGACAATGGAGAAAAGGTTTGATTACCATCTTCTTGGCTTTCTTAACTAGTAGAGAGGAAATAAATCAACGGGACATTACTTGGATGAATGTGTCATATGAGGGTTCATCTGGTTGAGGTGGATTGACCACCACATCTAGAAGAGCCTGACCAGGCACCGGAGGACACAGCCGCACAGACACTAGCTTAGTGAGTTGAACTTTCACCTCAGGGTCTAGATTCACCACCTCCATATAACCACCACGAAAGCCACACCTTCAAGAAGCAAGAAAGACAGGTTTAGTGCTTAACTATTTACTTGATCTATTTTAGGGAACTACTATTTGGTCAAACCACAATATTTGTGTATGCTCTTTCCACATCATCTCATAACCTACATTTCAATTTATGGAAGAACAAGATTTTTTTCTTAATTAACTGCGAAAGTGTTTTATATATTGATGCATGTAATATTTTGTGAATATATTTTATGTGCATGTGTGACGCAAGAACAAACCTCACCGTTTCTGGAGCATCAAATAAGTGCATTTAAGCTTACATTTACCATATTTGATGAGCTTTTTGTATGCGTGCTGATCAATGTTTAAATGTGAATAAAAGTCTAAATTCATCAGTTCAACATATAAAGCGATTATGTCTCTTCAGACGTCTTGAACCTTTTGAAGTGTCAACTTTTGGTGTAATGGCTTTAGCTTTTAAATGGAAAGACAGAAATCACTCAGGTTTCAAAATATCTTATTTGTGCAAAGATAAACAAAAGTCTAGATTAGGAATGACATGATAATAGAAGTAATTTTTAGGTGAGCTAACCCTTTAAGAACAAAATTTTATTAGGAGTCGGCAGATTCATTAAATTCTATAATGTTATCAACAGAATACTTCTTTCAAATAACCTGAAGATCATTTGCACTTCTCTTGTTTTGGACACTCACTCTCCCATGTAGCACTTTGATGTTGAGTGAAACGAAGCTAGTTCCACTTTCTCAGAGTATTCTGGACCCATTTCAAACAGCACCTTCTTAAAAGAGTGAAACTTACACCCATCTGCATAAACATTGTCCTGATAGACCTGGATAAAGCAGGGCATATTGAAAACATTAACATTGTTTATTTTGGTAAATATGACCAAAGGTGGCTGTGAAAATAAATCTGCGTTGTTAATCCTTTTTTATTTATTTATATACATACATACATACATACATGCATACATACATGCATACATACATACCTCGTCAGACATGAGGAAAAGGTTTTCTGTCGCAGCAAATCGGATCACGTCTTCAATGCACTGCCGACTTTGCACTTGACCTATCGAGTAAAGGATTCAAGAGTTTTTATTTGTCACGTACACCGTTATATACAGAATATACAACCGGCAGTAAAATGTAAACAGGTCCGCTCCATGGACAGGCAAGCAGCGTTGCCAGATTATGTTAATGTTTTCCAGCCCAGAGATTGTACATAGCCTTCACCACTGCAACAATTTTAAGGAAATAAGCCACACAAACACCTTATTTACATACTCAACCAGGGTGCTTCTCATTTCTGAAATTGCACATCATTTCCTATCCTTGCTCCAAAAACGCAAGGGAGGTCAGAGAAATAAAAAGGAAGATGCATTTGTAAAATGGAATATTCTTGATCACTCAAACGTTAATGCCAAGATACACACTGCATAGTTTTCAAAGTTCACACACTACATGACTGTCTGGGATACTATTTATTTGCTGTTGTGTGCAAATTACACAACATTTCAATAGGAATAATCGGCAACAACTCTATCTGGTCTACAAACTATGTTTCACAAACAAACATGTGAGAAGTGATAGAGGAAATAACGTAAAATCACACATGAAACGGGTTCTCATGCAAGAGATCTCACAGGCATCGGTGATGGCACTTCTCTCAGATCATGCCTTTGATGATACCATGCTATTTTCACTCATGTGAACAAGTGGGGACACTAAATATTTAATTATATTACTTTCTATTAAATTCTGTTGCATTATTTTCCTGTTAACATTGTGAAGCTGCTTAGAAACAATCTGCATTGTAAAAAGTGCTATATAAATAAAGGTGACTTGACAAGCACTGATTTGCCTCCGATTTCAGGCATTTGTGTTTTGACAAAAAGAGACTAGTATTTCCTCACTTCTCATTTAGACAATTGATACATCCTTGAAGATGGAGTGAGGAAACAAGGATGCACAGAAACGAGGATTCGTTAAGAGAATGAGAAGCACCCACAGTGATACAGGAACATACAGTAGTGGCCAAAGTGATGTCCGGATGGGATATTTGTTTTAAATGACCCTAGAAGTTTGATTAAGCAAATTATATTTTTGAAAACATTTTAAATATGAGGGAAAAATATAAGAACAAAACACTTAATTTGGTGAAGGAACGTATCTGACAAAATTATATGGAAAAAAAAGGCAAGCCACGGCAACAGGTTTTGTTTTACTATGTACAATTTTTTTTTATCATATTTGAATAAAGAGTGATGTCAATTTTCCTAGGCTGGACATCAATTTTGGCCACTACTGTATGTTGTTCTGGAATATCAAGAAGCCACACAATTGTGTCACAACATACTGTAACAAAGTTATGCTTTTCCAAACAACTTCACATGAGCAAGAATGCTGTTGGATTCCATATCAGCACAGCTATAATTGGGCTTTATAGGCACAAGGCAGTAAAAGTGATAAATATCAAGTAACTTATACCCAAACTGGCTGCCATAATAAAAACTGATAGATTTGTTGTCACACCTGTGGGGTTGCCAGGATTGATAATGCACAGTGCTCGAGGGCTGCAGTGCTTCTTTGCTTCCTGCAGGGCGCGCCGTAACTCATTGACGTCCAAACTCCAGCAGTTTTCTTCATCCAAATAGTAACTGATTTGCACAGCACCCAGCTCGGCCAGAGCAGCGGAGTACAATGGGTACTGAGGGATGGATATCATCACTCCTGTACGAGACATTCCTTCCCCAGACACTAGTAACTTAAGCATAGTCTGACACAGACAAACACCGATATTTAAAACCAATTCTGATATTGCATTCTCTAAATGCAATGACAATCAAAAATATAAGGTGAATCCATATGAATAAAACTTTGCGTAGATTTCAACATACGTTTTTTGTTTTTAAACAAAAGTTTTCATAAAGCCGTTTGTACACCAGAATTTATGCAAGTTCACTTTATAAATTACTATTAAATGGAAATGCGCCCACACATTCCGTCTCCTTCATGAAATAACCATACATATGGAGCTGACGATGCCATTTTTAATATCCATGGCCTAATTTGAATTAACTACCATGTGTATTTTCATGCAGATATTTAAACAAGATACACTATATTGCCAAAAGTTTTGGGATGCCTGCCTTTACATGCACATGAACTTTAATGACATCCCATTCTTAATCCGGTTTAATATGGAGCTGTCCCACCCTTTGCAGCTATAACAGCTTCAACTCTTCTGGGAAGGCTTTCTACAAGGTTTAGGAGTGCGTTTATGGGAATTTGTGACCATTCGTCTAGAAGTGCATTTCTGAGGTCAGGCATTGATGTTGGACGAGAAGGCCTGGCTCGCAGTCCCCGCTCTAATGGTGCATTCAAGTCCTCCTGGGATGTTCATATTTACGAGGTGAGAAGTCGTGTTTACGACATCATGTGCGTTCAAGTCTCTTTGGTCAGAGCAAGATGGCAGTGCAGCAAGGTTTGTTAACTCCGCTTATAGAAAATGAAGAACAAATAATGCGCATCAGGTGAGTTAATATTTTACCTTTTTAATTAATCTATGAAGCCACTGTAAACTGTATCGTTTTATATATTAGGCTAATTGTTATATTACAATGCTAGCTTACTTTGTTGTAAATGACAAAGCCCGACAGGGTCACTGCTAAATACCCATTATATTCAACTGCATCCATTGATTCTGCCATGTTTCTCACTGACATGCCCTCAACTCGTACAGATCGGGGCTTAAAGAAAATCCTGAACTTCCCACTGGTATTTACGACTCTGTTGTGGCATTCATGTGCATTCAACTCATAAATATGATCTTTACTACATGATTTGAACGCACCATAATTCATCCCAAACGTGTTCTATCGGGTTGAGGTCAGGACTCTGTGCAGGTCAGTCAAGTTCCTCCACACCAAACTCGCTCATCCATGTCTTTATGGACCTTGCTTTGTGCACTGGTGTGCAGTCATGTTGGAACAGGAAGGGGCCACCCCCAAACTGCTCCCACAAAGTTCGGAGCATGAAATTGTCCAAAATGTCTTGGTATGCTGAAGCATTAAGAGTTCCTTTCACTGGAACTAAGAGTCCACCAAATCCAAATCCAGACTCTTCTCTGTCAGGCAATCCGATGGACGAGTGATTCGTCATTCCAGAGAACACTTTCCAATGCTCTAGAGTCCAGTGGCAGCGTGCTTTACACCACTGCATCCCACACTTTGCATTGCACTTGGTGATGTAAGGCTTGGATGCAGACCATGGAAACCCATTCCATTAAACTCTCTACGCACTGTTCTTGAGCTAATCTGAAGGCCACACAAAGTTTGGAGGTCTGTAGCTATTGATTCTGGAGTTGGCAACTTCTGCGCACTGCGATTTTATGTGGCCTACCACTTCATGGCTAAAGTTGCTGTTGTTCCTAATTGCTTCCACTTTGTTATAATACCACTAACAGTTGACCGTGGAATATTTAGTAGTAAGGAAATTTCACGAATGGACTTATTTGCACAGGTGGCAACCTATCACGGTACCACACTTGAATTCACTGAGCTCCAAGTGGTCCTGAAAGCGACCCATTCTTTCACAAATGTTTGTAGAAGCGTCTGCATGCCTAGGTGCTTGATTTTATACACACCATGGCCACCATGGAGGTGATTGGAACACCTGAATTCAAATGATTTGGAGGGGTGTCCCAATACTTTTGGCAATATAGTGTATGTTGTCTGTGTCTATGATTTTGCTCCTAATGTAAATCTATCATTTTATTTAAAAAAAAACATGCTTGTATATTTTTACTGGCCATTTTGGGCATCAAAAAGTGTGTACTCCTAGACACATAATATAATAAGAAAATAAACGTTGACACATAGAAAGAATGTCTGTTTGGGAGTCTAGATTTGTAATATGATGGAGCATTGTCTAGCATGGCTGCCAGAAAATGCTGGGAATCATAGGAAATCATAGGATTGTGTGAACGCCCATGTTGTTGTTTTTTTTTGAACGAAGCAAATTCAATAAAAGCATTGATGCAAATAGTCCTTTTCAGTTTGTTACTTCATCAAATAAAGTCATTCTCAGTCCTAAGCAAAGGTGTCAAATATTGCTCCTGTAGGGCCACAGTACTGCAAAAGCAAGCTCCATCCACTGATTAAACACATCTGAACCAGCTGATTAAGGTCCTTAGAATTATTTGAAAAATACAGGCTGGAGTGTTAAAGCAGGATTGGACCTCAACTCAGCAGAACATTTCGTATAAATACGGATGCGTGCAAGGGAAATGGCATAAATGCTTTTCAATGCCCATTTTGTGCAAATGCAATATTTACACAAACACTTTTTAAAATGAATGTTACATTTAGTTTTGTTTCGTCTTTACTTTTCTTGTCTGTTTTAGTATCTGCTTACCACGATTGCATCACTGGCTCCTGTTGAAAGGTAAATGTTGCCAGGGTCACATGCGATTCCTCCATCTCGTTGTTCAATGTAGCGAGCGACGTCCTGCCGAATCATTTCAATTCCCTGACTAGTACTATAGGCACCTGAAAGATCCAAAAACCCAAATTACAAACACTTGATCATTGCATCAAACACAGTGTCTATTAAAGTATTCTACTGGTAACCAAATAGTTAACTTTAGTTAATGCATTTATATAACTAACTACCAATGAGCAAAAATTATATTTGTTAAATTTAGTTAAAACAAATGCAGCTTTTCATTGTTAGTTTGTGTTAGCTCAGGTCCATTAAATAATATTAACAGAAGCAACTCTTGGTTTTAATTATGTATTAGTAAATGTTGCAATTAACATGAACTAACGTTAATACATTATTTAGAAGTATTTTTCATTGTTAGTTAGTGTTTACTGACGTAATGTTAACAAATACAACCTTTTTGTAAAGTGTTACCATTCTATTAAAGTAATCATGACCCATGTTTCAACCATAACAAAGCATTGTTGGTAGTGCCATGAAAGAGTGACAGTCAAGTTTGAGTCAAATTGAGCGCAATTTTTTGTTTGCCAGTGAAGTGGGTGAATTTATAATATGGCTGCATTTTACATGATGAAAAAGTACTCTAGTTTATCTATTATTTAATTATACCAAAATCTGTATTTTGAACCTCACCTAAACGGTTACAGTAGGTCGAATGGAAACGAAAACATGCATCATAACAAATCTTTATTATTACAGTATATGAATGACTCCAACACTAATAGGAGTTTTGGTTCATTATCCCATTCTTAGAAAGTTACAGGTCACAAGTTTCACTCAAGACTATGTGTTCCACTCCAGCAGACAATGTGGGAATGACTTTAATATCTGTCTGTTGTATATGATTTCTACCATATATACTGCATCTTACCAAGTTAATATACAATTTATATATACACTATACACTCACCTAAAGGATTATTAGGAACACCTGTTCAATTTCTCAATGCAATTATCTAAATCAACCAATCACATGACAGTTGCTTCAATGCATTTAGGGGTGTGGTTCTGGTCAAGACAATCTCCTGGACTCCAAACTGAATGTCAGAATGGGAAAGAAAGGTGATTTAAGCAATTTTGAGCGTGGCATGGTTGTTGGTGCCAGACGGGCCGGTCTAAGTATTTCACAATCTGCTCAGTTACTGGGATTTTCACGCACAACCATTTCTAGGGTTTACAAAGAATGGTGTGAAAAGGGAAAAACATCCAGTATGCGGCAGTCCTGTGGGCGAAAATGCCTTGTTGATGCTAGAGGTCAGAGAAGAATGGGCAGACTGATTCGAGCTGATAGAAGAGCAACTTTGACTGAAATAACCACTCGTTACAACCGAGGTATGCAGCAAAGCACTTGTGAAGCCACAACATGCACAACCTTGAGGCGGATGGGCTACAACAGCAGAAGACCCCACCGTGTACCACTCATCTCCACTACAAATAGGAAAAAGAGGCTACAATTTGCACGAGCTCACCAGAATTGGACAGTTGAAGACTGGAAAAATGTTGCCTGGTCTGATGAGTCTCGATTTCTGTTGAGACCTTCAGATGGTAGAGTCAGAATTGAGTTTCCCAGAATTGTTGCGGAACAACCAGGTGGTGTTGAGCAAACATATTTTTAGACAGCAGTGGTTTCCTTTATGTTGACCTTTAAATGAACACCATTCTTGGTCAGTGCTTTTCTGCAACAATTCACAATCCAACAATCATGGTCTTTGCAACAACCCAGAATTTTCTACATTTGTAGACAGGGTTATTTTTGCAGCTGACCTTATTTCATATGCATTTTACCCTCTCAGACGCTCAATTTACTGGAGTTTGCGCCATTATTTACCGCCCCACAAAAGAACATGTCTTAAACCAGACACTAACTGGTAGATTGCGTTGGTCATTATGGAAATTAACCGGCTGTGTTCTATAATTTGCGCATCGTCAGTAGATCATGCACAGAACGGTCCACACCCATCGGCGCTTTTTTAGAATTGCGCGCTCACGCCAATTTAAAAAAAATTCTTGGCTCAAAGCTGCACTTAAAAGTTAATTATCAAGCATCTCAGTCACACTTTAAGGTGAAGTGTTAGACTAAATTTTAAGTGTCAGTCATTCCTAAGAGTTTACATTCAACACACAAATAATTTTCAAAAGAATACATTATGATATACACACTGGAAATGAAAAAAAAAAAAAAAAAAAAAGTACTAATTTTAAACCGGTGTGCCATTAACTGACCTGCCTATATAGACTAGATTTCATGATATAATCCAAAAGGAAACCGAATTGATGGGAGAAAGAAGCGATCGCTAGTTTCTGACTAATTCAGAAAGCAGTAATCTGCAAAAAACAAAAAAAAGAAATTTAAAGGCAAGTTCAGCCCAACATTAACCAGCGCTAACAAAGATGATGCCTACTCTGTCCAAACGATACAGTTTGATTAACTGCTCGTCAAACATTTCAAAAACATTCTTCCTCTCCTGAAAGATTTGTGCACGTCTCCGTCTCCTCAGTGCCATCACATGCTGTCCGAAGGGGGTGCTCTGAGCTCGGAATTTGGCCCAAACCCTGAGTACCCACCACCACCATGGCTGGGATAGGAATAATTGAGAGTGAGGAGATGGGGTGGAGGTGGAATGCTGGAAAACTGTTAATCCATCATGTCATCGCGTTCATGATCAGAACTATGGCTGTATCAATGTCCTTATTTTGACATATTTCATTTGAAGAAGACCCTAAAAACGTAAAACATGCTTACTCCAGTTAATTTATGATCTTGGATTCGTGTTGCAATTGTTGTTAAACTCATTGCAGTATTCCACGCATAACCATGCATGCTCTGCATGTTGTTTGAATTCTCTGCTGTAATGCGATCTTGTGTGTAATACAGCGCAGTGATTGGGTAGAGTTCATTATCATGAATAAATGCAGAGAAGCGCTCAGAAATGTTTGACATCAGCTCGTTCATCCAGCCCCTTCTGGACCCCTGCAACCAATCACCCCTCCAGATCTTGCCAGTATTACGTATTGACGTCAATCCGTGACGTTGCTCTGATGTTTATCTGCTTACCCCCAGTGCATCTAAGATTTAGGTGACTTTGTTTCTTTAGTAGAACACAAATGAAGATTTTTAACTCCAACCGTTGCAGTCTGTCAGCCATATAATGCATGTGAATGGTAACAAAATCTATGAGTAAAAAAAAAAAACATGCACAGACAAATCGATATTAAACCCTGCGGCTCGTGGCGACACACTAATGACTTAAGACACTAAATGATCAGTTTGTGCGAGAAAACACCACTACGTCCAACAACGCACAATCACTTCCGGTGTGTGAGGTCTGTACATGATCTGGCGTGGTTTACACAAGCGCCGGAAGTGATCACACACTCAAGGCTGTTGGATTCAATGCATCGTCACAAGCCACAGGGTTTAATTCATATGCATTATACGACTGACAGACTGCAACGGTTGGAGTTAAAAATCTTCATTTGTGTTCTACTGAAGAAACCTATTGTCACCTATTGTCATGAGTCGGGTTTGTTCTCGGTCCCTCCCCTCTCTCCTACTACTTTCACTCGGCTGTTAGCAAATCAATCAGCGTTTGTGCTGACTGCCACTGCACCCGTTTCTTCTCTACCCGGATTCTCTCTGCTACTTTACACTACAGTTCTCTTAGCCCTATTCAGACAGTAATTGTTTCTTGTGTGGTCGTAAGGCATTTTCATCATTGACAGGGACTAGTCAGTGATTTTATTGCCGTCCAAAACCAGAACGTCAGTGTTTTTCAGAGATTAAGAATATATCACTTCAAAATTCACTGCTTATATCCTTTTTAACCACTTCAGAGCACCGTACAGATGCAGTTCGCTGTAATTTGGATTCATTTTAAAGACTTCTATTACTGAAATGCTGGCAAGTATTTACAAGAGCAACATTAACTTGGCACGTTATGCCTACAGGAAAGAACAGTTTGTGTTCAATCTATCTAATGTTGTGTTGGTCATACTATGCAATAGGGGTGGGAGAGAAGATCCTCTCTCCAAAGATTCTGGATCAATTCTGAGCTTTAGAGTTTAACTGCAGGTGCGCAATGGCGCTGCCTGTGTAACAACACTCAAACCAAAAAATTATATTTCATAACGTTCGGAAAGGTTGAAGCGAATCACAATAACATTCGCGGGTTTCATTGCACAGGATATGCGCTGTGAGAATCTTTGCTTGATGTTGCACTTGGTGTTCTCGCGCCGGTATTTTCCTTACAAATGCTCTACAAAGGCTTAATTTATGTTGTTTGGAATGCAGTGTGTTTATATATTAAAAATAGGAAACTCATTGACAGAAGGCTTTCAGTTTCAAATGCTCACGCCGTGCTTTATAAAGAGTGCTCGCGCTTGCCGCTGTGCACGTCTCAAAATGCTTTTATGATGCAAAATTAATGTAAACAGTCAGTAATCTCTCAAGTTATTAAACAGACAGGACAAACCACATCTTGTATTTCAAAAGAGATCTGTGCATTAGTGTAGGAATTCATATCTCACACTGTCTATGTCATAATAAATCAAGCAACAGTAAAGATGAGAAAAATCACTCACAGATCTTGAATGGAAAACGTTCAGATACTCTTAAATACTGAAAGCTCTTTGTTCATTGGTTGTAATGTTTTTGTTCCTCTTTCTTATTTACTAGCTTATGTTTTGAAGCTATATTAGTTGTTACATTTAAAATTCTTAACATGCAATTGTTTTAATTAGATGTGTAATTATTTTAAAAGTACTTATAATAAAAAAAAAAAAAAATTTTAAGTTTTAAGATAAGAAAAAAAGTTCAAGAATTGTTTTGGAATGGGATCGTGAGGTGCCTAAAGATTCCCACCATTACTATACAATGATTTATTGCTCATCTTTGTTGAATAATACAGAAGATAAAGAGCTTAAAATAAATTGCATATTAAATCGCAATATTGGTAAAACAAAAACAATTCGATTATTTTCCAAAATCGTTCAGCCCTAGTGCGCAGGATCACAAAACTCGCTCCCCCACCGTGAATAAATCACCATCGGAATGCATGAATTGTATCATGCACGGCTGACTGCCTTTGTTTCTGTCTTCATTAAATCTATGTGTGAATCTGCCTTCGCTCTTGGGTCTTCCGTTTCACCTGACACCTATATCTTGGATGCCCTCGGGGTAAGCAGATAAACATAACATTTTCATTTTTGGGTGAACTATCCCTTTAATAAGTACCTTTAGTTTTTTTAATTATGTGCAGTCGGTACATATCTGTTCAAAAAATGTGTTTTGGTGTTTCATGACCCTTTAAGGGTAAACCTACACTGTCCATGTGATGTCAGTCAAAAAGGAAAGGAGGCTGAGCAAGATCATATGTTTTGGCAATAGGTAAACAGTTTGGTACATTTGGTTTTGTGTTTATTTAAAGTATGCAACATCTAATTGAAAGGATTTTCCAGTACCGAGACTTCCTCCACCACAAGCTTGGAGAATGCGGCGTGCTCTACTTTTGGCATCTTCTGGAAATTTGCAGTCTTCAAGAAGATCTGGATAAGCGCACAATGCCAAGACCTGACAAATAAATGGAGCATACGTACAGTATGTACAAAAACTACTACTCAGAATACAGCATGACATGCACAAAATCGTGTAAACACACCTGTCTGAAGAAGGTGATGGGTTTCTGGCCCATAGCATGGCAGTCGCCGATGTTGGCTTTAATGACCTCTGTAAATGGCTTATTTACGCCCTACATTGATGGAGCAGTTAATGGGAAAGGTAGGAAAACAAAGAGAATGAAAGAGACAGGAAAAAGGAAAAAGTACAGAAGATTTACAAGGCGTCCTAAAGGGTTAATTCACCCAAAAATTAATTCTGTCATTAATTACTCACCCTCATGTCGTTCCAAACTTGTAAGACCCTCGTTCATCATCAGAACACAAATTAAGATTTTTTTAATGAAATCCAAGAGCTCTCTGACCCATTCACAGACCGCAACGTTAGGCTACTTTATTCAACAATCTCTTCTCCTCTGTGCCATTCACACAAGCACCTCAATGCATGTGAAGGATCTAGGTATTAGGAGTGAAGGAGCTAGGAAGCGCTGTACTTTGTCAATAACCCAACAAAGTGAATAGTGGAGTTGTTACAGGGAAGAGAAGAGATTGTTGAAGTTGTTATTTTGTGTTTGTTTTTGAGCACAAAAAGTAATTCTAGTTGCTTCATAACATTAAGGTTGAACCACTGTAGTCACATGGACTATTTTAACAATGTCTTTGCAACATTACTGCAACTTTCAAGGTCCAGAAAAGTAGTAGTCTATGGAGGAGTCAGAGAACTGTCAGATTTCATCAAAAATATCTTAATTTGTTTTCCGAAGATGAACGAAGGTCTTACAGGTTTGGAACGACATGAGGGTGAGTAAATGACAATTTAAATGTTAGGGTGAACTAACCCTTTAAATAACAATTTAGCACCATTCAAGTTTACTTTTCATTCAATAGTGTCAGTGCAGTCAAGTCAATAATATTCAAAGAATCATGTGAGTGTCCCTAACTAAGCAAGCCAAAAGCAACAGTGGCAAGGAACCCAAACTCCTTCAGGTGACAGATGGAGAAAAACCTTGGGAGAAAACAGGCTCAGTCTGGGGACCAGTTCTCCTCTGGCCAAATGAATGAACATGGTGTGATTATGATTCTATGCTGCATCATAAATCAGATTGTGGATTTATATCATTCAGAATATTGACATAACATTTGTATATATATTCTTGACATAAAAGGGAGATTCGAGATTGGTCTGAAGTTGACTAATTCTTATGATAATGAATTAAATGATACTAAAAAGAGGATCTACAACTTTCAGAAGCATCTCTTTCAATAGCTTGGTAGATATTGGGTTTAACATGTTGATATTAGATGTTTGGTAACTGTAGGCAATTCTTCTATTGCAGAGGAAGAATAGAATTGTTCCACAGGGGATCTATAGTGCGCTGTCTGATGCGAAAGCAGAAGTTACATGGTTTTAATTCTCTCTGATATAGTGTCAACTTTGTAAGTAAAGAAATTCATTATGTAATTTCTGCCGTGCTGGGAAATGTCTGAAACTGTTGATACTTTATTTCTTGTTAATTTAGCTACTCTATCAAATATCTAGGGCTCTGTTGGTTTTCTAAGAAAGTCGAAAAGCAAGCTGAGCTATAATTTAAGACATACATACACATATATACACACACACACACACAAACACACACAAACACTCCGAAATACCATATTCTGGACTGTTCTCTTGAAGGTGAGAGAGTGAGACCATTTCTGTTGCAACATGGAGTTCTTCTAAAGCCGGGTACACACTGTGCGATTTACAATAGTCCTTTATGAATGTTCATTGTCACACTGTACCAACATAATCCCCGCTGTAAGCCATGTCACACTGTAAGATCTCAGTTGTCATTAAATGTCAGACTGTACGATAGTCAAGGCGCGTTAAACGGATGCACAAAAGAAAACTCGCCCGGAGTTTTATATCATCTATCAATGACCTGTTCAGTGACAGTGAGCTGCATTACACGTGGGATTGAAATGGTGGCTACAAAAATCTCTAGCGCTCATTTTGGTCATGGTGTGTCTTGAAAAACGAAGACAATTTGACCAAGACATTTTATAATATATGAAAACAATTAAGCAGTTACACTGAGATGGTTTGGGACAACCATAAAGTGTTTTGTAGAGTCAATTGTTGGCTACAGGCAGCATTAAACCACCAATTAAATGTTTGTTTATTGCTTATGAATTCCCGAGATTCTCTTTATCAGGGGTTTTCAAACTTTTTGAATGGCAAGGAGCCCTCAATTCCCTTGTGAGATAAATTCTTTATTAGGCTTACAATATAATATAATGTACATTAAAAAAGGTTTTTAAACTGATATCAGTTTAATGCTTAAATTAGTTTTAATATATTATAATATGAAAACAAACTGAAGCATTTAAACCGATCTATAGCCAAATATTTTCAAGAAGACTGAACATGTGAATTCTTTACTTACAAAGTGGATGCCACTGGATTGAGGACTTCCTCACTGGCAGGCCTCAGGTGGTGAGAGTAGGCCAGTCCACCACCTCCTCCATCACCCTGAGTGTGGGAGCTCCACAGGGCTGTGTCCTGAGTCCCCTGCTCTACTCTCTCTACACACATGACTGTTTGTCCACACACAGCTCCACCTCTATCATCAAATTTGCTGATGATACTGTTGTCCTGGGCCTCATTTCGAACAACGAGACGGCATACTTGGACGAGGTGGAGCAACTAACATCATGGTGCCAGGACAACTGTCTCTCGCTGAATGTTGGCAAGACCAAAGAAATGATTGTGGACTTCAGGAAGAGACAGCAACGGACATACTCCCCCCTCATGATCAGCGGGTCACCAGTAGAGAGAGTGAGCAGCTTCAAGTACCTGGGAGTAAACATCTCCGAGGACCTGACCTGGACTGCTCACATTCAGACACAGGTGAAATAAGCCAGGCAAAGACTGTACCACCTGTGCCAGCTGAGGAAATTCAGGGTTTCACCAGCTATCCTGAAAATTTCTATTTAGGGGCGATAGAAAGTGTATTCACAGCGTGGTATGGGAACAGCACCAGTCATGACTGCAAAGCCCTGCAAAAAGTCGTGCGCTTATCCGAGCGTATCTCAGGGTCAGCTCTCCCGTCTCTGCAGGACGTCTACACCAAACGCTGCAAAGGTAGAGCTACTAAGATCATCAAGGACTCCAAATCACCCTGCAAACCCTCATTTCACGCTGCTGCCATCTGGTAAGCGCTTCCGAAGCCTGATGGCCAAAACTGAGAGACTCGGGAGGAGCTTCTTCCCCCAGGCCAACAGACTCCTGAACGTGACTTCACTTCAGGATAAACATCGATACACTGACATTGCACTGCACTTTCTGTTCTCGCTGTGTAACAACCTGTTATAAACCTGTTTGCACATTATACTCTTTATACATTTGTTAACCACATATTTATAAGTCTACAGTTTACTCACTGTACAGTTTACCTCACTTATTTTATTTTATTCCACTATTTTTATTTTGTTACTTTTTTCTTCTACTTGACTTGATTTATAATTCTACAGATATATATAGTACTTTTTTATTCTACTTCTATTATAATTTCCTCCTTGTGTTTTTAACTGTGAATTTGCACTGTCCATGGAGCGGACCTGTTTACATTTCACTGCCGGTTGTATATTCTGTATATAACGGTGTGTGAGACAAATAAAACTCTTGAATCTTTTATAGTTATCTAAACATCCCTGAAACCCACACCCCACACACACAAAAATGTATTTAAACTGAGGTATGCAACTGAGCTATTTTGAGTTTACACACCCAGCACAGGTGTAGTGTGCAATTTTAAATGTCTCTGTTTTTTTTTTTTTACCGTCCTGTACCCATCATCAGTTATTTCCACCACTTAAGCCAATCTTCTTAAACATGATGTCTTTGCATTTCGCATTGCCTCTCGTATTGAGCTATTTGGTCTGCAAACATGACAGTATTACATAATTCTCTATGAAAACGCATTCACTGGTTCAAACTTTATAGAGACACTAATGGTTGAACAGAGCACCGCAATTATTTCTCATTTAAACTACAATCAAATTAATTTCCCCACATATTCCGTTCCGTGTCTGTCCTCTGCGCTGCATTTTATTCAGAAGTGCACAGTTGCGCTTGCGCGTAGTTTAGAGGGAATGTCTGGATGCATTAGTGAGGGAAAGATTTTTGTACAATGAACAACTCACAATGATGCAAAAACAATTCGGTGATGATCCGTGCATTTTCCAGCATGATTAAGCACCTTGTCACAAGGCAAGAGTGATAATGAAGCAGCTCTGAAATCATTACATTGAAATTTTCATCAATGTAATAATCCCATGTAATTTAATCCCATAGGAGTACCTGTGGTCAATCCTCAAAAGGCGAGTGGACAAGCAGAAGTTCACAAATTGTGATCAACTTCGAGCACAAAGGAAAGAATGGATTGCCATCAGTGTAGAGTATACTGATAGTTTACTAGTCAAATACTTGAAGCACATTTTTTAGTTTATGAAAGTAGACTTTGAAGTATATTCTCAAATTACTAGTTTTATATTGCAAGTATACTTTTTTTTTTAAGTGAACATAACATCATACTTATGGTTTACTATCTTTAAGTATACTACTATGTTCCTATGTAGGTATTAATTTTTATAGGCCTACTTGAAATACCTTTAACTCTTTCCATTTTAAAAACATTTTATTGTAGCTTTATGCATTTCAACACTTGAATGTGGGTAAAAAAAAAAAAACATTTTAAACAAAAAGCTGAGAAAATCAAATTTTTGTCAAAGACCACGTCCAGTTCGAATTCAGAACTATATACACATATAAACACAGATATAGTAGATTGAGTCCATCAACACCCCCAAAGCTTCACAGTCTATGACAGGGAAAGAGTAGATTTATAAGCAAGAAAATTCCTATGTACACTACCAGTGGACTAGCCTATACAAAACATTAGATACTCAAAATTAGGAACATATCCGTTTTCTTAATAAATCAGTATTTTGTAAGTTTATATGACAGTATGTAAAAGTATGTGAGAAAAGTATTTAATAGGCTACTCAATCAAAAAAGTAAACAACTATAAGCCAAGTATACTTAGAATACTTAAGTATATCTTGATCAAAATATTGAGCACAAGTAGGCCTTTTCTGTCAGAATATGTCAAGTATACTTAAGTGTAATTTTAGTACGTTTCTGAGAAGTACGGAGAGAGAATTAACTCAATCTGTGAGCCTCTTTCAACATTGTTCGACAGCAGCGTCTACTAATACGGAACTGTAAGAAAAGCACCGTTGTTACCTTGCTAGTGAGAAATGTCATGCAGCTTTTAAGTTAAACTATTTTACTGATAAAATCATCAGAGCAGCGTTGACAATACATTTCTGTGCGAGTGTGTGTCCTGTATGTGTGTGCATTTCACTGGGAGAGCAGAGAGAGAGCGAGAGTGTGTATGTGCTTTCCATACATAAAACTTAATTTTGTGGCAAAAATAATGGAAGTAATTTGTAGTTTTTATTCTGTTGTTTAATATATTTATTTGCTTGGTCAGTGTCGTTGTGGGTTTTAGTTCTTTTGAAGTAACTGAATCATTTGGAGAAGTGATATGGAACTGTAATGCGATCAAGAACAAATTGGAACTACTTTTGCCGTGCGTTTCCCTGAAAATAATTTCACACCTTAGAACGTTTGTCCACCAATCAGACTTAAGCATTCAACAGTTCCGTAGTATAATACTGTATGTCCTTGATGTGTATTTAATTAATACTTTGGAACTGCTGCTAATCAGATTAGACAATTCTTCAATGATCTAAAACGGTTTTAATAACCAATAGTTTAACCATAAAATACGATGCATCTCAAAACATTATTGTTCCATATTTTTCATAAAATGTATTACTAAAATATTAACTTAATATCAAGCACAGATAAATTCAGCTTTTCAATGTTTAGTCACTCAAGAGGTTTAAAAAAAATTAATATGTAAGAAGCAGGAGGAGTCATGCATAGAACATGTGCTTGAAGCAGATAAGATATTGCCATCTGGGAGAAACTGTCAGACAGCAAGATAGCCAACAAGCAAAAATAAACTACCATTTGCATTCTAGAACATTGCAGGAATAGTCACACAAATGTCTAGCTTTCCAAGCAATGTAATGAAAAAAGATAAAATATAGAACGTAAACATAAAAACATATGTACAGTTGTAGGTATGCTGCATTACCATTTAAAACCCTGTTTTCACTCTTTCTGTGCAAAGTCTTGTTTAGAGTCACAGTGCAATTCTGAGTGCTCTCCCTACGCAGTTTCCCCTGCCATTATATCCCCGGCCCCCCTCTGACTCCTTGAAGGTCAAGTTAAAGGGTTAGTACACCCAAAAATGAAAATTAGGAAACATTGTAGTGCCTCTATAAAATGCTTGCGCTACATCTAACGACATTGCACACCAGTTATGTTTTTTCCCGATCTGGCGAAAGCTAGAATCGTTCCAATCGTATTTTTGATTTTGGCTTCCAATGATTCTGAAAACAAGATAATCGCATTCCGTCCAGTGCACTCTCCTTCACAGCTGTGCGCTTTCATTCCTCCCCAAGCCAAACTTACCATACAAATCACCTGAATAAGTGAGAGATGTAAGTCTACTGAGAGTCTACTGTTGCTAAACTGCGTTACGTGCTTGATATTAAATGGTGTAATTAAAAGCACATTAAGCAGCGAAAGAGACGCTGTTCTCTAGATGACTTCTTGTGCGCCCGCTCCGAGATGGAGAAGAACGCGAATAAGCAAAGTATACTGTGGGCTTCAGCGCCTAAGTGGTAAAATAGCCTAGTACACACAAATATGTCAAAATGGCCTTTTGTTAAGCAAGTATCCTTGTAAACAGTCAGTTATATCTTAAGTGAATGTAAACACTGAGAAAGAGTTTGTATGTAGCAGTTTATTGGGTCTGTGATATTCAGTCACTGTTGTTATAAGGTCATTTTCCTGTGGCTCTATAGTGATTAGTACATTTAGGTTCATTAAGTGCCCCAAGCCAAGATGGCAGATTTCAAATTGTATATTGTACTATGGTGGGGTCCTGCACCAGTCAATCATGTGCCATTGAGATGAACGCAAATGCCAAAGGATAATTTTTTCCAAACCTCTTTGGAATATATGTGCAACTACATTTGCCAAAATGTGCAATATACAACAGAGCTTACAGTGCGAAATAAAGAAAATTAATTTGCACTCAACCTTCCATTTCTAGGGCGAAGAATGAACCAGAAGTAGATATAATGCCTCTGCCAAGTCATTCAACAACTTCACACACAGACTTTTAAGGCACCATAATGTCTAATAATCTAAAAAGAAACAGGCTACAGTTTCATTTAGTATACATCTTTAGTATACATATAAATATACATCTTATATCATCTTATCTGATTGTTGCATGACTGTTTCTGACCATAATAAAGTATGCTTGTTTGTGATCAGGTTATACAATTTCAATAACTTTTAAGAGTGGATTAACTGACACTCACCATCTTGAGTTCTCTTTCGATCTGAAGTGCTCTCTGGACTATGGGACCCCGAACAGCGTATTCCACGAGTTTAATGTTCGGGTTCATCGTGTCCATCGTCAGCACCCTCTCACGGTACTCACAGCCGTTTTCACTCATAGTATCTCAGTGTAGTCCTGTGACCTGCAGATAACAGAACAGACGTGTTGCACTTTGTTTTTCTGTTTGCACATCAGTGAATGGTGAGATATTTTGCTAAATAAAAGGATCCTGCCAGAAAAATTGTGTGATAACTTTATCACGTCTGTATCATCTCAATGAGCTTTTACGCATGCGCAGTAAGTTGAATTTGGCGTTTACTGACGTTTCAGTGTGGATGAGAAACTTTTTGGAAAACGTTAGTGTGGACCGAGAGCGTTTTGAAATGAAAACTCCGTTTTCAAATCTCTCCGGATTAATGCAGACCAGTGGTTCCGAACCACGTTCCTAGAGGCCCAACAACAGTGCACATTTTGCATGTCTGCTCAATCAAACACACCTGATTAATGTCATCTGCTCATTAGTAATGATGTGGGTGTGTCAGGCAAAGGAGACATGCAAAATGTGCACTGTTGGTGGGCCTCCAGGAACGTGGTTGGGAACCACTGATGTAGATGTAGCCTGAGTGTGCCGGAAGGTCTGCCGTTTTTGCATAGTTTGTGCTTGCGTGCTTTGAATAATCAAGTTGAAACGTAGAAAACTTGCATCTCCGGAAAATTAAAAGATTTATCTTTAACTCTCATGGAAACTAGCATGTATAAAACACAATTATACAATTTAATATATAAAACGGAATTTATACCTGTATACGTTTGGAAAAGCTGCGGTCTTGTGGTCAGACGCGGGAATCATTCGACGCGACACAGTGCATTATGGGTATTCTCTAGCTTTTGAGCGTACATGGGACAGGGAACGTTCAAGCTCAAATTGGTGCACTACGGTTTCCGGGTTGAACGTCATGTTTCCTATACGTTTTCTCTTGTTTGGTGGGTGTGTCAAAAATGTAACATGTATATAAACCGTGCAGTGTTAAAGAGACAGGCTGCGTGATTCAGTTTGGTTCAGAAAACCCATCAACAATGAAAACCTGCTGTTACCAATCAGATTAAATAATTTACACTGCAAAATTACAACCGCAATAAATAATCTTATGAGATTAATGTTTTAAACAAATGTTTGAAAATACAAGACAAATGCAGACATGTCGCCAGTAGGTCGCGGTAAGTGGCCGTTTTAATAAGTGAGTCATTTATTCAAACGATTCGTTCAAAACGCTGAATCCTTCAGCAACAAAACACCGCGCTGAGTGTTGCTTTCGTCTGAACTATTTTCGTCAGTGAAATAGAACAAAAACAGTCAATATTGTGTATAAAATGTAAGTAACATACTATTAAATGCTTGTTTATTGAACTATCAAATCAATGTAACATTTGCTGTCGTGATAATATTCAGCAAAACAGCGTCATTGGTTGTTTTATATTACTTAACGATATCATCTGTTATAAATAATAATAATAATTTAAAAAAAAAACATTTTGAATTTTTACCTCATATGTTTGTTCTGAGGTTCTTGTGTGTGCTGTTATGCTCATTTGTTTCGATTTCTCCATGAAAGTCTCTCACAAAGAGACATTGCATTCTTGTTACCAGAAATTGACATTATCAATTGCTGTTTACACTGAATGGCTCTGCGGAAAACTGGTTTATAAGCGCTTTGCATTACAAGATTTGTTTAAAGCTGTTGTTTTTTCAAATGCACGTGATATGTGCATTTGTGTAAGTGTTTAAGTGACTCAAACTTAAACGTGTTGCTTTCAGAGATGGAGCAGCTTTTTCTACCGATCACTGCCACTCTTCACTAACGCATATAGGCTATATTTATTTTTATTAAAAATCTAAAAATGATAAAATCACACTAAATTGGGGGGCCTTTGGAGATAATTGCCCCGACCTTTGCAAGTCATAATCCGTCCCTGCGTCCACTATGGTGTCGGACACCACTACAATTTACCACTACTCTATTTAAGGGTATAGGGAGCGATTTCGGACACAGCCACAGTCTAATAGCCTGTCATCTGTTATGCTAGACTGGGTAAACTCAGCCTGATCTGCCGGCGATTTGATTTCGCCCTGCAACTCAATCTTCAATGTTAAATCTTAAATTGAGCTTGGTCTGGTGATAGCCAGACAATTGTTATGCAAGAAGACTTGAGTTAAAATCCTGGATCGAATGCTTGGACACATATTTTTTTATTTTATTTTGGTCATTCATAAACATTTTTTAATATTTAAACCACTTCTATTGTTAATTGCTATCAGGATGTGAAGATAGGATGTGCCTTAGCCCTTATATTTAAATCATAGACCGTGAAAAAAAATATGGACGACGCGCACTTCCGCTGAGGAAACGTGAAGCCTCCGGAGGTCCGAAGATTGCGCAGATTTGGGACCAAGTCTGCGCAGTAGTGATCTCGGGACCGGAATTGTGCAAGAACACAAATGTTTATATACAAATAACAGAACAAGGCTTTATATACAAATAACAGAACAAGGCTTTAAGAGTGGACTGAGTATATGAGTTCAGCATGATGACATGTAATGTCAATTATTTTGTTAACAAAGCCTTTTTCAAGACACATAAAGGCTTCAAATGACCACGAGTAGGGTGTTACTGTTGTATTTTATGTTGTATAATGAAATGTGAAAATATCTTGAGCTTGAACTTATTTCAGGCTTTTAACCCAAAATTATTTTTTTGAGAACCAGCATTTTCAATATTTCTGAATGTGACTGCGTCCATACTGTCAGTAACAATATAACCATAGATTTATAAATGTCAAATTTTTCTGATATACATCAAAAACATACCTATGGAAACAGGGTAAAACTTCTCTTTTCCAAGATATTTTTGCTTAATAACATTTAAACCGTTGGAGTAAAAAATGATTTTTAATGGATGTATATGAAATCTCTCTCTCTCTCTCTCTCTCTCTCTATATATATATATATATATATATATATATATATATATATATATATATATATATATATATATATATATATATATATATATATATATATATATATATATATATATATATATATATATATATATATATATATATATATATATATATATATATATATATATATATATATATATATATATATATACACTCACCTAAAGGATTTTTAGGAACACCATACTAATACTGTGTTTGACCCCTTTCACCTTCAGAACTGCCTTAATTCTACGTGGCATTGATTCAACAAGATGCTGAAAGCATTCTTTGAAATGATTTGAGCTTTGTGACATTGTGCATTATACTGCATTGTCACAGGTATTGGCCTGAGTATGCCAAGAAAACATCCCCCACACCATTACACCACCACCACCAGCCTGCACAGTGGTAACAAGGCATGATAGATCAATGTTGTCATTCTGTTTACGCCAAATTCTGACTCTACCATCTGAATGTCTCAACAGAAATCAAGACTCATCAGACCAGGCAACATTTTTCCAGTCTTCAAAGTCCAATTTTGGTGAGCTTGTGCAAATTGTAGCCTCTTTTTCCTATTTGTAGTGGAGATGAGTGGTACCCGGTGGGGTCTTCTGCTGTTGTAGCCCATCCGGCTCAAGGTTGTGCGTGTTGTGGCTTCACAAATGCTTTGTTGCATACCTCGGTTGTAACGAGTGGTTATTTCAGTCAAAGTTGCTCTTCTATCAGCTTGAATCAGTCGGCCCATTCTCCTCTGACCTCTAGCATCAACAAGGCATTTTCGCCCACAGGACTGCCGCATACTGGATGTTTTTCCCTTTTCACACCATTCTTTGTAAACCCTAGAAATGGTTGTGCGTGAAAATCCCAGTAACTAAGCAGATTGTGAAATACTCAGACTGGCCTGTCTGGCACCAACAACCATGCCACGCTCAAAATTGCTTAAATCACCTTTCTTTCCCATTCTGACATTCAGTTTGGAGTTCAGGAGATTGTCTTGACCAGGACCACACCCATAAATACATTGAAGCAACTGCCATGTGATTGGTTGATTAGATAATTGCATTAATGAGAAATTGAACAGGTGTTCCTAATAATCCTTTAGGTGAGTGTATATATATATATATATATATATATATATATATATATATATATATATATATATATATATATATATATATATATATATATATATATATATATTAAATGTTGGTCTATTGTTTAGTAATGTCCAGCCTAAGAAAATTGACATCTTCAACCTTTTTTTCAAATATTACTAAAAATATGTTAAAGATTTTGTAAGCATATTATGTAGTTGTGATTGGAGTCAATTGTTTTATGTGATAATGCAGTGAATCATGGCAAATTGTGTATATATAATTTTTGGCCAAGCTATCAAACAAAGAAACCATGATCACATGCAAAAATAAGAGAGAACCAACAAAATATTAATAACTGATTATGTTGTAGTCAATAGGCTTTTTTTTTTCCTGTGAGCTTTTGTTTTGGTAACACTTTATGTTGATGGTCCCCTTTAGACATTCTAAGTAATGTTTCACCTACGTCAACTCACTCTCATTAGAGTATTAGTAGAGTATTAGTAGACTGCCTGCTTAATATCTGCTAACACTTAATGTGATGGTTCACCAACATACATTCTACTGACTATCTTACTCTACTAACCCTAAACCCATTATTTTACAAACCCTACCCATAACAGTCTACTAATACTGAACTAATCGTCTAATGAGAGTTAGCTGACATGAATGCAATGTTACTTTTAGTCAACAGACTGTCTAAAGGGGACTATCGAAATTAAGTGTAACCTTTGTATTTTAAGGCATTTGTTTTTGCATGGTAAAATAAAACTTGTAGCTGTAGTTGCCTTTTTGCCAAATAATTTTGTCATATACCATAACCAAGTTTAATGCTTTGTTCTTCCCCACAACAACAACATATTTTCCTCACATTTTAATGGTTTATTCGAACTTGTAGGGTCATTAAAATAAATACAGTATATCCCATCAGACATCACTTTTGGCCACTATACTGTATAATGCCATTAGCCTTAAAAACAACTCATGGTTGATGTACATATTAAAAAAATTCACAGTACCTTATTTGATATCCTTTAGTCTTCAATCTCTGTCTAACAGTTATTTAATCCACACTTGTTCCCTCTCTTCTGTGAGAAGTTTGAATGACAGCTCCACCAAAGACCTTGTGTTCATATATATGACATCAGAATTTTTTTTTTTTTGCCCACCCCTCTCATTCCGTTCTATTCAAAGAACGTTTCCAAGACATTTCCAAGTGGACACTGGCCTCTTTGGATTGTACCTTCTCAGGGTTAGTGACATTCGATCTTTGTAGACATGTGGTGATGACCCATATGACATTTGGCTGAAAAGGACGTGCTGCACTCTGACAAAATGTACAAATGCTGCAATCCATCAACATAAACACTGTACCATACACTATATTACACATCTTTTCAACAGCTGTTGCTCAAACATGAGCCATTAAAACACAGGGACCACTTTCTAAAAAACACACACACAGCAACCAACATTTGCTTAATGGCATCTGATTGTCACGTGTTGGTCATGGCATGGAAGGAGAGAACTGAGGCAAGGATTTATTTACTGCTTATTAACCCTCTGGTACTGTTCGGTCATTTAAATTTTTTAACTTTCTATTTTTCTTTTTTTACTTCATCAGAATGTATGAAACTTGGTGGCTTTTGAGGCACTTGCTATGTAAACACAAGAAAATCTTGAACTGGATTAAAAATGTCTTAAAAATTATAACATTTATATTATAAATTATTAGAAAAAAATGTGAAAATACAGAGCATTTTTGGGGGTACAATCTAATACACAAACAACAAGGAAGAGGCTAATCTCTAAAACATCAAGGCCTTCACAGACAGGGCTTAGATTAAACCAGAATTAGGCCCTATTTCAATCAAAAGACATTTAGTAGCTTGCCTTGGAAAAAAAAAAAAAAACATTATTGGTGTGCATTTCGAGACAAAACAATGGCACTGACATATTTTAAGATATGTCAGTGCAATTTGCTTTCAGTTAAAACAGCTTAAACATGCATTTTAGTTTAGGACTAGGTTTAAGCACACTCAAAAAAATTACTTGTTGAATTTACTTAAAAAAGCAGCGTCAAGTGGTTCTAAGCAACTATATTGAGTATTTTTTACAAATAACAATTTAGTTATATGAACAAAGGAAATTCAAGTAAAGATGATGAGTAAATACAAAAACCATTTGAATTTGTCACTTACATAATATTTTATGTGCAGTTTACTTAATGTTGTGTTAAATTTATAAAAGTTTATTATGTTAGGTTAATTTACCTTATTAAATGAACTATTTGCTCTCTAAGTGTAAATGGAAAACTATTAAATAATAACAAGAATATTTTTAGAAACAAAATGCAAACATAACTCATGGACAAACTCCATCCAATTCCAGTTGTTAGTTGCAATTATTGTGCAACTAACAACAGTGAAAGTTCTCTTTTTTTGAGTCCATTGTCTTTGAAACTGGGGGCAAGAGTGCAAAATATACACATACTTATAGGTTTGCCAAAATAAGGGACATTCTTGGTTCTTTATAAGAAAATAAGGGACAGTATAAGGAACACTTAAAATATGTGTACTGTAGAGTCCCATTTCAGTGTCTGCATTTAAGTATGTGTATAAAAAGTTTGGTAACACTTTAGAATACTGTTCCATCATTAACGAATAACTACACAGGAACAAGTGAATAATGCATTATTAACACTCTAGTAACTACTATTAGCTAACTAACAAGAAACGGATTAATAAATTAGTAAGTAATAGTGCTTAGTTGAATGTGGTAATTCACTATTAGCTAATCAGTAACTACTATTATTTTTATACCTCCCAGAGTACTAGGAACTATACATGTTCATAATTAATGTGAATAATGCATAATGTATAATGTATAATTAATTCCAAAGTGAAGATCATGGTAATAGTATGATCATTTAATCATAGTATGACTCAAGTGTTACTAAATCCTTCAGAAGGAACTAATTATTTGGATCAGTATTCTAAAGTGAAAAATATAATAACTCTGTTGTAATTACTGAAGTCATTGTAAACTTTTGATGTTTTTAAGGTTTTGGATAGTAGTAACTCAAGTGTTACATACTTTTATAGGAATTACTAGTTATTTGGATCAGTATTCTAAAGTCAAGATCATGATAACCCACTAGTAATTACTTAAGTGTTACTATCCAAAACCTTACACAAACCTCAAAAGCTTACAATGATTTCAATAATTACTACAGAGTTATGTTTTTCACTTTAGAATGATTCAAATAATTAGAAATTCTTTTAGAAGGATGTAACACTTGAGTCATTACTCATGGGTTGACCAGTGTCAAATGTTGGCAAGCTAACTAATTCCACTCTCTGGAAATCGTAATAGGCCTGTATAGTAATACATTTGTAATAAATGACTGTGTAAATACTTGTTAGAAAACACAGAGTGCAGTTGGTACAGTGGACCAGTGTTCTACTGTCCTTACAGCAAACAGTGGTCTATTACAATCACTATCTGTAAAAACAAATCACATTTAATTCCCAGAGAGCAGACACTGTAAACCTTATTACATTGAACCTGATCTCATTCCCCTACACTCAAGTTGTGTGGTCTGGTCTCTCATTTTTCCTCATCGACCTGAAGCATCTTGCCCTCACAGAAACCTCTCCTGCCTTGTTCTTATCAGAAACTGAGAAACAAAATAGTTGCAACACATAGAATATTAATGCACAGATTTTTTTCTCAGCTTTAAGTAAGTAATGATATAATTATATCATTTTATACACTATATTGCCAAAAGTTTTAGGACACCTGTCTTTACATGCACATTAACTTTAATTTTAATTGTAATAAAATACACTGTTTGTTCGTCGGCCAGAGGAGAACTGGCACCCCGACTGAGCCTGGTTTCTCTCAAGGTTTTTTTCTCCATTCTGGCCCTGAAGGAGTTTTGGTTCCTTGCCACCGTTGCCTCTGGCTTTTGGCTTGCTCAGTTGGGGACACCTAAATTTCATCTATATTACCGATCTGCCCGTATTGACACTATATGATACTTGAAATTAGCTGGATAACATCACTGTTTCACCTGAACGGCTGTACAAATTCTGTTGCATTATTTTCCTGTTAACAATGTGAAGCTGCTTTGAAAGCGCTATATAAATAAAGGTGATTTGATTTTATTTGGTTTGAATTTCTGCGTACTGTGCACCTCGGCATGCGCTGAACGATATCATAATGGTCTTCTTGATAATTGATAACTTACCTTCATGAGTATAACTGGATATGTACAACTTAAATCCTTTTTCCCATTTGCTGGACAAAGTGCTCGAGTTTGCCTGAATAAGGCAGTGTACATCATTGATTCATCTTATCTAAAACCAGGAAGTAGCCATGCATATAGTCAATTGAGTAATCCATGTACGAAGAGCAGACCAGGGCTGTTTGACACTTTTTTTTTTAACATATTTCTAAAGGGAGATATATTTTAAAGTTTTTATATATTTTAAAATTGGTGTTTATTTATATGTAGTTTATAATTATTCATATATAAATACTCCTAGCTAGTTTATACTAAACATAACTAGTGACCAGGACCTGTATGTATAAAACTTCTCAGAAATGCTATTAAGAGTAGTCTTAAGCTTTGAGTTAAGTCTCAAAAAATTATTAGTAAAAAGTAGGACTAAGAGTAGGAGACTTTCATAAAGAAGCTAAACGCAACTTTCAGCAAAGTCTAAGACTGATTCTTAAGTGCTGACTGAAGTGGCACTTAAGTGTTGCAGACTAAGGACTACAATGATGTCAACCCAAAATGGCTGCCCTCAACCACTGATTCAGCCCATAGTGAGCCTGCAAGGTTGAGGTCACAGCAGCTTGACCAATCAAGTAATTATAATAAAATTATTTGATTAAGACACTGAATCTTTAATATTTAAATTTATTTAAAAAATTGCTTTGCATTGGGCAAAATTGTCACAAATTAGTATCGATGTCGTGGAATCCTTTTCTAATGATATGCGTCTCCTCATTTACAGTTCCATCAGTGGCTCTAACAACTCCAGGGAATCCCAAAATCCTCATAAAAGTGACTTGATTTTGCTGCATGGTTTGAAGATCAGTTGGAAAGTCAATGAACTGCTATACAGTAGTGGCCAAAAGTGATGTCTGGCATAGAAAAATATATGACATGCACTCTTTATTCAAATATTGTTAAAAATGTGTTTAAGATTTTGTAAGCATATTGCTTAGTTGTGCTTAGAGTCAATTGTTTTATTTGTGAGAACACAATAAAACATACCAAATTGTGCAGACATAATTTTTGGCATTGCTGTCACAAATAAATTATGAACACATGAAAATAGGCCCAAATTAAATATTAATAACTAATTATGTTGCAGTCAATGCCAATATTTTCTAAGAGCTTTCTTTTTGGTTTTTCTAGCTGTAGTTTGCCTTTTTTGGCATATATATATATATATATATATATATATATATATATATATATATATATATATATATATATATATATATATATATATTTTATTCATATTTAAACAAACTTGGGTCATTTAAAAAAAAAAAAAAAATCTGCACATCACTTCCACTTCTTTATGTTTGGTGTGGTCAGTGCCACAACAGTAAGACTATTTATTACTTTCGTTTCTGCAGAGCATGAATTTGTAGAATGGGAGAAGTTATTACATTTTTACTAGGTCAGTTACAAAAGTATATCTTGACTAACAAGATGAACTCCTGTCATCCTTGTGGACAAATATATATATATATATATATATATATATATTTTTTTTTTTTTTTTTTTTTTTTTTTTTTTTTTTTTTACAGAAATTCGTCCACAAATTTGTTTTTGAAATTTGAAATTTGTTTTGGCCTCAAGGTACGTTTACATTAGCAATACGTTGGATAGGCTATATAAACAATAAATACAACAATACATAAAAAATAAAAATAAATAAATAACACACTCACATACCCATAAAAACACAAATTCTACATTCTACTAACCATGAAACTCTGCAACTACCTGTCACCAGTCATTATAGTACTAGACTGCTTAATATCGGCAAAGACTTTAGTATTTTGATGTTCCCCATTCTACTGACTATAAATATCTTTGTCATTTGACTTGTAGTAGACTTGTAGTTGCAAAGTTAGGCCTACTTATAGTTAGCAAAATGTCTATTGAAAGGGGACTATTGAAAATAAACGAAAACAAGTTATGAAATGAGACTGTCAGTGTATAGGCCAATGAAAATATAGAAACAATTTAAATATTTGGGATTGGGATGGAAAACGTTCGTTACCAGAATTGCAGATTTCATGCATGGTTAGTGCAAGACCCAATATCTACACAAATACATAAACCAATAATAGTTTAGAAATGTATGGCTCTAATTTAAAGACACAGGGGTCCCAGAACACATACATATTAAATAATATCTACTAGCTATATACACAGCAAGAAAAGAAAAAAAAAAAATCACTGGGTGCAGTTAAACCAGTCAGAGTGATTCAGCAACTGACATTAATACAAGTAAAACAACTAGATGATGTTTATAGAAATGTACTACTAAATCTATAGGCTATTCTTTGAATTATCTTATAGGAATTCAAATAAATGAAATAACTGTCAAATGAGCATAAACAGCATTGAAACTTAATAACAAAAACAGATTCCTTGAGAAAAATAAAGGTAAATCATTACTGGCAAAATACTTGGGCTACAGATATAGTCTAAAGGTAGAGAATACTACAATAACCTATTCTAAAATCAATTTTAAAGTTAGAACACTTTTACATTTGTAGCTTATTAGGATATGAGTAGGCTCAGTAGAGATCAACGAAGCCACGATTGTACACACTCCAATGTAGCCTAGTAGGTGGCAGTATGCATCTTTTACGATGGTCTGTAACCCGCCAGGAAACTAAAGAAGAAGAACACATCCCCATCCAGCCATCGAGTCCCTCAGCAGCAGATAGCGTTTGACAGTTGCGAACTTCAAGAGCGTCAGACTTTGTGTTTTGCCCGGTAAGGATTGCCTTTATTTGGCCGGCATTATATGTTGTTTCTGGCCCCGCGACAAACACTATTTCTCCACAGTGGAGACGCGTCATTGAATATAATGGGAGTGTTTGTACCGTCGCTCGCGGTTAGGTTTCCTAATTGTTAATGTGTGACGGGCCATTCTGTGTCCATTACGAGATCTTAATAGCATCACTGTATCATCTTACAAATGTTTATATATATATATATATATATATATATATATATATATATATATATATATATATATATATATATATATATATATATATATATATATATACAGCAGAAATTGTCCGTGTTTTGTCCCAATTCTGACTCTTGAGTATAAGTGTCATTACAAACAAATAACAATCCCTTTGCCAGGGCTGAGATTATAAATTATCAGATTCAGGAAGTATCTTGAACATGTTTATTTACATGTTTATTCATGGAATGTAACTGCGTTTATCAAACATTTCCCAATAAGTGCATGTATTTAAGTGTAAAGGCTATACTTTTAAAGGCTATATTACAGATATAACTTTGTAATTCTTTAGCACTTGTGTAACTGATTGCCTATCACGTTCATGTGTTATTCAGTACCTTAAAGTAGGACCTTAAAGGGATAGTTTACGCACCCCATAATTTACTCACCCTCAAGTCATCCTAGGTTTATATGACATTCTTCTTTCAGACGAATACAATCGGAGTTATATTAAAAATGTCCAGGCTCTTCCAAGCATTATAATGGCAGTGAATGGCTGTTTCTGTTTTGAAGTCCATAAAAGTGCATCTATCCATCATAAAAGTAATCCACACGGCTCCAGGGGGTTAATAAAGGCCTTCTGAAGCGAAGTGATGAAAAATATCCATATTTAAAACTTTACAGTTTACAGAGACTACAGTTTATAAAGTTTTAAATATGGATATTTTTCTTACACAAAGAAGATTCGCTTCAGAAGGAGTAGGAGAGAGCGGGTCAACGCTTTTTGACTGTCTCAGTCAAATATGTGGTTTTATTTTATTAATACAATGTATACTTTTTCTTGATTTCACCCGAAAGAATGGAAGTAAATGTGACAACATGCCCCATAGTATATAATGTAACATTTGAGGGGCACGAAATGACAGCTTAAAATTTTACCTGATACAATCAAAAAAATATCCAAGACAAACTAAAATATTTTGTCAATAAAATACAATAATTGAAAAAAAAAAAAATTTTTTAATAATTAAAAATATACTTATTTTTGAGTTTGACGATAAACACATTGCTAAATACAGCTATACAGCATAGTTAAAACAATAATAATAATGAATAATTTCTGAGCATTGACTCATTATTCATCCTTTTCTCATGGTTTCTCAAAATAATTAATAAAAGTATAGAATATAATAGCATATTTCTAATAGGGGCACAATGTAACACAGTGTTACAACGCACTTACGTGTGCAACTGGGATTTAAACAGCGGCTCGCATCTTCTGCTGGTTAGATCAGCATTAAAGAACTATCTCAACTGTTAAATAACAGATATAAGATTAAAATAATATCTGATTTGTCTCATTTTAAATAAACACAAAAAACAGAGATGAAAAATAAACTTAAGAAATTTACTTTTGCTATGGTTAAATAAATGTTCAGTAATATCTTCCAAAGATTTCTTAATTTTGGCGCAATTTTTTCTCTAAATAATTTTGATTTTAAGTCCATTTTTATGGACTTAAACAGAAACAGCCATTCATTGCCATTATAAAGCTTGGAAGAGCCAGGACATTTTTTTTATATCAATTTTAAAAAATTTGTATAATGTATAAGAATTTCACATAGAAGTTGATGCGTACATTTAAAAATATGCCTATGGAAATCAGTTTAAGGTAGCAAGTGTCGCCCCTTAATGGGAAAGTTAATGTCTGTCATTAATCAGAATGTGGTCCTAAATTTTTCACTGTGCTCCCAATTTTTTTTTAATCAGGAGCACAAGTATTCCTAAAATAAAACATAACTCTAGAGCCTTGCTCCAAAATACCTGTGAACCCACTCTGTTTAATTACTTATTAGTTTACAGTTTAGTGGTCGACCGATATATCACCAAGACCTTTGGCATTTTATAATTTTTGGCATTGGCAGATAAGCTTTTCTGCCCATTAGTAACAAAAGCGATTGTTATTTTTACAGTGTTGAGAACCCAGCGCGGCGCCTGAGTGCAGATGCACAGCATCTCCCTTTAACCATCTTCATTAGTTTACTTTCTTTGTGTAACAGTTCTGTCTAATAATTGAAAGTAAAACTGTAGTACTTTTCCATGTACTATCAGCATTTAGCAAATACACATTTTTAACAAGTCTTTGAATATCTAATATATTTCATGACAGACCTCACAAAGTATGGTGAATCCAACTAATAGATCTTTGCGTGTACTCTGTGGTCTGTCCATGCAAAGGATTATTTTATTAAATATGTAAAATAAATATAAATTTCGAAAATATGCATGTGTTATTTAGTGTCTTTAAAATTAAATATTGTGATATCATATAGGCCTATATCAGCTTTACACTGTGTCTGCCATCGGACAATACATTTTTCTCAGGCACTCTTTACATAAATTGCATCTGACAGAAGAGTCAACATCTTTCACGGTTTCGAAAATCAAAAGTCTTGCATCAGTAAAACATTCAGATTTATTTATTTTTTTTGGTGGGTGGGTGCTGACCCACCAGTTGAGGACAGTATACCCGGGTGGGAGCAGAGAGGGAGGCTGGGTTGGGAAAGGAACTCGGGTTGCCCAAAGCGCAATTGTGCTACATGTCAGAACACTGCCCACGAGGCCATCAGATCCGATATAGTAGCTTTATTTTTATTTCCAATCCAAGCTAGCGCATTCTGATTCCGAGATAAAGAGTGTGTCTGAGTGATACGAGTTAAATTTACACTAGAAACAACAAAATGTTTGACAAATAAGAATGCGTGTGCATTATGGACATTTTTGTCTTTTTCAGTTTTGTTTTTTTGATAATTTTGCCTGTGTTAATGCCATTTGCATACATTTGGCACAGGTGTGTATTTTTATTGGATTTTATTTCATTTACTTTAATAAAATTATGCAATCTTTAATAGGCTTTCATTCTGTTGGCAAGGCTTCTATCTATCTATCTATATATATATATATATATATATATATATATATATATATATATATATATATATATATATATATATATATATATATATATATATATATTATATTTTTATATATATATATATATATATTTTATATTTTACCAGTTGGTGCAATTTTCTCAGGTTTGACCTATAAATCAAATACTCACTTTATTCCTGTTTTCTGCTTCTGCATATTATAGAACCTATTTGGTAAATGATGCAGCTATAACTATGTGGGTGTGTTGGTATGGATGTCAGAGTGTGTTTTGTATATGTGTCATAAAAAAAATTGTGTGTGTGCTTGTAATATTTGAGAGAGAAAAACTCAACTGCAAATCACAAATCCAACCGCTGTGTGCACCAGTGGAGCTTTGCTGGCATCTAATGGGGAAAATGTGGCACTGCGCCCAAACAAACTCTTACTGAAAGCAAATTTTTTGAGATATCAACCTCAAACATGTTTAGATTCATGGCTTTGATTTTCTAGCAGTTTTAGAGTTCAACATATTTCATAAAATATGTATTTCATGTAAAATAATGTTCATAAATAATTTTCATAAACTATATATTTTTTTGTTTTTCTTTTTAAACTTGTTTTACTTCAACAATACTCTGCCAAGGGTCTTCTTTAAAATTACCAATCTTAAGTCTGTGCTCCCAAGATTGACTTTTTATGACAGTTTTTTGACATGGACATTTTGTCCTCTATTTTAATTGATTCACAAGGGTTAAGACAAATGGCTCACCCAACATTTTCGTAGACATCACAAAAATGTTTTGTTAACAAAACCACATCAAATGTGCCATATGCGGCAGTGCAGTCCTAATTAAAATGAGTTTAAACTTGAATTTGTAAAAGCCCTGATTTTTTTTTCTGTCTTTCTGTAGTCAGTGTTCTTGGCTGTGATGTCTGCTAAGGCCATTTCTGAGCAGACGGGGAAAGAGTTCCTGTATAAATACATCTGCACCACGGCAGCTGTGCAAAACCGTTTCCTCTGCGCCACCATCACTGCAGACACCGTCTGGGATCGTCTTACACAGGACCACCCATGGTTGCTAACAGAAGTGAGTATATGTCTTGGTTTTCGTTTTCATAATATTGTATCATTTTCAGTGTAATATATTTATTTGTCTGTCCCTCTGTGTAGAGGCTGGTTGTGAAGCCAGATCAGCTGATCAAACGCAGGGGGAAGCTGGGATTGGTGGCGGTTGACCTGAACCTTGAGGGTGTCCAGGAATGGCTAAAATCACATCTGATGACAGAAATCACAGTAGGCCTTTTAAAAAGTTTGTATTTGTATCCAACTGGAGTAATTGCTTTTCATTCAAATGTATTAATGTTGTAATTTTACTATACTTTATCTACAAAATACAGAATACTTTTTCTGGCAGACATTTATATATATAGATTTAAGATAGATGCAGCAAAGCCACTTAGCAGGTAAAATTAAACAAATAGCTCCTTACATAAAACTTGTGACATTGAAAAAAAGCCTGATGAAAAATTTTAGATCATTAAATAATAAATATAGGAATCATGCAACAACCTTGAACTTATAAAGATCTTATAAAATAGTACCTTTTTGATAATAGCATTATGCTGTCAATGATGATTATGGTTTCAAGTACTGATATGTATGTCATTTCCAATGAACACAATAATGCACAGTATTGGGTGTTGCTGAACAAGTTGACCTGTATAGCTAGCTACCTGTATAACACACACACATACATCTATATCTATATATCTATTTGACATTTGATCGAAAGTGTTTTTTTTCCCCCTGTTCCTCAGGTTGGGAAGGCGAAAGGGATTTTGAAGAACTTCCTCATTGAGCCATTTGTGCCTCACCATCAGGTATTAACAAATTCAGTTTAATTTTATCTTCATCAGTATCTTTATAAGGTCATTCCACATTGACTCTAGAGTTTCTCTCATGAAAATTTTAATTTTTTTATTATTTATTTTTTAATATAAATGATGTAGACTGGGTAAACCCAGCCTGATCTGCCGGCGATTTGATTTCGCCCTGCAGCTCAGTCTGGAAACCTGTAAATTCATTTCTACTGCTTCTGTTACAATTTTGCAGGAACCAATCACAGACTTGCTTATCCACCTGCCGCGCTATTGGCGGGTTTAACACAATGACGGATAGAGAAGCGATAGGTCGTTGCCCGTTGATCATGCCTCTTGTGGTCTGATTGGTTGAAGGCCTATCCAAATGCATACAGAGTCATTTCAATTATGCTCGTTTATCACGCCTCTTGTGGTCTGATTGGTTGAAGGACTATCCAATTGCGTACAGTCTCATTTGAATTGTGCTCTTCGATCACGCCTCTTGTGCAGTAGAAAATACATAAAAGACTCCCCAGACCAATGTTCAATCTAGTAGTGGGAAGTTCGGATCATTTTACTGACTCTGATCTTTGAATCTCGTTCAGCAAAATGAAAGAATATTTTTTCAAGTAATTTCGTTAATTTCAGCAGAATCTAATTAAAATGTTACATGTTACATTTTCCAACACATTTAGTACTTTTGAAATAAAAAATAAACTATAAGCTAATGCAGCCATGACTAACTTTGAGAAAGAAATGATTAATTAATTGCTTAGCTGAGTCTTAATCATGTATACAGTCTGTTAGTTCACCTCACCTCCCGATCCAAATCATTCTTTCTTTTGTCACTTCACATTTAATCACGTCTCTGGTGCATTCCTAGAAAGATTAGTTCACCTCTTGTGTCTTCGGGTTCGAGTTGTTCGTTGAAGTCCCCTTAGGCTGAATGCAGAAACAGAAATTATTAGTTAATCTCTCGAGTCAGTCTTCAGGTATGAGTCTCGTTCTGTTGTCATGTGACCGCTTCCCGGTTCAGTGTCTCGCAACATATTTTGCGCATTGCGGTCGTATTATTGACTGCATGTTGTAATATATTTATTATTATAAAATTATCAGAACATATGTGCAATAAACATGTTATGCCTATCCATTCTGTCCAACCCAATGTGTCCAGTCGTCATAGGAAAATGAATTATTATACTAGCTAAAAAAAAAAAAAAATGCACTTGTTTGTAAGGAAGGTTGTGAATGAACAAATGAATGTATCCAACACGGCTGTTGTGTCACTGACAAAAGAACGAGACTCTAGGGATGCACGATATTATCTGCACAACATCGGAATCGGCCGATAAACGCTTAAAATATAAAAATCGGCATCGGCCGATATGAAAAAATTATGCCGCTATGCCTTGCCGATATGATAATGTGTTGATATGCATCTGCAATAACTTGCATGTGCAAGGAGTGCTATAGCGATAAGACCATGTCAGCACTGTGGTCATTCTTGAAGTGAAAACAAGCAAATACATTACATGTATGATGATTTATATTGACAGTTTTTAAATGCTGCCTTGAATTTGTGAATGCACATACAGAAGGACGTGACCAACAGCAGAGTTGCCAGGTTTTCACAACAAAACTAGCCCAGTCGCGTCTCTCCACTCTCTAGCATGTGCAGCAGAAGCTCCTCCAGGTCCTAGTGCCCGGCCGGTATAATATTATATATATGTAGTGGGGGCACTGTTGTTAAAGTAATAAAATGAAAAGTAGAATACACAAATAAATTCAAGTTATTTCTGTTTCTGAATAAGTAAATCAGTAATGTCATAAATCACAAGCATGACACTTGTAAATTAAATACTTTTAAATACAGTTTATTAATATGTAATAAAATGTTATGAAATGGATGATGAAAAATAATCCAAGGAGCTCTAAAATAACTGTAGATTTTTTATTTGAAGTTAAAGACAGCCCCACTTAATGTGCACAAATGTTAAATCCAAAATAAAATATTTAGGTTACAACTGCAACTGTCTGGGGTGAAAAATCACTGACTTTATTATTGTTATTTTCAGAGCTTTTAATATACTCTTTTTATAAAAAGAACTTTATTAACATTTATTTATCTTTAACAAAGTGTCCTTTTAGTAAGGAGACCTCAGAAATCTGAAATCAGAATGAAAAAAAAAGTTTTTTGCTCAAAATGGTGTTGTTTCCAAACAAAGGGAAAAAATAAGTGTATATCGGTATCGACATCGGCCAAAATAAGCAAAATATCGCCATATTGGATACCGGCAAAAATCCAATATCGTGCATCCCTACTCGTACCCGAAGACTGACTCGAGAGATGAACTAATCATTTCTGTTTCTGCATTCAGCCTATGGGGACTTGAACGAACGACTCGAACCCAAAGACTCGAGAGATGAACTATTCTTTTCTGTTTCCGGTGACTGCATAGCCTTGCCTATAAGGGAAGGGACTTGATGAATGAATGACTCGAACCCGAAGACTCGAGAGGTGAACTAATCAATTATGTTTCCTGTACAGACCATATGAGATGTTTCGCGGTCAACACAAAATGAACAAATCGCTCTCTGAGACAACTCGTTGTTCTCGAGTCATATTAAAGATTTGTTCAAAATGAACGAATCGTTCATGAACCACACATCACTAGTTCAATCTTAAATTGATCTTGGTCTGGTGATAGCCAGACAATAAATGATGATGATAAAGTCAAATATTTCAGCTCATTAATCTATATCTACTATGTTTTGTTCTTGCCAACTAACAAGCAGTTAGCTGTCAGCAACATGTCTTTCCTGGGGTGAATGTGATGTCAGGTGACATGTTGCTATTAATGGATTTCCATGGTTGAAATTCTAATTCGGCGATTACATAGGAGATTATGCATTCCATTAAGGTTTACTGAGTCTTTCAACATACATTATATTGCTAAAAGTATTGGGACACCCATCCAAATCATTGAATTCAGATGTTCCAATCACTTTCATGGCTACATGTGTATAAAATCAAGCACCTAGGCATGCAGACTACTTCTAAAAAACATTTGTGAAAGAATGGGTCCCTCTCAGGAGTTATCAGAATATCACATGGTCACGTGATAGGTTGCTGCCTGTGCAATAAATCCATTCGTAAAAAATGTCCTCACTGCTAAATATTCCACTGACAACTGTTAGTGGTATTATAACAAAGTGGAAGCAATTGGGAACGACAGCAACTCGAAAGCCACGAAGTGCTTGGCCACGTAAAATCACAGAGCTGGGTCAGCGCATGCTAAGGCGTACAGTGTGCAGAAGTCGCCAAATAATTTTTGCAGAGTCAATAGCTACAGACCTTCAAACTTTGTGTGGCCTTCAGATTAGCTCAAGAACAGTGCGTAGAGAGCTTCATGAAATGGCTTTCCATGGCCGAGCAGCTGCATCCAAACCTTACATCACCAAGTGCAATGCAAAATGTCGGATGCAGTTGTGTAAAGCACGCTGCCACTGGACTCTAGAGCAGTGACGACGTGTTCTCTGGAGTGATGAATCATGCTTCTCTGTCTGGCAATCTGATGGACAAGTCTGGTTTTGGTGGTTGTCAGGAGAACAATACTTGCCTGACTATATTGCGTCAAGTGTAAAGTTTGGTGGTGGGGGGATTATGGTGTGGGGTAGTTTTTCAGGGGTTTAGTTCCAGTGAAAGGAACTTTTAATGCTTTAGCATACCAAGACATTTTGGACAATTTCATGTTCCCAACTTTCTGAGAACAGTTTCGGGATGGCCCCTTCCTGTTCCAACATGACTGTGCACCAGTGCACAAAGCAAGGTCCATAAAGACATGGATGAATGGGTTTGGTGTGGAGGAACTTGACTGGCCTGCACAGAGTCCGGACCTCAAGCCGATAGAACACCTTTGGGATCAATTAGAGTGGAGAATGCGAGCCAGGCCTTCTCATCCAACATCAGTGCCTGACCTCACAAATGAACTTCTAGAAGAATGGTCAAAAATTCCCATAAACACACTAAGCCTAAACCTTGTGGAAAGCCTTCCCAGAAGAGTTGAAGCTGTTATAGCTGCAAAGGGTGGGCCAACGCCATATTAAACCCTATGGATTAAGAATGGGATGTCATTAAAGTTCATGTGCATGTAAAGACAGGCCTCCCCCAAACTTTTGGCAATATAGTGTATCTTTTGATGTTAATTCATGTGCTGTAACTAGTAGGCTAGTAAAGAAGACAAGATGACCAGTTCACACGCACAATGTTTCCACTTGAATTGAGGGACTGCAGCGATCTGTCTCACCACATTAAAGAGTGTCAAAATGACATTTATTATTCCGTCAATTTTGAAGAAAATTATTATTTTTGTGGAAATGCTGAAGTAAACAACCCAGTTGTTAGATCATGCCAAAATGTTAGATCGGATGGATCTCCACCCCAGACACCGAATAGCTGCCAGAGTCTTCTAACTGCCTGAGAGTTTGACTGAGAAAAATCTGCTGTTCACTCTTTTATCTAACTCTGGTTCGGAGTATTTGAACAGGATGTCCAGGACGTAAAGAACATTACGTCTCACACCAGGGTGTACTTGTAGATGATTTATTGTGCAAATTATGTGTGTGGTTGATTAGTTGCACGCACACACATAATCCACACATTCCTTAGATGGCAACACTTCTCACTATTACCAACTACCAACTATTATTTACAATAAACAAGCACATCTACACATCCTCTCTCCATAACATCTTGTTTTCCAACTCCCTGGAAAGTTTTGTAACAGTCCAAATCATGAACAGCGGCGGGGCAGTTTGGAAGACTCCATTTCCTAAGGGTGGCCTTTTGTACAGCCGCCCCCAAATTTACAATGTGAATTTTAACAATAAAAAAAGGCCTTACTAAGTGGTGAGTTATTGGAATTCCACTCAGACAGAGGAGGTAGGCTGATGATTTTGGTCACTGGCCATAAGTTTTGTCCTTCACTTTGATCTCAGCTGATCGGACCTTGCTGTCTTTTCCTGGGTAAACTGGCAAAAGGCAAAAACGCCCAAGGTTGCTGCTGGTCCATAACTATTTTACCTATTCATAGATTGTCTTTCCCTGACACCCATTTATGTCTGGTTTGGATTTTAGGTAGGTTTGAATTGTCTCCAAGAGTGAGCAGCTAGCAGCTGACTATGCCTCCATCTCCGTTGGCTCAGAATTTCGGGATCCTGGTATGTCACTTGTGGAAGTGAGGCGTCTCGTTGCCCATCAACAGGATGTTGGGTGTAACTGGGTCTGGGTCGATGTGTAAGATGTGTAGCCAATCGGCTTGGCATTAAGTATTCCCTTGTTTCAATAAGAAAATAAAAGTTTGTAATATTTCTTCAATGACTGTCTGTATTCCCAGGGTCACTTGCAAGGATGTTTTCAAAGACGTTTCCAGCATCCACCAAAATGTGGTGCATTGAGTGGATTGAACTTGAACCTAATCGGCTGGCTTGCAAGTTGAGCCTGGAGCTCAGGCTGAAGAGCTGCAAAGGCATCCCAAAGTTCTTTTTTCCCCATCTTTGAAATTTTATCCTTTATCTGTTAGGATTTCAAAGGGTTTCCATCGCCGAGCAATGAAGCGATGAAGGACTACATAGGAGGTCATACATTTGAAAATTATACCCCATCACTTCTCATTTCTGCATCGCACCTTTATGAGATAAGGGCCAAAGCAATCTATCCTAGTTGAATAGAACATTGACTGGTGAATTCTCAACCTAGCAGGTGGGAGGTCTGCCATTCCTGGGGGATAGGGTTTGGTCCGCCATTTTTGGCGTTCAGTGCATTGGGTAATACCCAGTATTTCCTCCAGAGCTCCGCAAACACCCTCTCTGGTTGAGGGTGATGCAAACGATCAACATAGTCGTTGATGATCAGCTTCTGAGTTGGTGATGTGGGTCAAGGACAATGGGATGAATGGTATCTTCTAGTTCACTGATAACACATATGAGATTTGTACTGGTATTTAGTTCAGGGGCTAGGCACAGCAGTCGACTGTTGCTTGGCAGAGGTTTACCATATTTTAAGTGGGACATCTCTTCTGGAAATGACTTGGCTTGGATCTGACAGAGGGCAGTGAGCTTGGTTTCTTTATAAATCTCTGCAGTTGAAATGGAGGGAGAGCTCTCGTTGGATGGTTGTATAAGGGCCTTTAGGTAGTCTGTGAATTGCTGAGGATCTGGCAGTGACAACACAGAGGTTAACAGTCCAGAAGGTCAACCTTTTTTTAGCTCACTGTCTTGGTTTATGTGAGCTAATGGTGGCATCTCTGGCCAGCTGTCTGGTGTTTGTCTGAGGAATGCTGGGCCTTGGTTCCATCTGCTTTCTTTGTTGAGATCAGAGGGAGAGTGAACAAACACCTTAAAGTGGCAGGAATCTGACAAAAACCAGGTTGGTGGAGTTAGACCACAGAGTGACACTATACAGTGGTAATGTTAGCTCTGCCTTCAGGACTTTAGCAAGCTTTGTCCCTGTGAGTGCTGCACACAGCTCAAGACGAGGAATGCTCTGTTGTTTCTTGGGAGCAACACAGGACCTGGTTGTTACAAAGGTCACCTTCGCTGTACCTTGAGGGTTCTCTGTTCTTAAGTAAGCCACAGATTTATAAGCCTTTTCTGAGGCATCACAAAATATGTGAAGCTACCTAATACTAGTGGATCAGTCCAGTTCTTTGCTGCAATAATACCTGGGCAAAATTATATGCAGCAGGTCTTCTAACTCACTCTCCCAGTGTTTCTAAGAGTCTTCTGGGAGACACAACGAGACACAACATGGACTGCAAGTAGTCCTGAAAGGCAGTACTTGCCATTCATAGACATTGGGGATTCTGTCTTTTTGTATATCTCTCCAGATGTATCTCAGCAGTGGTTTATCCTTTTGGCAAGAGACGTACCTGATGGAACACACCACGGATGCCACTACTGATGGCAATAGAGTGCTCCTGGAAAGCTCCTGGAAATGTAGTAGAAATGCCAGGAGTGACAGACCAAGTGTTGGACCAGGTAGTAGGAGCTTGTTCAGTTTGTGCCTTTGGTATGAAAATGAACAATTGAAGACCACCCTATTCTTCTCATTATGTTGCACCATGTGGTGCGAGATAAACCAGGCTTCTCTGGTTCTGTCCACCTGCTTCAGCTTGCACTAGGTTGGCCAGCACCTCTTGGTATGCTGTAGCTAAATCAGGGTCTCTCTCCACCCGTTTCTCTATTCCCTTCAGCTGTGGTAATACCGCTTCCTTACGTGCATAGGGACGAGGCATGTTCCTGACACGATGCAGAGTAGCATACCACTGGACACAATGGCTTTTTCTCAATATGCATTCTTCAGCGATCTTTTGTGTCCTTGTGTTCTCGTCTCTACGTTATCATCAACCGTCGAAGTTCAATTCCAATTCGGGTCAATTCGGGTCCAAAACTTCAACGTGTGCCTCGGGCATGGGTCGGGTTTGGTATTAGTGGCCTCGGATCTCGGTTAATTTTTCCAAATAGAAGACCCGAATCCTTATAAACTATGTCGGGCATTTAACAAAATTTTATTATTCCAAACAATTCTGACAATTTTATTATCTCAAACAATTCTGACAATTTTATTATCTCAATTTTTCTAAGTTTTCTCTGAATCCGCACTTCTTTGCAATGGACTCATATGCACATTGCTTCCTCATTTAGACTCAGTTGCTCCACATTTTTGCCTACTGTTTCAATGAGCATCATCAGCATGGATTAAAATAAACTTCAATCATCTTATGATCAGGTAAATAACATTACAACAAAAGTTATAGGACTAATGAGGTTACAGTGATGAGGTATTGACATTTCAGCACTTCAGTAGTATGTCCGGTTGTGGTATTTTTATAACTCAGAACTGTCCAAACATATTGAGTTGTGCAAACTATTTGAGTCTAGCTAAATGTTGGAATACACCACAACGTTTGCCAATTTTTTTGCCTGGATCTTACCAGATCTTTAAATAAGGCAACAATTTTTTTCAAAGGGCATCAAACATTTACCTGAAATTATTTATCCTGATGTGAACCGTTATCTTTTAAACACAGAGTGCATCTAACCAAAAGGCTATGAAAGCATATTATAGTTTAGATCGGGGTGTGCAACTCTGCTCAAGGTCAGGTCAAGTCACCTTTATTTATATAGCACTTTATACAATACAGATTGTTTCAAAGCAGCTTCACAGTTATAAACAGGAAATTAATGATTCAGTGATGCAAACAGACTTCAGTTCTGCAGCTCTAAAAAGACAATAGTAAACTTTCGTTATTCAGGTGAAATCAGTTCAGTGTTGATTTTATTTTGGTTCAGATTCATCTATAAAGCAGCTCTGGAGAAAACGGTAATGTCATCATCCAGCTCAGCTCTGTTCTTATCCAATAGTGTCAGTGCAGTCAAGTTAATAATATTGCCAAATATGAAGTGTCCCCAACTAAGCAAGCCATAAGGCAACTCCATTGGTGACAGAACAGAGAAAAAACCTTGGGAGAAACCAGGCTCAGTCAGGGATCCAGTTCCGTTGCACTCCACTTGTCCACTGCAGAATTTAGCTCCAACCCTGATCACACTCACTTGATTGCTCACTTGATTGAACTAAACTCTGCAGGACAGTGGCGTTGCACACCTCTGGTTAAGATGCTTATTTTTGTCAGAAATATTTATTCACTCCTATTATAATTAATGGTTGATATAATTAATTGGTTGTCAAAACTGCAAGCGGGCAACATTTGCAGCTTCGTTTATTAGAAATGCTTTCCAAAATTTGGTTGATTTCATGTTTCTTTATTTATTTGATTGTTTAATTGTTCTCTCTCACAGGAAGAGGAGTTTTATGTGTGCATCTACGCAAGCCGGGAAGGCAGTCAAGTGCTGTTCCATCATGAGGGTGGAGTGGATGTTGGAGACGTGGACACAAGAGCTCAAAAACTATCAGTGAGAATAGATGATAAGCTCACAGAGGAAATGGTTACCCAGCAGTTGCTTGTAAATGTTGCAGATGAGAAGAAAGAGTAAGTATGCTGATCAGTTGAAATGTTCATGTATCAGTTTCTGAATATTCATGAATGATGAATGGCTTTTATTTCACATTTGTTAGTTTTAAGGTCATCTTTTCTAGGGTGCTTTAAACTTTTTGCAGACATACTCATTTCAAAGTCTTTTTTTTTTTGAACCCCTTTTTTATTAGTACTGTCCTGAATAAGATATTTTACATAAAAGATGTTTATATATAGTCATAAACAGCTTAATTTATAAAAAATGACCCCGTTCAAAAGTATATGTACCCTTGATTTTTAATACTGTGTGTCATTACCTGGATGATCCACGGCGTTTTTTTTTGTTTTTTTTTGTGTGTGATGGTTGTTCATGAGTAACTTGTTTGTAGGCCTGTCGCAATAATCAATATATCGATATATCACACAATATATGTACATGACCTCAATATTTTTTGTGATGCTATATATCGCCCATTATTATTCATTTTTTTATTTTTTTATTTAGGATAATATATTTTTTACCCTTAATTTCCATGATCTAAAGAATTAAAAGGTTGTCATTTGAAAGTGTGTAGGTCTACTTTCATTATTATGCTGTTATATTAGGATTATATATTCAGTGGCATAAAATGACAATAATATAGTTTATCGCAATTATTTCTGGGACAATATATATCGCGAAACAAAAAGTAGTAATCGTGACAGGCCTACTTGTTTGTCCTGAGCAACTGTTGAGCAACTGCCCAACGTTCTTCCGGAAAATCCTTCACATCCTGCAAATTATTCAGTTTTCCAGCATCTTTTGCATATTTAAACCCTTTCCAGCAGTGACTGTATAATTTTGAGATCCATCTTTTAACACAAACAGTTGAAGTAATAGGATACCATCTGATTTCAGTGAATGCTTTGCAGTCTTACAATGCAAACATCTAGAAACCATGAACATAGTTAATTATTTATGTCAGGACTCTGGAATTTTCCTTGCTTATTAAAAGTGTGCGCGAGTAACATTCAGCTTCATTACAGTAGTGAACATCAAATAATGTATTAACAATAAACCCCAACATATATACCGTAAATGTCCAATTTCTGAAATCTGCATACAGATTCAGTCATGAGCAAAAACATGGTAAATGAAAGCTCAAACAGGCTTGTTTGATGCTCAAGAACCAATGAGGTTTGTTCTTGCATGTTAAATTTGTATGGCTGAGTTTACATTTATGCATTTTTTAGATGCTTTTATACAAAAATGGCATTCAAGGTAAACATTTTATCATGCATTCATTGGAAATTGAACCCATGACATTGCTTGTTGTGAATCACAATATGGCCACTTGAACAGTTCCAGTGGCTTCACCTCCTGCTGGCAGTTCAGAATTCAATGAGTAATCTAGTCATATATAATGATCAGTGCTGTAGACATAAAAAGAGTCATGCTCCAGTCAGAGACCAGTTTTTAGGTTTGTTTAAATGCTTTACTGTGCAGTTACGTAACCACATTTCCAGATCAAATAGTCAAATAGAAATTAAATACATAAATGAATATCTGTGTGCTGTTTTTAATGATCCTATTATTATTATTCCTTAATTGATCCTATTATACATCACCAATAATTACATCAATAATGAATCACATTGTTGTATTCTGGGACTAACATGGCGTCTTTTTCTAAATGTACATTCAAAGTAACGACAGCATAAATGTAATACTGGCATCTGCAAAGACAATGAAGACAATTGTTGTTTGGTTTACAGGTGTAATGTTTCTTGTGCATGGTATTTAAGAGAGTGGCCTTTAGAGGGGAAGACTGGTACTAAGATTCACATTAATCAGTAGTATTGTATGCTAACAATTTTTTCTTTTTATTTGTGTAAATAAATGCAGAAAAGATTTAATTAACCATGGCTTTTGAGAATCAATATCAAAATAACCTAGTTTAGATAACATGTATACTACCCAGCCCTATTCAGTAGAAAATACACAGGAAAAATGCTAACATAAATTACTTGTTTGATGCAGAAGTGTAAGTTTTGGTTTTGTTTTATTCTTTCCCAGAGTGCTGGCAAGCTTCATAATGGGTCTCTTCAATTTTTATGAGGATCTTTACTTCACCTATCTGGAGATCAATCCACTTGGTATGTGCTTTCTTTTTGTCTCAGTTTCCTGTTATTTGTGTTAAAGGGTTAGTTCACCCCAAAATTTAAATTAGCCCATGATTTTCTCACCCTCAAGTCATCCTAGATGTATATGACATTCTTCTTTCAGACGAATACTATAATAATATAATATATAAAAAAATTATATTAAAAAGTCCTGGCTAATCCAAGCATTATAATGGCAGTGAATTGTTGTCTCGTTTATGGAGTCCATAAAAGTGCATCTATCCTTCATATAACTGCTCCACACGGCTCTGGGGGGTTAATAAAGGCCTTCTGAAGCGAAGTGCCGTGTTTGTGTAAGAAAAATATCCATATTTAAAACTATACACTAAAATAACTAACGTTAATAAGGGCCTTCTGAAGCAAAGTGGCGTGTTTGTCTAAGAAAAATATCCATATTTAAAACTTTATAGACTAAAATAACTAATGTACGCAATTCGACTTACGGCAAAAGAGTAACCCTTGACGGGATGTATCGGAGCATCACAAGCTTTGACGCCTCTGGCATATAGGGCTGGGCAACAAACTCAATCCTCCACCATTTCTCTTTCAATACGCATGGATCAAGGGTTACTCTTTCGCCGTAAAGTTAGTTATTTTAGTTATTTAGCTTAATTTCCATCAACGAGTCAAGATTCAGAGTGCTCTAATGCACTCCTTATTGGCTGTTTAACAAAACAAAACCTATAATGAGAAGTATTTCGGAAGGGGGACTGCTTACGATTATAGGGGTGAAAAAAATTATCTGTCTGTTAATGAAAGTGCATTATGGAATTTAATAGTCGTTTATGTGTATCGTTATTAGTACTTGTACTTGTGCGCTGCCACAACAAACACAGAGCATGCAAGATTTAGGAAATGCACATGTTAAATTAAGAAAAACCATGCTGCCAAGTTTGAATTTCTGCATTATTATCCATAAATGTGCGTTCTGTTCATTTTTGTTTTCATCCCCATGCAGTTATATATTAAGCGATTTATATTATGCATATGCAGAAATATTTGGAGAATATACACTGTGCTGTAACTTTCCTTTGGTTTATTATGCGTTATGTAAGAGATAATGTGCAATCAGCAACAAAATAAACTCTGACAAGGTGCAACAATATTACGGTAATATTAATAATTTTTCAGATTTTTTTAATGGAATCAATGAATGAAATTTCTGAATGAAACAAGATACATACTAAATGCTGTGATTGATCAATCTGAATCACATACTATAGAGACCCATATAATGCCATTTAGTTGTTGATTTAATTATTATGCTTAATTTAAAGATGGTTATTATTCCCTTATTAATAATTATCTAGGAATCATCTAGGTTTTTCTATACAGTGGAAATTCTGGTTCTTTTTTTCTTCTTTTTCATATAGAACATTTTTCTTTTTAACATTTCAACATTTCAACTTTCAACATTTAAAATGAAAAAGAAGTTGTTTTAGCTTATTTTAATGTTTGTTTTGTCTTGTATTTGTGTAAAAAGTCCTAAGTTTTGAGGCCCCCATGGAAGTTTGCTGAGGCCCCCTAGTTGGCCCTGACCCTGTGGTTAAGAACCACCGCTATGGACAGTATTTTGTTCCATGCTTTAATTACAATTAATTTAATTTGTTCATCCCATCCAGTGTTTGGGTTGTGTTGGCCTTCACTTTCCTTAAAAGGACTAAATCTTATAAACTGGTACTGAATAAAAAAGAAAACTAAAAGAAACTGGTACTATACATGAAGGATGGTAATGACGCAATGCCAATCATATGTCGCTTTCTGTGTCCATATATGCAGTGGTCACTAAGGACGGAGTGTACATCTTGGATATGGCAGCTAAAATTGATGCTGCAGCCGACTATATCTGCAAGCCCAAGTGGGGTGATGTGGAGTTTCCTCCTCCATTTGGCAGAGAAGCTTATCCTGAGGTACAAGCGGACAAAGGTCATGCCATTACACACAACTGTCAGAGAGCTCATGTTCTGTGGCTCATATTTTCTGTGTGTTTATGTATACAGGAAGCATACATAGCAGATCTCGATGCTAAGAGTGGAGCCAGTCTGAAACTCACCTTGCTGAACCCCAGAGGACGCATTTGGACTATGGTGGCTGGTGGCGGTGCATCAGTGGTTTACAGGTGGTGCTGCCAACATCCTATGCCTGGTTGCATAAAGCACCTTAAGTGTAATTTTCCCTTAAAGGGATAGTTCACCCAAAAATGAGAATTCTGTTATTGTTTACTCGCCCTAAAGTAGTTCCAAACCTGTATGCATTTCTTCTGCTGAACACTAAAGAAGATATTTTGAAGAATATGGGAACTAAATTGATGGACCCCACTAACTTCCATAGTATGGAGAAAAAAAATACTATGGAAGTCAATGGGATCCATCAACTGTTTAGTTACTGACATTCTTAAAAATATCTTCTTTTGTGTTCAGCAGAAGAAAAAAGTTCATATAGGTTTGGAACAACTTGAGGTAAATGATGACAGAATTTTCATTTTTGGGTGAACTATCCCTTTGAAAACACCCTTATGTTTCCCTTAAACTTAAGGGTGTTACAGAAAAGTTACTTAAAGATTCAAGAGTTTTATTTGTCACATACAAAGTTATATACAGAATATACAACCGGCAGTGAAATGTAAACAGGTCTGCTCCATGGACAGTGCAAATTCACAGTTAAAAACACAAGGAGGAAATTAAAGCTGCGAGCAGCGATGACGGGCCCAAGCCGGTGGCACCGCAACCCCGGTGGCTTCAGGGCGACTGTGCATGACAGGCAATATGCATTTAAACAGGAGAATTTTTTTACAAATATTTTAAATATGCCACATTTACCGCAGCAGATGGTGTCACTATGACCACAAGCCACACCCATGATGTCATTGAAATATAGATTAACTTTATTGTCATAGGATATAATAGGTCACTTTCAAATATCCACAAAGTTATCTTTTGCAGCTCAAAAACTCCTAAGTCCAGAAGGACAGTATTTAATTCAAGGCATTTGTATAGTTCTTCTAAAAACTTTTTGTCACACTAAAGTGATAGTTATTTGTGATAGCCTATGATATGAAACGCATCTAAACTCTATTGATGCGTACGTGTAAACATGGGTACGCACAACACATATTATACGTTAAAACATCTTAAGATCAATCATCATTACGTAAAGTACATTAGGCAAGCTGTTTATTTATTTTTTGTAGCGAAAATAATGTTTTAATAAAATGACTGTCAAAGTCATTTGAATTCCCCTCATTAACTGCAGCAGTCGGTGCTGCTATGACCACAAACCACAACATCTATGAGATCAATTCAATTTAGATGAATTTCATGTCAGATGATGTCATAGGTCCCTTTGAAATGAGTGCAAAGTTATCTTTTGCAGCTTACATTTTAAAGTCCTTAAGTCCAGTATTTATCTAAAGGTCTTTTATATTTTTATTAACATAATTATGAAACTAATCATATAAAACTATATTGCAGTGCTGTACAAACTGAGTTCAGAATGACATTCAGAATACTGCAGGTGCACCCATCCCCCTTACACACACACACACACACACACACACACACAGAGAGAGAGAAAGAGCCAGAGGCATAGACAGAGAGGCATGCTTTAGCTGTCAGCCACCCATCCCCCTCCACACACACACACACACACACACACACACACAGAGACGGAGACAGAGAGGGAAACAGGGTTTTTTCCCCCCGTCAAAACTAAGTCAACAGTGGCATCTATTGGACAATGAAGGGAGGGCAGACAAAATAAGATTCAGATGAAATATATTAAATAAAATAAATATATTGATCTGAAAAATAGTACATTCATTTTAAATTCACCCAGGTTCAATTACCGAACATACAATCTTAATTTAATTTAAATCAAACAATGATTTTACAAGAAATTAGACATTTTCTGTTTCCCTTTTTTGTCCTTCATTTAATCCCTCGCCATAGCAGCAGCGTTTGAGATATCCTATAATCGTTCGCACTATAGCATCTTCAGTGTCTTTGTTTCATGTTGACCGAGTTTGGTGTCGATTCCATGCATCTCCTACGAATAGTTTATAATAACTCAGAGCCTGATTTATCCAAAATTCCAAATTCAAACCAAAATATCTGACTTCCTGTTGGTCAGAGCTAATGACTGTAAATTAGAAAGATGTCCGGCTCGATGAGAACAATATATATACAGAGTTTGGTGCCTGTAGATAAAACTAACCCCCCCACTTTTGTCAAAAGGTGGCGCTACTGAGCCCCTCCACCACGCCCGTTTCTAAGACTTTGGCCATATCTACTGGAAGGCATCACTGATGTGTGTGTTGAGTTTCATGCCATTTCAAGCATGCTAAGAGTCTCAAAAACACCCTAAAAGATTATTCAACTTTGACACGTTGCCATGGCAACAGTATTCAAAATATCAGGAATCCATTCATATGTCTATATCTGCCATGTTTTGACATTATACTGATGAAGTTTGAAGTAAATCGGGTGAAAATAAGACAGTGATTTCAAAGCATTTTTGAAAGGACACACTTCCTGCTGCCAGTTGGTGGCGCTATAACTTTGACTCACAAAAGTCATATCCATGTGATCGGCCTCTTACAACAAACACACAGCTGAAGTTTCATCCAAATCGGTCAATGTATGCAGAAGTTATAACACACTTCCTGTTTCCCATTTCTCGCCATAAATTGCGTCTCCTGCCACGGCCAAACCGTTCGAGATATCAAAAATCCGCTCGCAATTTAGCATCCTCAATGCCTTGACTTCATGCTGACCGAGTTTGGTGCTGATCGGGTTAATCGCCTAGGAGGAGTATTTCAAATTCCACAGTATGCGTTTTAAAACGACCCATAATAGCTCACTTCCTGTTGGGCTGACGCATAACTTAGACCGCGGATGTTGTTCGGCCCGATGAGTTCTATATGTGTACCGAGTTTCATATTAATACATGCAAGTGTTTTTGATTTATGGACAGTTTTATTTTTTTTTTTTCAGGGGGCGCTGTCGAGCCCCTGCCACGCCCGGTACCAAACCCAGCCCAAACCCTGATGGCAGCGTTCGGCGAGTGTGCAAAGTTTCAAGAGTTTTCGAGCATGTTAAGGGCCCCAAAAGGGCAAAAAGCGAAAGAAAATAATAATAATAATAATAATAATAATAATAATAATAATAATACAGGGCTCGCAAAACGTCTTTATCAAACAAACACAATGCTTTATCTCTCATCCACCCGCGATTGATTGGAATATTATTTTTTTTATTACTTGGCCCGCCCGATCGGTGGATATAAGCGTGAACCGCACACACACACAAACGCACGTGCACGTGCCCTTCAAATGTCAAGAGAGTAAACAACGCAGATCAAGAAAGGAATTTTTATTCCTTTTATTATTTATCTGTTGATGCGGCGTTTCCCCGTTCTATTACGTCATTGATCAATATATATTTGAGAGCTCTTGTTTTCTGGGCCTGGTGTCAATTAAAGCTTTTCTTTGACTAACAAGGACGTTTTCAGCTCCGAAATGTACAGGATATTCTTATATCACAACGAACTTTTATATATCAAAGGCTCAAGGGAAAGTTGATTTCTCAATTCATCACCCCTTTAAAAACGTTTTGCATAAAGCCCCTTAACTGTAATTTTCCTAAATATAACATAAGGTTTGGAAAACTTAAGTGTACACCTTAAGTGTTACACTGAGCGAGCAGGTCATCTAACAAGAAACGATCAGCAGCTTTAAATGATAAACAGAATTTAATTTAGGCAATTATTCACTTATAAACATTGACCAAATTACATACATAGCACACATCAGATATGTTAAACAAAAGCTCAAACATGCGTGCATCATGCACAAGAACAAACCTCATTGTCTCTTGCATGTCAAGCATGCACGTTTAAGCTTCCGAAACTGCTTGAATTTGGAATTGGATTACTTTTATGTCTTCACCAGTGATTTAATATAAAGCCTCTGCATTCATGTACTCAACAGATCAGTTATATTGCTCAACACTGCAAAGATGCGATACAATTTTTACTACAGTCATAATCGTTATTTGTTTAATTGTACCGGGGCATCCATTTTAATTTTGGTGGCATTTTTACCCCATGGCCCTGTTCATCTCTGACCTGGAGATGAAACAATAGTGTGGCTGTGGATGTGCATGAACAATTGTATTTTTATTAACTAACATTAAGAAACATTGCTTACTGTTAGTTTATATTAGCTAATGCATTAATGTTAACAAATCATACCTTATTGTAAATTGTTACCCTTGTTTGTTTAGTGACACAATCTGTGATCTGGGTGGAGTAGATGAGCTGGCCAACTATGGGGAATACTCTGGAGCTCCCAGTGAGCAGCAGACGTACGACTACGCCAAGACTATCCTCTCGCTAATGACCCGTGAGAAACACCCAGATGGTGAGCTTGTGTGTGTGACAGAATAGCATGCTTTTTAGGTCACTTATTACTAGCATGAAAATATAGAAGTAGAAATGTAAAAAATATATAATAATAATGTTTTACCTTATACTGTAGTGACCAAAAGTGAAAAGATTTTGTAAGTATGTTGCGTATTGTTTTATTTGTGATAATGCAATGAAACATGCCAAATTGTGTGGACATAATTTTTGGCCTCGCTGTCATACAAAGAACTTATGAATGAAATTCAAGTGAGAACCAACAAAATATTAATAACTGATTATGTTGTAGTCAATGTATGCTTTTTCCTTTGAGCTTTTTGCATGTTTTGCATCGTAAAGTAACACCTGCAGCTGCCTTTTTTGCCAAATAATTTTGTCAGATAAATACCTCAATCAAGATCAGTGTTTTGTTCTTCCCTAATATTTAAAATATTTAAAAAGTATAAAATATTTTCCTCATATTTTGATAGTTTAATCGAACTTGTAGGGTCATTAAAAACAAATATCCCCTCTTGACATCCCTTTTGGCCACTTTTTGTACTGTATACAGTGCTATTTCTTCTCCAAAATAGAAACATAGCAATCAATAAAATACAAAATAGTGTTGCTTGTTAAGGTCGCAGCTGGTTATGACAAAACTCTGATTTAATTTGTCACTATGTTTTGTCTAAATGGTTTAAATGTTCAATGTGTCATTTCTGTGCCTCCAAATGAAATTTAAAGGGGGCATAACACACACAGTTTCTGCCAATCTGATGTTAATCTTGAGTATCTATAGAGTAGTTTCTTTCATATGTCTGAAGAGTCTTTAGTTTTATCATATTTATTTCTTTCCGAAAATAGCCGAACTCATGAAGTCGCGCAGTGGGTGGAGCTAAAGAGTCTTGAGCGCATACACACTCACTGGATAACTTTCGATTCACTATACATTCGTGTTGTTGACATTATATGCACTTGCATATCATAATCATACACTATTTGTTCGACGGCCAGAGGAGAACTGGCACCCCGACTGAGCCTGGTTTCTCCCAAGGTTTTTTTTCAAAAGAAGTTTTGGTTCCTTGCCACCGTCGCCTTTGGCTTTTGGCTTGCTCAGTTGGGGACACCTAAATTTAAGCTATATTACCGATCTACCCGCATTGACACTATATGATAATATAGTGGATTAAATTAGCTGGATAACATCACCGTTTTCACCAGAGCGGCTGTACAGCCAAATCATATTCTGTTGCATTGTTTTCCTGTTAACACTGACATTTCCTGACAAATAAAACTCTTGAATCTTGAATCTTGAATCTGTGAAGCTGCTTTGAAACAATTGGCATTGTAAAAAGCACTATATAAATACAGATGACTTGACTTGACTTGCGCGTGCCGATTGCAAACAAAACACAGACATTTGATGCAGTTTCACTCAGCGCCTTCGGTTTCGACTTCGGTTTCGCTGGGTTATTTGGGAAGCTGAACAAGGTTATCTTTCCCTCACAACCAGAAACACACTTCTTTAGTGACATTGTTGATTTCGTGGTCTAAAAACAAAATGACCGCGCTGCCGACGAAAAAACAAACAAAGCTTGTTGTTGACGCTCTTGCTCTAGATCTGGTTGATGTGTGCATACGCTCATCCGGGAGAAGTGCCCATACAAGCAATTCTGCCCTTTATGACGTCATACAGAGCCATACTCAAAAACAAAACAAAAAAAACCTTTCCGAAACTTGAAGGACTGTATTTGGCACAGAAATACTCTGTCATACATCCAACAAATTTTTTGAAATTGTGGCCATGTTTAGCATTAGAATCCAACTCTTAAACAGTGTAAATAAGTCAGAATGCATGACATAGCATTAGACCCCCCCCTTTAAAAAAATGTTTCCAAATAATACTTTTTTTGTATCCTTTAGCAACATTAGATAATATTAATGATCAGTGATAATCAATGATCAATGGCGATGACAACATTGTTTTCTGCAGAGCTGCTTTATAGCCAAATTGTACTAATTTAATAAATGATGATCTTTACACTGGAACTGAATCAACCCTGAACTGACCTCAGCTGAACAATTCAACTTTTATCTTTTTAGAGCTGCTTTACAATCATTTTTTTCCTGTTGATCCCTGTAAAGCTGCTTTGAAGCAACCTGTATTGTATAAAGCGTTATAAAAATAAACATTACTTGACTTGACCAATCTATGTACAGTGCCCTCCACAAATATAAGCCACCTTTTGTAAATATGAGCAAAACAGCCCATAGGAAAATGTCTTTGGTGTTTATTTTCTTGGTTTTTCATTCAAAATAATCACCAAACTCTAACCTTTTAATAGAAAATTAGCCTCAGTATTAAAGATCCACTATACTTTACTTCCCAGAATCCTCTGATTAACCCCAAAGTCTTCAAAATGGAGCCAAACATCACGTAGCATTTGGCGAGATGGAAACCTTAAAAAGAACATATAAGAAGTTTTCTGTTGATGCCCATTCTGTTGTTCTGTTAGACTAATGTTTCTGAATTCAGGAAGAGGAATCAACCCAATCTTACCTTACAGGAAAGGTGTTTATCATTGGTGGCAGTATTGCTAACTTCACTAATGTAGCAGCTACCTTTAAGGTACGACAACTCCTCTGTTTTGGTATTTCATCATTGTTAGATCATGTTGTTCTTTTTATCATGTTTCATCACGTTTCATAACACTTATCAGGGCATTGTGAGGGCTATCAAAGACTACCAGGGGCCTCTAAAAGAACATGAGGTTACCATCTTTGTGCGACGTGGCGGTCCAAACTACCAGGAAGGGCTGAGAGTGATGGAGGAAGTAGGTAAGTGTTTTTTTTTTTTTTTTTTTTTAAGGAAGGTGCTAAAAACGGGTGTTAATGGAGATTTGTTTTGCACAAACACATTTAGGGCCAGATTTACCTCTTTTGGTATTAAAAAAACTACTGTCAGGATTTACTAAAGATACACAGTTATTTTTGCGGCTGACTTTATTGCATATGCATTTGTAGGGAAAAAAAGCATGTCTTAAACCAGACGCTAACTGGTAGATTGCGTTGGTCATTATGGAAATGAACTGTGTTCTTTAATTTGCACGTCGTCAGTAGATCACGCGCTGAACATTACACTCCCATCTGTGCTTTTTTGGAATTGCGCTCTCATGCTAATTTGCCCTGTTTAGTGAATCTGGCCCTTAAAGGTTGTAGAAAATGACCACTTGGCGATTAGGGAAATATGTGTAATTAATTATTAAATAAATTTATATCAGCTATAAGAATTAACTGATGTAGCAGAGTTAAAAATATGATTGATTATGTTTTTATACCTATTATACCTTGTTTATCCAGTGCATGTTCAATATAATCAGAATCAGAATGAGCTTTATTGCCAAGTATGTTTACACATACAAGGAATTTGTGACAGAAGCTTCCACAGCACAGACAGAATGACAGCGACAAGACACATATAATAAAAATATATAGTAATATACAAAAACTATGTGTAGTGTATGTATGTAGACAAGTATGCTATATACAAATGGAAGGGAATGGGAAGAGGTATGGTGTGCTAAATAAATAAGTATAAATAGTGTTATGTATTGCATTGGTTTATTGCCCAGTGGGGGCATTTAACTGTTCATGAGATAGATGGCCTGAGGAGAGAAATTTTTCATGTCCCTGGCTGTGCTGGTGCTCAGTGCTCTGTAGTGCCAACCAGACGCACAGTTCAAAGAGGAAGTGGCCTGGATGTGAGGGGTCCAGCCTTTTTTCTCACTCTGGATGAGTAAAGTTTTTGGAGAGTGGTAAGGGGTGGAGTGATGATTCTCTCAGCAGTCTGGACTATCCGCTGTAGTCTTCTGAGGTCTGATTTTAGCTAAACCAGGCAGTTGTAGAGGTGTAGAGGGCAGACTTAATGACTGCAGAGTAGAACTGCATCAGCAGCTCCTGTGGCAGGTTGAACTTCCGCAGCTTGCAAAGGAAGTACAACCTTTGCTGGGCCTTGTTTACAATGGAGTCAATTAACCCTTTTCCACCAGCATGAACCGGTGCTAGTTCGGAGCTAGTGCTATTGCCGTTTCGGAGTTGGTTTGACTGACGAGCCTTCTACAAGTTTACAAGTTTTACAAGTTTACAAGTTATTTTATTTGTCATTACACATGTACAAGTACAGTATAACGAAATGAAGTTTGGAGCAAGCCTCCGGGCCGCAGCCGATTAGTCAGGCGCCGCCACATGCTCTCCAGAAATACAAGAATGCAGTTTAGCAAGCATTACATAGCAAAACACAACAAAACATAAACATAAACATGACACAGTACACGTGGTCACGTGATGGGATTTTTTGTATGGAGTGGGAGAGGAGATAGATAAAGACAGGCAGACGGTTGGAGGCGGGGTGGGATCGGGTAGGTTGTGTATGGTGCGAGTGAGTCTGAGATTGTGTTGTGTGAGAATGTTAGCCATAACTTCAGATGTTTTCGAGTTCAGTTCTATGGTTTGTCCTTGAAGGGAGATAAGGCAGTGCACAGGGGAAGATAGCAGACCAGCTGTCAGGCTGACCTCCCAACCGAGAGATAGGGACAGTGAGGTTCGTTGGGGTAGTTGATTAGGTCAGGCAAATACAATTTTTTATTTTTTAATCCATTTGATGATCTTCGGTAATTTGTCCGGATCATAATCAATCAATCAGATCTGGTCCTCAGCATTCGCGTCCGGTCTGTGCAGTTTCCCTAGACATTACGTCCAGCCTCATGGCCAGACCGGTTACAGTCCGTAAAAGTTCACCGATCTGACCCCCGATGGAGCCCACTCTTCCCTGCGTATCCTTCTAAGAACCAGTTTGCCTTTCCACAGGCTAGAGAGCCACTAAAGAGCCAGGTCTTCTTTCACTGTATACATCTCATCTTTCCCAGCAACGCAGCAGCAAACACAAACACACCAGGCTTGTTTGAGATAGATCAGTGCTGTATGACATCAAAGTACCACAAGAGCGATTCAAAAGCATAAGGAGCTGTATGCTCTCCAAACTCTCTCAAGGTACTTTGATGTGATACGTCGATCGGTCTGCGCAGCGCCGATGCATCTCGAACAAGCCTTCCATCAGCAATGGTGGACGTTGCGTTACTGTTGATGCACATGGCTTTTCGAACCTACATCGGCATCCAAACGCGGCGAATCCAACATGTTTGTGCAGCTCGCCATAATTTGTATAGACGGAGATTGCAATCAAGCTGCTATTAGCTCGATTAGTTGCTGTTTGTGTTCATCTTGTTGGTCACGGTAATCCTGCCCCCAGCCCCTGATGTTCTTACTTCTAGACAAGCAATATTTTGGTGCTACTTAAGAACCACTTTTCCTGGGTTAGAGCTGGTGCTTTGGGTGTCGAAAGACAAAGAACTGATTTGAAACTAGCCTCTGGCTCTGAACCAGCACTCAAACTGCCTTGGTGGTAAAGGGGTAAATGTGATTGTCCCACTTCAGGTCCTGAGAGATGGTGGTGCCCAGGAAACTGAATGACTCCACTGTTACCACAGTGCTGTTCATGATGGTGAGTTGGAGGAGTGCTGGGGGTTTCTCCTAAAGTCCACAATCATCTCCACTGTTTTGAGCATTTTCAGCTCCAGGTTGTTCTGACTGCACCGGACAGCCAGTTCTTTAACCTCCTGTCTGTAAGCAGACACGTCACCATCCTGAATGAGGCCGATGAGTGTGGGTGTCGTCTGCAAACTTCAGGAGCTTGACAGAGGACCCTTTTGCAGTGCAGTCTTTTGTGTACAGGGAGAAGAGTAGTGGGGAGAGCACACATCTCTGGAGGGCACCAGTGCTGATCATGCAGGTGTTGACACACTGAGAGCCGCCTCTCTCAGACAGCAAGTTCTCAGTGACATAAATGCCTTCCCCAAAACTTTTGGCCCAGCTACTGACTCAAGCTACATTTTAGTTTAGTAACTTAAATCAATTTGTACAAGACTGATGTGAAGGTCCTGTCAATCATGCATTAAAACATATTTGTCATTTTTGTGTGGCTTTAAAAGAGAATAAATATCTGATGGACATTCATCTTCATGCACAAGACTTCATGGAACATATTTAGCATGTCTAATATTAACATGCAGTGATACAGATCATGTGAAGTTTAGTTCAGTTCAGTTACTCCACTGAAACAACTGAGAATATGATGGAATGTGATAATGTCTGAGTGGAAAATACTCTGTATTTAGTCAGTTTGACCCATTTCTGCAGATTTAAGGACAGACTTTGATCATGATAGGCAGCAGTAGACACCATTGCAATGTTCCGAATCAGGAAAAGCGAAAAACCCAAGAGGTCAATCTGTGCTTCATTTGCTCAAACGTCACTATTTCACTAATTTCACTATACTGTATGTAATCGCAGGTCAAATTGGAACTTGACAAAATGTCCATGTGTTCACGTGTGTGAATGGTAGTCATTATACATCATACATGAACAATCTCATATTTCTGCATCTTTTCGTTGTTCTGTTTCCCTGTTTGTTTCAACAGGAAAGACTACTGGAATTCCTATCCATGTTTTTGGTACAGAGACTCACATGACTGCTATTGTTGGCATGGCGCTGGGTCATCGGCCAGTTCCCAATCAGCCTCCAGCGGCAGCGCACACCGCCAATTTCCTGTTGAACACCAGTGCTAATGCAGCTGTAAGTGTGTTTTTGTAGTTTATCCCAATTATGGCTGATATAAGGAATATACACACATACAGTGTGTGTTTTTTTTTTTTTCAGCATCAAAGTAATTAATTTATTATTAGAGTTGGCCGTTTATGGTGACATGAGCAAAAGTAGCCATAAGTGAACTTAGAAATGACCAGCAACATGATGCATTGACTACCAAAAGGAGTAAAGACATTGGAGCACATGTGGTCCATCTTTTGTGAGACACATCAGAAACTGTTCCCTTTCTGAATGAGTGTGATTCATACATTGATTAATGTTCATTTCATTCATGTATGTGTGAACACATTGTAATACAATAATAATATGTCATTAGATTTAGAATACAGTTCAAATTCTTCTTACATACACATATTACAAATATTATATGCATTATGGGTAGGGCTTAAAGGGATAGTTCACCCAAAAATGAAAATGTTGTTTATCTGCTTACCCCCAGGGCATCCAAGATATAGGTGACTTTGTTTCTTTAGTAGAACACAAATTAAGGTTTTTAACTCCAACCGTTGCACTCTGTCAGTTGTATAATGCATGTGAATGGTAACAAACTCTATGAGAGTAAAAAAACATGCACAGACAAATCCATATTAAACTCTGCGGCTTGTGACGACACATTGATGTCTTAAGATACGAAACGATCAGTTTGTGCAAGAAACCGAACAGTATTTATATAATTTTTTACCTCTTATACACCACTATGTCCAACAGCGTTCACTGCGTGATCACTTCCGTTGAGTGAGGACAATGTACACGATATGGCGTAGAGATGCGCGAAAGAGATCACTTCCGCCGCTTGCATAAACTACGCCATACCGTGTACAGACCTCACTCACCCGAAGTGATCGCGTGCTGAAGGCTGTTGGACATAGTGGTATATTTGAGGTAAAATATTACCCTGGGGGTAAGCAAATAAACATCAATTTTTTTTTTTTTTTGGGGTGAACTATCCCTTTAAAAACAGAGACAGTCTCTGCTTGTTTGCAATGCAAAAGTAAATTAATAACTGTTTGTTTAAATAAGTACAGCGTTTTCATTGCTCAAAAAACACAATGTTTGTAAAGGCTAATGCTTTATGTATTTGATGAGTAGAGAAGAGTGTCTTAGTCTGGTATTTTGCTGTCTAGTCATAGCCAATACATGCACTTCATCTATTATAACAAGATTTTGGTCAAATGTATTAAATGACAGGAAAAACTGAGAGCCCACTTAACTACAGTAAACTTTGTTACATCTAAGTTGATGAAAATGTGATGCACTTACTGCCTAAGACTATTGAAATGACAAAACACAATTTCCAATATTCGCTGGTGGAATTCATGTTACGCCATTTGATCTTGATTTTGATAAAATGTTAATAATATAATGACATCCAAGTGTCTGACTTTACGTAAAGCCACAAAACTATCTTTAACAACATGGTGTTTAAAGGGTATATAACATACACAGTTTCTGCAAATCTCATATTAATCTTGAGTACCTCTAGAGTAGTATTGCATCCTTCATATCTCCGAAGAGTCTTTAGTTTTATCATATTTTTAAAAGACATATACACTGTACCGATTGTTTCTGAAAACAGCCGAAATTATGGAGGTGTGCAGTGGGGGGCAGAGTCACGAGCACACACATACACAAACATACACAGTACATCATGGCATTATCCCTGCATAACTTTCAATTCACTATACATTCATGTTATTTACATTATATGCACTTACGCGCCGATTGCCGACAAAACACATTTGATGCTGTTTCTCTGACCGCCTGCGTTTTCGACTCATGACCAGGAACAAACAAAGTTGGAGAACTCCGTTGCTGCTGTGGAAAAACAAACTGCATCCACTGTTTCCTTAATGCTGGGTTATTTGGAAAACTGAACAAGGTTATCTTTCCCTCACAACCAAAAACACACTTTAGTGACATTGTTGATTTTGTGGTCTAAAAACAAATTGACAATGGCTTCCGTAACCCGAACAAAGCTTGTTGATGGACGTGCTCTTGCTGTCACTCTGGTTGATATTTTCACGCATTTTTCTGGGAGAAGTGCCCATACAAGGAATTCCACCCTTCATGATGTCGTACATACAACCTTTTTTTTTTTTTTTTTTTTTTTTTTTTTTTTTTTTTTTTTTTTTTTACATTTTTAACCATATTTAACATGAGAATCCAACACTTTAACAGTGTAAATAAGTCAAAATGCATGAAATATCATTAGACCCCCCTTTAATTACTTAAATACACTGCATTATTTAACTAACACTACACTAACCTGACATTTTTGCTGGTTTCAAAATGTGTGCAACGCTGGATATTACCTGCCATTAATTTTCAATTAAATGCAATGCTTTAATGGTTGCCATTGCCATTGCAACTTGCCTATGATGACTTGACAACTGAGCGCGGACTCAAATTGGATGCGTCAATGTCACATTTGCATAGGTCGCACTATTTGAATTCATGATTGGTTGACTGCCAAATTAAATTATTAAACAGAATGATAAAATAACGTTATTAACCAGTTAAAGGTCATTTCAAATAAGTGTTTCTGTTCAGAACGATTAAACTTGATTTTTTTGTTGTTGTTTATGTTCCTGTCAACATTTTATTTGTTTGTTTTTGTTTTCGTTCCTTGAACCGGTTCAGAGCCCTGATTATGGTACTAAAATTCTAAATGGTAGTGGCCCACAAACCCTTCCAGAAGTAAGTTCTTCCTTTTTTTATTTTATTTCAGACGCCAGCAAGAAATGCTTCATTCTCTGAACACAAATTGACCAATAGTGTCACAGATGTCATGACGCCCACAGCAGGTGTTCCCCAGGTATTTGGAGCTCAGTTGATCAACTTTTAAAAACAACTTTTATAGAACCTTAACAGCTATTTTGCATGAATTCTTTAACTGTAGCTCAATTAAAGGTGCACTAAGTTTAACTGAACTATTTACGGATGCAGCATCACACAAAATTTAAGATTTGCCAGCATCTTGTAATTTGGTATACCTCTAACTAACATGAACAATTCAAAATGTTTAAGAAGTTTTTCTTTTAATGCATAGTAAATTATTTCTGTCAACATCCCCAAAAAAACTTAAACTTGAATGTTCTAAACCAGATCATCTACCAGTTTTTTTGGCTGCAGGTTCTCCACAAACTTACAGCACATGTCAACAACAACAATAAAAAAAAAAAAACAAAACCAGTTATACCTGTGGTAACTTTTCTGAAAATCAATATCAAGCAGGGAATTACCCTTTAGAGGTTTCTGTTTTGCCTGAGCTCAACATTTTTGCACTTGCTTAAGCATTTTGACTGTTTATTAATTTAAATGTTCAGTTATTTTCTTAAATGATCAAATGCAAAATTACAGTAGAAATATCTATATTTACTATAAATATGTGACTAAAATTACATTTTTCATTTAATGCCAAATACAACAAAAACAATATTATTGTAATATGTAAATATCTTATTTTACTGTATAATTACAGCAATTATCATGCTCCCACAATTCATAGCATAAAATACAGTAATACTGTTAATTGCAAAAAAGTAACTAATTGTAAATATTTACTGTAAAATTACAGCAATTGTTTACAGTGTACTGTGATTAGTTTAAAAGGCCAATTTAGTGTTTAAAACAGTAACTAAAACTTGTCATTAAAAGAATATTCTGGGTTCAGTAGAAGTTAAGTTCAGCCGATTACATTTGTGGCATAATGTTGATTACAAAAAAAATAAACCGTTATCCTTACCAACAATCAAGGTTACGTTGTGGTGTGTATAGTTTTTGGATTATATTGTTTATGGCATTTTATTGTAAAACTGGATTGTATCTTTATAAAGGTTAGTAATTGATTTTTTTTAACATCTTGTGGAGATGTAAATTTGGAGATTTAAGGCCCTATCATACACCCAGCGCAATGCGCCGAAAGTGGATTTTGGCAGTTTCAGCCAGATGTAGTTATCCTTTTCACGTCCAGCACCACATTGCTTAAATGGCAAACGCACTCGCAGCCATCTGTTTGCCAATGGGCGTGCTGGTCTGAAAACGAGGTGTGTTCAGGTGCATTGTTGGCACATTGCTATTTTGAAGCAACTGAAAATGACTGCGCTATTGACTAACAAAACCTAGTCTAAAGTCAATAGCACAGTATTTTTTGTGTTATTTAAAAGACGCGTTGATAATATGCACATATAGGTGGGTGCACAATGACCTGTCACTCTGCTTATCATACACACAGGGACACGCAGCAGCACACAAGTATTTTTAAATTTAAAAAATAAAAGATTCTTCTCTGGAGAAGCGTTCAAGTCTTTCTGCTCGCAAATTCTGCCATGTAATTAGTGAATCTGCCATGGTGCAAGCGCAACTGGCTTTTAAAGGGAATTGGAGATGAGACACTTGATTGGTTTATTGCACTTTAAGCCCAAAACACACCCATGACTCATTAAGAGACTAGGTACAGTGCATGTCGACCGTTTTTTTTTTCGTTGTTAAACTAGCAAAATTGCATTCGGACACGTGTGTGCACCTGCGCCATGAGCTTCAGACCATGTGCTCAGATTGTTAAAATACGGCCCATAATGTGAAACTATTACAATATTAAAATATATTAAAAACTTTAATGTTAGGTACGATTAATCACGATTAATTACAGAAAAATGTGTGATTTTTAATTAGTTTTTTTAATTTAATAGCACTAGTATTAACAACTGAAATTCTGGTATTGTGACAACAACACTAGTATGTATCGATTAAAAAAATCTGCTGTCTAAAAGAACTGCAGCTCTATACAGAAATTAAAATGATTTCTTGGTTTACCACATTCACTTTTCATAACTGCCATTTATGATAAATTGTAGTAGAGTTTGGTGATAAATTGATTCATAGTGCTGATGTCTTTTATTTTCTGCTGAGTGTAGCAAAAATGTTATCAGATGCTAAAAATAAATACACACTAAAGTGCTGCATGAAACAGCTTTTTTAGGATTGATTGGATGTTTACATCTCATTTTTAAGAGATTTAATAAAAGTATTAAAGGTTTCTACTGTGAAAAGTTACTTACTGCACCTTTAATTATTTTCCCTTTTCTTTGTACACTTCTCTTGTCTTGTTTTTTTCACTGTTTTTGTCCTGTTAGTAATTTTTTTTTTTTTAGTTAATTTCACTTTTTATTCCATCTCTTTTCTCTCCTTATGCTGTCATGTTTTCTTTCTCTGTTCATCATAATAATTAGTTTCCACTCTTTGCCATTCGTGGTCTGTGACGGTCATGTTTAATGCAGCGGTTAAAGGTAAGATCTCAGGGCTGGTCGAATGTTTACTGTGTTTCTTATTAGTGAATTATATAAAAGCTAGTTCTGGTCCTCTGATTTGATTGTTCAAGATTGCTGATGTTCAGAATGCGAGAACAGGAACATTTACCGTTTGTCACTACTCTTGACTGTGTTTGTGGGGTTTTTTTTAACCAACATCTGTGAGCAAAGAACTGCAACAAACTTGTCTGATACGTTTCCTGGTCTGCATGACAGCTTTCACATTATCAATTTTTAATGCGAGCCATACTCTGTTCGAACAAATCTGCCAGTGTGAATCTTTGAAAGACATCTTACTCTTCATGTGGGCAGTTTTAAAACACCTCAGTTTGTTGGTTACCTTATAAAGACCTGACTGGTCAAAACACTATTTTAATAAAATTTCTAGAGCACATCCTAGGCCGTAGTAGTAGTAGGTACTTTTGCCAACTTGTTTATGAATACTGTGATTTTGAATATACTAATCTTTTTACATACTGTTTTTCATTTACTCTGTAATAGTGAAGTATGCATGTTCTGCTGCAGTCTATGACGTGGCACAATATTTTGCCAGGAGACAATGAATGGCATTGATAAGAGAGATCGAGGATAGAGAAGTTCTTGCATTTTGCTGTTTGATGAACATATATTTTGAAAGTGTAATTAATAGTCCTGTCAGAATTGGCGCGTTGACACATGAGTTTAAATGTTTCAGTATAACTCATTAAAAATATTTAACTAAATTAAGGCAGCATCTGTTTTTCTGTCATCCTTTGGTTAGCGTTACATTATATGATCACGCTCTTATTCATGCAAATGCTTTTAAACCATTCAAGCATGACAAGAGAAAAGAGAACACGCTGTCTGTGAATGTCCTGTCTATGTGACGCACACAACACTCGCACACACACCAGTATTGTGCGCACAGACAGTGTTCTAGAATCGAGTTCTTTTGCACTTGAACGAACAATAACACAGAATTATGCCAAACTGCCCTTTTTGTCAAGTATTCTCATAAGAACAGTCTTAAATGAACTTTAAGAGTTGTGAGAAAGTGAGATGTGCGTCGGCTGCGGCAGATCTTTAAAGTCACAGCAGCCTAATAAAACAGTTGCTGTGATGAACCAGAAGTAGCAAGTGAGTTTTCTTCAGTGCTGTGACGTATTTCCAAGTGAAACAGAATATTGAATAGAGGGCAGGGTTTTACTTCAGCGCTCCTCCTCTCCATCTCTCAGCTCATAGCAGACTAACGGTTGGAGGGGAGTGGTTACGCATTTTCAAACCTAAGCCGTCAAACTGACATCATCTGAGAAGGAACGCTGTTTCGAGACCAGAAGTTACTTTTCAGATTTTGATTAAAGATTACTGCGACAAACATTTTTTTCTGAGTATTAACTTACACGGATTAATTGTTCACCCTAAGACCTGTAATGTTTGCTAACAAAGTAAATAGGGTCAATTTTGATTTCATGAGGACTTTACGTTCACTTAAAGCTGCAGTCCGTAACTTTTTGCGCTCTAGCAGTAACTGAATACAGAACTGCATGCGTCTTGTGGAAGAACATTGCAGCTGGAGCTACTTCTCTCTGTTTATGTCTATGGTGAGTCACACAGGGACTGTGCTCCACCGTAGCAGTTCCTACCAGAACGGTCTGAAATAGTCACAATATAAACACTTATTATAAGTGTAACATAATGATCCAGGGTAAGACAAAAACACGGTTTGGAAAATGGATTAATGTTGTACATTTTCATTATATAATTTTTGTAAATCTTGAACACAAACTAAGTTACGGACAGCAGCTTTAAATTAAAAGTAATTTTTTTAAAAACCTAATAAATGTTGGAATTTATGGCTTTCAATTATACTGTAATGTGGAATGTTTCAATTATTCAGTTAATGTTTCAATTATACTGTAATGTCCCATTACAACAAATATTTAAAATATACTGTCTTTAAGTTTTTCTACATTAATTTGTAGAGTAACTGTGAAATTACAGTATAAAAATAAAAAACTCCAACGTTTTTAATCGCGATTAATTACCAAAAAAAAAAATATATATATATATATATTATTATTTTATCTTTATATTTTTTAATTATGGATTGACAGCACTAATAAATAAAAAATAGACTGTTGTGCATTGCTGTTTTGTGATCAGTTATTGTTAGTTACTGTTGACTATAGATGCTGAAAATGTCAAATATTAAAACTGTAATCCATATTTGTTCAGTTGAATCAGAAGTTCTTTAATTAGTTTGACTAATCAAAAATAAATAAAAATATGTTAAATGAAATGTAAAGCATTTAAATTAAAACGCATAGTGGACTTATTTGGTACACAGGTGGGCTTAAATGGTACTCATTAGAGCTGCACGATTCTGAATAAATTGAGAATCATGATTTTTAATTAAAATAAAGATCACGATTCTTGATTGTCATTTTTGACAATTTTAATTGCTAGCAGTCTATTTAAAAATATGAATTCAAATGTTTAATTTATAATGAATTTGGATGTTTGTTTTTAAATCAGTTTGAATGATTCAGTGACTCATTTATAAAGACTTTACTTGTTTTATTATTGGATGAATCAGCATTTTCAATCTCTTGAATGAATGTATCATTACATCGTTACACCAGTAGTCATTGAGTGTATTTGCATTGAATCAACCATTATTTGAAGCATCAAGATACTTTCAAAACATGATTTGCTCTATTTTGATCCCTACCAGACATATGTCCGAACTGTAAACTTTTATCCCAGTATTTCTGTGATAATTTGAATTATTGTAACAGAAATACTGTGTGGTTGAAAAGACTGTTTGTAAAGCTGTTTCATATCTGTACATGACAACTCATCTCTCTGGCTCAGTGGCAGCACGGGACAGATCTGAATGTTCTGGTTTTACTTGTCAGAAGTTTAATTGACAGTGTCATATGAACCGTTGTCATTTAGGAATAAGATCGTGCAAGTGTTTGAATCAATACTGCGATCTTTTAACGGTTAATCGTGCAGCTCTAGTATGCATGTACCCTAGTGGCCCACTCCAGACTTCACTCATTTAAGAAAAAGTACTTTTTTTGAGAAAATAAAAATGAACATTTAAATGAGAGATTAATCCTTTATTTAATCCTTTATTAGAAGGCTATACACATATCTATAAGAAACCATGGAAAACGTACATCTGGCTGGGTTTAATATGGTCACTTCACCTAAAATATTTTTTTCCTATATTAAAATACATTGAAAGCCTTTTTAAACATATTAAATCCTAAGTTAATAAACTCAGCAAAAAAAGAAACGTCCTCTGACTTTCAACTGTTTTTACTTTCAGTAAACTTAATGTGTGTAAATATTTGTATGAACACTAAAAGAGTCAACACCATAAGACATAAACTAAAAATGTTTCACAGACATGTGACTAACAGAAATAGAATAATGTGTCCCTGAATGAAGGGAGGCTCAAAATCAAAAGTACCAGTCAGTATCTGGTGTGGCCACCAGCTGCTTGAAGTACTGCAGTGCATCTCCTCCTCATGGACTGGACCAGATTTGTCAGTTCTTGCTGTGAGATGTTACCCCACTCTTCCACCAAGGCACTTGCAAGTTCCTGGACATTTCTGGGGGGAATGGCCCTAGCCCTCACCCTGCGATCCAACAGGTCCCAGACGTGCTCAATGGGATTGAGATCCGGGTTCTTCGCTGGCCATGGCAGAACACTGACATTGCTGTCACGCAGACACTCACGCACAGAACGAGCAGAACGGCTGGTGGCATTGTCCTGCTGGAGGATCATGCCCGGATGAGCATGCATAAAGTGTGCCACATGAGGGAGGAGGATGTCTTCCCTGTACCGCAAGGCATTGAGATTGCCTGCAATGACAACAAGTTCAGTCCGATGGTGATGTGATATACCGCCCCAGACCATGACAGACCCCCCACCTCCAAATCGATCCTGCTCCAGGGTACAGGCCTCGGTGTAACGCTCATTCCTTCGACGATAAACACGAATCCGTTCATCACCCTTGGTGAGTCAAAACCATGACTCATCAGTGAAGAGCACTTTTTGCCACTCCTGTCTGGTCCAGCGAAGGTGGGTTTGTGCCCATAGGCAGCGTTGTTGCTGGTGATGTCTGGTAAGGACCTGCCTTACAACAGGCCTACAAGCCCTCAGTCCAGTCTCTCTCAGCCTATTGTGGACAGTCTGAGCACTGATGGAGGGACTGTGTGTTCCTGGTGTGACTCGGAGTTGTTGTGGCCATCCTGTACCTGTCACGCAGGTGTGATATTCGGATGTACCGATCCTGTGCAGGTGTTGTTACACGTGGTCTTCCACTGCGAGGATGATCAGCTGTCCTTCCTGTCTCCCTGTAGCGCTGTCTTAGGCGTCTCACAGTGCGGACATGGCAATTTATTGCCCTAGCCTCCCTGCAGCATGCCTAATGCACGTTCACGCAGATGAGCAGGCATCTTTCTTTGGGTGTTTTTCACAGTCGGTAGACAAGTCTCTTTAATGTCCTGCGTTTTTAGAACTGTGACCTTAAATGCCTACTCTCTATAAGCTGTTAAGGTCTTAATGACCATTCCACAGGTGCATGTTAATTAATTGATTATGGTTAATTGATCATGCATGGAAAGCTTTTTGTACTGTAAAATTTTTTACAACATTATTGTTGAAATACACAGTCCTGAAAAAGGGACGTTTCTTTTTTTGCTGAGTTGCTAATGTAATGAGTGTAATGTTTGTTTATCTACCCCTTTAGCTAAAGCCACGACTCTCTTCTGCAAGCAGACCAAGGCAATCGTGTGGGGCATGCAGACACGGGCTGTTCAAGGCATGCTGGACTTTGATTACGTGTGTTCGCGTGATGAACCCTCTGTTGTCGCAATGGTCTACCCTTTCACGTAAATACTTTTTTATTTTTAAGTGTTTACGATCAAGCTCTCCAATGTAATATAACTTGTACCATGTCTATTACTTGGTTTATTCAGTGACACTGAAGATTGTCAAATGTGATTGGGATTCGAGGGCATGACTTTTTTAAATTTTATCGTGTTTTTAGTGGTGACCACAAGCAGAAGTTTTACTGGGGTCATAAGGAGATCTTACTGCCAGTCTACAAGAATATGGCTGATGCTATGAAGAAACATCCAGATGTTGATGTGCTCATAAATTTTGCCTCCCTTCGTTCGGCTTTCGACAGCACCATGGAAACGTTGCAGTATCCTCAGGTAAAGCTTTGGGTGTCTAATAAAGTTTCTTTTCATTCAATGCTGTGTCAGTAGCTAATGTTATGAGAACGCCTCCCATCAATTTTTTGCCAGATTACTCCTTGACCATTGTTGTTTTATTCTGATTTTCTGAATTGAATTCCTTGCAATTTGAATTGTGTAAATATGGTCAGTTGTCTGGCCATCTTCAAGCAGAGGATGTCTCTATTCCTTTCACTTTTCAGGCCATTTGGCATGTTGGTATTCTGTATATAGCTTTAGCTGTGGGTATAACCCTGGTTTCATTAATAAGAGATTAGGATGCTATGCTACTCTTGCTTCCAAGTGACGGAAAGTCGATACGAAATGACAATACTCCAGTTACATGTTTATTAAGATGCATGCCTGAGGGCCGCTCTGTGCTATCCTGTGTCTGGAAAACACTGGTGTGCACTGCAGAGGTTTGAACTCATAGCAACTTACACTGTCTGAAATCACTACCAATAATATATGTAACGTAGATGGATAACAAGTTACTTTTAAAAGTAACATTCCCCAAATCCAACATTAATAAAGAGATCTGAAACTGTAAACTGCCAACTTTACTTTTCTGAATGTAATTAAATCCCGGCATATATTAGAATTTAGCTTAATGTAATTCATTAACACTAAAAGATATTATTTGTTTGATAGAATGTTTGAAATCTTACACGAGTTTACTGTGAGATTTCAAACATTCAAATAATTTTTCAAAATGTTAACGGCACCTTTTAATGTTGAACATCATAAGAGGACATTGTGTAAATGTACTATTGAGCCTGAGTTGTTGAACGTTTCCACTGATTTGAGTGATCTTGTGTTATCAGATACACACTATAGCTATCATAGCTGAAGGCATTCCTGAAGCTCTGACCCGCAAGCTCATCAAATCGGCCGATGAAAAGGGCGTCACTATCATTGGACCTGCAACTGTGAGTGTTTTAAATGTTTGATTGTTGAATGTTGTTTGTATTTATAGCTGAATAGCAACATTACCATAAATTAGCATAAAAACATGTCTCTATGTTTTCATTCCAAAATCAAGTAAAAATGAGTGCTAATAATATGCCTAAAGAAAATAATGTCTGTCATTGTGTTTTACTCCCGAATGTTCTGATTGGGTCTGAACATGATATAGCCTATTTAGTTATACACCCAACTAGTTGATCAGACAATACTCAGAATAGTTGATTTTGTGAAAACTGGTAGCATTGCACATCTTCACCTGTATTTTGCAGTAACAGGCAGATCACCACTGATAATAATGAGAAGGACAAGCAAACTCAAAAGTCCATACAAACATCCATGGGAGTGTAGTAATGTCTTTCATGGTCCTAAAATGCTCATTCATTTTTTAAATGCAAAATATTATATGTTTTTTCAACGTGTGTGGTTTAAGGTTGGCGGTATAAAGCCAGGCTGCTTTAAGATCGGGAACACAGGCGGAATGCTTGACAATATCCTGGCATCAAAGCTGTACAGGCCGGGCAGCGTGGCGTATGTGTCCCGCTCAGGAGGGATGTCCAATGAACTCAACAACATCATCTCACACACTACAGATGGGGTTTATGAGGGAGTTGCTATTGGAGGAGACAGGTGACAAACAGAACATTTCCTGTCCTTGTGAATTGACAGCCCAAATAGCCATTCAGATAAATCAGATAAACAGATAAATCAGATAAACTGCATTTAAAGTAATTTATTTCAAAATCATCAGGTACACCAGCAAACAAGCTGACTCGTGTCATATTGTTTGACGGACATACAGTAGATAGGGAAACTGCCCTTGAAAGGGTGGTAAACTCAATTAAAGGGATAGTTCACCCAAAAATTTAAATTCTGACATCAGTCACGCTGAAGTTGTTGCAAACCTGTATAAATTTCTTTGTTCTGCTGAATACAAAGGAAGATATTTGGAAGAATGTTTGTAACCAAGCAGATCTCAGCAGCCATTGACTACCATAGTGGGGGAAAAAATACTGTGGTAGTCAATGGCTGACGAGATCTGCTTGGTTACAAACATTCTTCCAAATATCTTCCTATGTTCAGCAGAACAAATAAATGTATACAGGTTTGGAACAACTTTAGCGTGACTAAATGATGACAGAATTTAGATTCAGAAAGTACTAATAATTTTTTAATTGAGCTAATAAACAGATCAGCAACTAAGATGTCTACTGTTTTGCTGTCATCTTCAGATTTCCAGGCTCTACTTTCATGGACCATGTGCTCAGATATCAGGACACTCCAGGCATCAAGATGATTGTCATTCTGGGAGAGGTGAGATCATGAGAAAGATTTGAACACCATCATTATTAGGTCATATATTCTTATAAAATTAAATTAAATGGTAAAACTCCTCAGTGGTCATGGATGGACAGATGAGTGAGCAACATGTGGACCCAGTTCTAAGAATTAAATATCTATGGTATTGAAGAGACTCATACACTGGTCCGGAACAAATATATATTCCATAGTTCCCTAAATAATCCAGCCTGTACATACAGTCACTGTTCATATTTTGTAATTTGCGGTTATATAAGAGTCTGTATTATGTTTCTCTGCATAATTTCTCAATTAATCTCAACATGTCATTACAATTTATTAAAGGTGTTGTGAAATGGAAAAATGTCCTTGATATTTATGCATATGAGATGTTTCTGCAGAGGCTACTTCAGAGGCTCTGCACGATCCCAGACGAGGAACGGGGTCTTATCTAGCGAAACGATCAGTCATTTTCAAAAAAATTATTTAAAAATATATACTTTTAACCTAAATTCCTCATCTTGCGCTGCTCTGCGATGTGCCAGTGATTGCGCAATCACGTCGAAAAACGTCACACTAGACGTAGGCAGAAGTACCGCCATAGACGTAGACGAGGATGGTTGGTTTACAAAGGTAAAACAACGATGTCGGATGATTTTAAAGTGTTTTTTGGTAAAGGGCGTTTGTATTAGACCTCGCACGTTCGTTTGGGGCGGTACTTCCGCCTACGTCTAGTGTGACGTTTTCGCCGCCATCACTGGCACATCACAGAGCAGCGCAAGATGAGCAATTTAGGTTAAAAAGTAATCATTTTTATTTATTTTTTTAAGTGGCCGATCGTTTCGCTAGATAAGACCCTATTCCTCGTCTGGGATCGCACACAGCCTCTGAAGCCCTTCGAAGCACTTTGAAACTGCATTGATTTGGACTTTCAACATTTTGGTTGCAATGGAAGTCAATGGTGTGGCGAAAAATCCTGGAATGTTTTCCTCAAAAATCTTATTTTCTTTTTGAGTAAAATATCAGGAAATTTTCATTTTTAAGTGAGCTAATCCTTTAACAATATGTTAGTCAATCAATCACAAGAATGATAATACTGTTAAATAAGACCATCCAATGTTGTTCTGTCCTTGGATGTAGACAAACTGCACCTCCAAAAACTGTGCATACCCTTCCAAAAGATTAAACTTTTAAAAACGCATGGCTGAAGTTTATTTTTAGTGACGTGTAATTGAATGTGAACGTTTCTGTTCATCTCATTTCACAACGGACTCTTTTCTCATTCATTCTCAACATGTTGCCGGTTTTCCTATATATCTTTAATTGAAAGCTACGCCAATGCCAAATATTGTGTCCTTGGAGGCAATTCTAATGGTTGTATCGGTTTTAATCTGACAATGGCTCTAATAAAGCGCTGGCCATCAAGTGCATCTAAACACGCATGACATGCTGTGGAGGAGGGCATGAATGCGGGGCGATAAGGTAATGCCCCTTAAAACTGAAGTGTTTGTGGCAGATGGAAAATGATAATTTTTGCAAATATTTAAACTTTTTTTGATACTAAAAAGTCATAACTTCATACTTAGTAACATCATAAGATAACCTCTAGAAACATAATATAAAGTTCTAAAAATGCATTTCATGACCCCTTCAAAAAATGACAAATTCACACTGGTCAATAAAAGATGATCAAAGACATGCCAAGAAAGTCCAACAAGTGTTCTGACCTTTTACATATTTTCAATATCATTTAAAATAATTCACCCCAATCCTATTTCTCATTGAGATTATTTTAATAAAATTTCTGTAAAAATGGACAGATTTGTTAACATGTTCAAGTAGAATCCACTGGTGCTCTGTTCTTTGTCTATATATTTTTTTATCACAACTATTCTGTAACTTATGACAGAAATAGAAGAGTTGAGTAATAAGGCACTGTAATTCTAATGACATTGTATGTGCTGTCTTTTAGATCGGAGGCACAGAGGAGTATAACATCTGCCAGGGCATTGTAGACGGCAGAATCACTAAACCAGTGGTGTGCTGGTGTATTGGAACGTGTGCCACCATGTTCTCATCTGAGGTACATCTTTTATATGGCTTTAGAGACACTTTTTGCATATTGGCCCTGGCTCAATTGGCACCCTCAGCCCATGTGGTTCTCCAACACTTGTAATGCAAAGAAGGCATTCGAGAGCACCCTTCAGTCTTAGGCCCAATCCCAATTCTATTTTATTCCCCTAAGAAATGGGACACCACTACTACACCATTACACATCATCATAGTCGTCATACACCGTTTCTTTTATTAGTGTCCTGTAACATTTAACCAGAATGAACAGCAATGAAGTGCACATATCTAACAGAAGTCAGGCACAAGCACGTTTAACAGATTACTCACTCCCAATGTTGTTTTGCTCTGTATTTGGACTTCAGAAAACGGCACTCTAAAACGTACGAGCCTTTGAGTTTCCTAAGATGATACAGAATAATGCAGAACATACAAGACTAGTGGAGCCGCTTTTCCATCGGGCCAAACTGTTCTCTTTGTTTAACCGTTTCATTCCGTGCCGATCCAAGCCGGCCATTATGGATATGGTTTCGTTTTCTACTGTGGTGCTGCGATAATGGAGCTCTTTGCAATGTAATACAAATGAGTTAGTTGTTGCCTTGGTAACGCAAGAGTTTACAGATGATAAGTGATGTAAATAGCGACTGCGTTATGAAGGATGACCAGATATTTCTTTTAACTGTATTATTAATTTGTGTTCACGTCACTCAAATAGCATGTTCAGCAAGCTACAGAGGAATTGGCAGCCAGGCAGTGATCAATCCCAAGTGGCAACATCACTACACGCATTCTAGCAGCACAGTAGTCGGTGTATGCAGGAAAATTCCTTATACCCCTTCGTTCGAAGTGTGGTCCCGAAAATTCTTAGTTTGAAGGGCTATCTGGCCCTTCCTCTTACCCCTACCACTCGAGAATTGAGACGCCCTTACACCTTCACGTGAACGCACAAAACGAAGGGGTAAGGGAAATGGTAAGGGGTAGAAATGGGGTTGGGCCTTAGTTAATGACAGGCTTGTTTGCTTCATGGACTTGCATCAAAAATGGCAACATGAAGTGCTACATTGCTGCAGGGCCATTGAACGTAATGAGACCTTAAATGTGTGATTACCTAACCAAGGTAGTACAGGTTAATCATATTAACTGTTAACATAGTATTGTGTTAAATTAAATGTTTTAGGTGCAGTTTGGCCATGCAGGAGCATGTGCAAATCAAGTGTCAGAGACCGCTGTGGCCAAAAATCAAGCACTGCGGGAAGCAGGTGCATTTGTGCCCAACAGTTTTGATGAATTGGGTGATGTCATCAAGTGAGTAACAGAAGGAAGCATTTGACCCAAAAATATCCACATTCAATTCACTTTTATTTGTATATCGCTTTTCACAATATATATCGTTTCAAAGCAGCTTTACAGAAAATGCATGTCTACATTACAATTTAGAGTGATCTGTTATCAGAGGTGACTGTGTCCAAGTACATATACAAATCGCGCAGTTAGCTAACCAGGGGCGGTTTCTTCATTAGGGCGATAGGGCAACACACCACCAAAGTGCGAAAGGGACGGATTTTTCAATCACATTCAACACAGTTACGCTAGCTGTCACTATTCTAAACTGTTCTGCCTCTGGATATATAGTCCAATCAGCGTCAAGTCACGTTCTGTGGAGTACCGCCCTTTCCGATTTCACTCTTTTTCAAAAATGCAGGCACTACAATGCAATCTTTATTGGTTCCGGGAGGGCTAGCACTAACGTGCTTTCGTCATCATGCGTAACCTTAACTTGTGAAGCAACTGGTGTGAACAAACATAACTCTATTAACAATCTTTAAGCTGAAGTGACATAACTTACATTTCACAGACATATTCTCAATCTTAAAATGTTAGAAAGCCAAGTAAATATTTCCATTTTGCTGTCACGACTAGACGAGCCCTCTCAAGCACAAACTTCCGTGAACGAGCGCCACTGCGAGCATGCACCCAAACAGACTAATAGCGCAATAGAATAGGAGCGCAATAATTCTGACTAAAATATACATTTTGCTAAAATATTTGTTGTTGAATATTTGTTGTTGTTGTTGTTCTTGGTGAACATAAATGTGCCATATGTAGAAATTCTAACCTTCAAGTGTATTTTTATGATAACAGTAACTGTAAAGTGACATTGTAGGGTAATCAAAACAGCCTAAAATTAGTCTGTGCTTTTGTTTTAAGTGAATTTAACTTCTGCTTTTAAAAGCATTATTTTGTTTTTAGATTGTAATGTTACAGTGTTAGAATGTAATGTGATTTGACCCCTTTTTTTGCACATAGGCTATCATAGACTACACGGTTACATTCACTATGTTTGTTTTCATAGCCTTCAATATGAACATTGTTTGTTGGACAGTAGCTATTGGGCAGGATGTGAAATGTATATATTTTTTTAATTAAATACAGATTTTTAAATTCAAATAGAAAAATTTAGAAAATACTGAGATTATACTGTACTTCGCCATTCAGCCCAAAAATACAGATTCGATTTTTTTGGCCTTATAATGCTCAGCACTACCCTATGGCATGCTTTAAATGCTGGATTTTCCATTTTTTAGCTAAGCGGTAATGATACATTATTATATATGTTAAATGGTTATTTAGAAAGTAGTACATTCAGTCCTGCATTACTAATTTGGTTTGTTGGTGCCCCCCCAAAAAATGTTTAGCACCAGCCGCCACTGTAGCTCACAAAGTATTAATTTAAACAATTTAAGGCAGATACTATGAGCTCATTGAAGTAATGAATACATGTTGTTAACAAAATAATTTGGATATATAGAAAATTTTGCAGTGGTGCATGTTGATTGGAGTTTGCATCATCTGAAGTCCTGTCAGGAGTTAGTCATCTCTTCACAAGTGTTGGGGCATCTAAAGTCTTCATAAGAGGCTGGGTCCAGTCTGGAGCAGACATACACTAGTTACCTCTGGATGGTCATCCCGAGATAAAACAGAAAAGCAAATGGAAAATAATTAGCCTAGACGATGTTCATAACATTAATCAAAGATAATCATGTGCATTTGATCATCTGATATAACTGGAGTACAAGGTTATGAGATGCATTATGTGAATGCTTGGCTAAAGAGAAGTGTCTATAATCTAGATTTAAACTGGGAGAGCTAGTCTGAGCCCTGACTGCTGTCTAATGTAACACCCAGGATGAAGTTACAGTACATCAATCTAAATGCAAATGATGAAGGCTTGTTAGCCGCAATGCATTGGTGTCCGGGTTTTCTACTTAATTTTAATAGACCCTTTTCACATTTCCGGGTTTCTCCGAGCGGAAGTCGTGATGGTTGGGTTAACTTGTATAGTGGTGAATGAGAGAATACATTAAATATATTTTTTGTGTCCCCATTTGCTCAAATGGCGAAAGAAAAACTCCACAATAGTGATTTCACAATTTTCAAAAAAAAGGGAAAAAATAGAGTGAGATTGATAACGGCAGTGAAAAGAGAGAAAGATGTAAATTTTACCATCACTCCCATAGACGCTGTATTAGAAACACCCTCACAGCAGCATTTGTAATTTGATGCAAAAGTAATATAATACAAAGTATTAGTGTTATAAATGTACATACATTACAAAAAAAAGAAAATGCAAAAAAACGTTGCAGGATTTACGATATTGATGACCGTTAAAACGCGTCATCACAGTCTGTGAAAAGGGTCCATGCTTAAGCCACTATGAAATAAAGGCTTTATACTTTCATAAACCTGAGTGCCATGGCTTGATATCTTTTGTGAGTCGGATTGTCCCTACCCAAAGAGCACAGAGACACAGATTTTACACCCCTTGCAGCACGTTTTGCATTTCTTGTTTTATAAATTCAAATTGTATTCCAAGAGAAATACTTTAACACTTTTACTTTAACTTTAACTTTTACTTTAACACTCGGTCAGCTTGGATAATTTAGAGATTTCTTCTGGTCGAAATGTATAACTGAGTATCATTTGCATAACAGTGGATACCAATTCCATGTTTTCTTATAATATTACCAAGTGGCAGCATATATATTGAAAATAGCAGAGGGCCTAACACAGATCCTTGTGTGCACTCCATAATTTACTGACGTTATCTTAGATCTTTCCCCATTTAAATAGACAAAATGGTAATGGTCTGATAGGTATGATCTGAACCATCTTAATCCCTGTCCCTGAATTACCACAGCACCACAGCATAAGAACTCATGTGTTCTTGTGTTGGGAATGCAAGTTTGCAGTCTGAATTGAATTGAGTTGTTCCTCCACCCACGCTAAAACAAAAACACAGTGCAAAAAGATTCATGAACAAATTACTGATGGATTCATTGAATCTCAGAATGGTTACTGAACCAACATCTGCTAAAAAGAGAAAAGCTTCAACAATGGCAAACAAAAATATTTAAAACGGTATTTTTTTATTAAAGTAGTTTCTTTGAAATGTTCTGTTAATTTTCTTTATCAAGGTCTCCTGTTATGTTGGAAGTTGTAAAAGGACAATTTTTTTCAGTAGTTTTTATATATCTTTATCAAACTAAATATCAGATTATCATATAAACAAAAATGTTTACTATTTCCCACCCCTAGTAAACAGTATGTGATTTATTGTCAGATAAATGTTAAATTGTGTAAATATTGTCCAGCAACCTTAATTAATACTGTCATTAACCTTTTAATGCTTCAACTGTTTTGTTGGGAAGGTTTGTGTATGATGACCTTGTCGCAAATGGAATCATTGTTCCAGCACAGGAAGTTCCTCCTCCTACCGTCCCGATGGATTACTCCTGGGCAAGAGTAAGACCTGCATTATTGCCTTATTTCTGTACATCAAGTTTTTCTTTGACTGAAATAAGACATTATTAATTCTCACCAGTTGTAAGATTTGCTTTTGTTTGTAGTATTATGGACAGTACCTGTTAAAAGTTTGGAAACATAATTTTTATTTTATGTTCACCAAGGCTGTATACATTTAAATAAAAATACAGTAAAAACAGTAATATTACAAATTAAAAGAACTGTTTTCTATTTGAATATATTTTAGAATGTCATTTATTTTTGTGATGGCAAAGCTGAATTTCCAGCATCATTACTCCAGTCTTCAGTGTCACATGAGGCCTCAGAAATCATTCTAGAATGCTGATTTGATGCTCAGATAACATTTCTTATTATTATCAATGAAAAACAGTTGTTCAGCTTAATATTGTGGACATGGTGATGCTTTGTTCAGTATTCTTTGTTGAATAGAAAGTAAAAAAAAACTGCATTTATTACATTTATTAAATAATTTATTAAATAGAAATCTTTTGTAACATTATAAATGTCTTCACTGTCACTTTTGATCAATTTAATGCATCCTTGATGGATAAAAGTATTAATGTCTCACTTTTTTTAATCTTACCAAATGTTTGAATGGTATAATTGTTTCCACAAAAATGTTTTTAACATTGATGATGATAATAATAATAGATGTTTATTGAGCAGCAAATCAGCATATTAGAAAGATTTCTGAAGGATCATGTGACACTGAGACTGCAGTAATGATGCAGAAAAAAAATTTTGCCATCAAAGAAAAAAGTATTAAAGTAGAAAACAATTATTTTAAATAGTAATAATATTTCAAAATATTACTTTTTCACTGTTTTTGATTAAATAAGTCTCTTATGCTCACTAAGCCTGCATTTATTTCAAAAACAAAAAAAGTTAGTTTCAAACTCTCATTCAGAATCAGTTCCATCATCTTATTGAATGGTTTTCATTGTTTGATTGTGTTAACAGTTTACAGATGAGGAAGGATTACTGTACTAAAATACTCAGTGTTTCCAGCAGCTCTATTCAGTTGTTGTTTAGTTAATCAAATTAAATCAGAATAATTAAAGTCCTTACAGTTCCCAAAAATCTAAGATGTCTAACTGTTGCTAGGGTCCATCCAACTCTTTTTATGAAAAAAAGTTTAAGCACTAGTCTGATTTGCAAATTGAGTTGTGCAGATGATCCTTTTTCATTTTGCATCTTTTTCAATACTCAAACGTTGTGTCGTTGTGGACGGATGAGGAGTTGTCAGCATTTTCGCACTTAACCCAAGTAAAGTCTGCCAGAACTGTTTTAGCACAAATTCTCCAGGGTAAGTGGTAGCTGGAAGGATTCATTAGCCCCTTTCACACAGCAATCCTAGTAAATTACCATAAATTACCAGAACGACTTTTCCAGTGAATACACAAATGTGCTGTTCACACAAGCATTGGTATTCCAGCTTTTTACCGATGAGATACCATTCACAAATCAGTACCAAAATACTTATATACTCTGTGATGTCAATCATCGGAAAATTACCTTAAAACGTTGAGCTGTTTTCTTCATCCACCTGGACGGGTTGTTCACTTGGCATCATACATCAGGAAAATGCCACACATGATCTCACAATGGTAATTTACCAGTAAAGAGTATATGTGTGAAAGGGGCTATTGTGTGAGCTATTTTACTCATTCTTTATTTAATAACGCTGTAGTTGTTCCAGAACAACAAATACAGAACAGCAGCTCTCCCCCAAAAAGGAGGTCATACAGTTCTGTGACAATAAATGTGGAATTCCTCAAGATAATGCGCATAATTATTTCACATTGGTCGAATTTTTAGAAATGCGTTTTTAACAAATGTGGAAAATTTAGTTAGAAACAATGCATGTATCTTGAATCGTTATAATATTAAGGACACATAAATTGCTGGCTGCTAAAATGCATAGTAAATATTTAGTTAATTTTCAAGCTGTATCTGAACTGGTCAATGTGTGTGTGTGTGTGTTAGGAGCTGGGGTTGATTCGAAAACCTGCATCGTTCATGACTAGTATCTGTGACGAAAGGGGCCAGGAGCTCATATATGCCGGTATGCCCATCACAGAGGTGTTCAAAGAGGAAATGGGCCTAGGAGGAGTGCTGGGCCTGCTGTGGTTCCAGAGGAGGTTTGTTACATAAAAATCCTTCATTATGTAAATATTTTTATTTATATTGAAATACATTGATCGAGTATTTGTCTACTTGCATAAAGTTCTGACCTAGAAACATGAGTGCATGTGTGTTTTTGACAGATTACCACGTTACGCATGTCAGTTCATTGAGATGTGTTTGATGGTGACTGCGGATCATGGGCCGGCTGTATCTGGTGCTCATAACACCATTGTGTGTGCTCGTGCCGGTAAAGACCTGGTGTCCAGTCTGACCTCTGGACTTCTGACAATAGTAAGATCAGTCACTGTACACACAACTACTGCTTTACTAACTAAACTGGTTCTGTTACACCAAGAGTTCAGTAACCTCATATCAAATATGCAGTCCCTCCAGTTTTTCGCGATTCCGCGATCGCTGAATACAATGCAAAATCAGCAAAATGTCGCATGTTTTGCGATTCTGCATAATTTGTAATTTCACCGCAAAATAATCACAAAAAAAAATACATTTAAATCAAAAATAAAAAAATAAATATTATCTAATTGAACTATATAATTTATTTAAAGCTGTAAATGCATTGTTTTCATGAGGATACAGACTTTGTGGTGCAACCACAGTATGTGGTCTTTGTGAAAGAGAAAGCAAATCTTTCTCACCTGCCGTCTCGCGTAAGTGCCAAGGACCGGGTGAATTGATTACTCAAGATGGATGAATGACCAGATAAAAGTATAGCACTAAAATAGAGTTAATAAAAGTGCTGTATACCACAAACTCAATTCGCTACTGACACACGGACCGATGTCAGACTGGCTGAGGATTCTGTGCACGCGTTTGCCGCCTGTCAGCGCTCACGAGTATACAGAAATGTGTTCTATAGGCTTATTGCCCTTGAACAATCAAAATCAAATACACACATAATTATGCCTAAATGCCTGTCTTGGCAGTTATGTCTTGAGTGAATAAGTTTGGGACGTGTGACAGCATTGTCTTTAAAGTGAAAGCAACCTAGCCTATACCCATCAAACTACAACTGGAAAAAACAAGCAGTAGCCTACTTAAACGTAAAGCACTGTTTGTATCTGTATCTTTCTGTTGTATTTATTTGTCCTCCTATCATTTGTTTATTAGTTCTTATTTTATTACCCACCCTAAGTGATCATGTTATTAAAACTACATAGTACACCACTGGACTAGCCTTTTTTGGTAAGATACCAAAATAAACAAGATTTGTGCATTTTGTTTGTTCTATTGTCGTGTATGACTATTGTGCATCTAACATAATACACAATATGGTAAATGTGGTATCCTAATTATTAAAAAAATCATTGAAAAATATTCACAAATTTCTGGAAATTACCACCACAAAATCAGTCATTTTGATCACAAAAATCACAAAAAAATATTGCGAAATCCTGGAGGGAGTGAATATGAAATATGAGCAAACAGAGCCTGGCCATATTTGATTTTGCTCATATCGGTTGTTGATTTAGAAGTAATATTAAAATAATAAAATATTAAGAAAACATTTAATTATTTATTTAATAATTATTTTATATGATATTTAACATTGATATGATAAGAAACAGTTGAGAAATATAATAATTAAAAAAAAAAAGAATGTTGTATTTAAGATGAGACTGAATTCTTTGTTCCTGTTTTGCAGGGAGATAGATTCGGTGGCGCTCTGGACGCAGCTGCTAAACAGTTTAGTAAAGCATTTGACAGCGGCCTGCTACCAATGGAGTTTGTCAACAAGATGAAGAAAGATGGCATGCTTATTATGGGCATCGGGCATCGAGTCAAATCAGTAAATACACACAAATACAGAGAGAAACACACCGCATGAGATCAGATTACTTGCACCGAAACATGAATCTTAATTTATTATTGCATGTCACATAATGTTCAGTTCCCTTTCGATGTAGAACTTAACACTGCATCTTGGATTGACGCCATGAGGAACGGCATCAGTGAGGCCGGTGTCTGAAGCATGTGTACACACGCCAATAAACCATTGGCAGAACGCAGTCCATAACGTCACACGCGAAGCGCCCATGAGAATAAAGGGGGCACCTGAATATACGTTATCAACTCTTTTTGTCACTTGTTTGTTTGAGCATGTAAGACAAAACGTTACTGGTACAGTACGTTTGAGCTGGATGCGCTCATTATGATTTGCATATGTTTGTATTGTTTGCTTGCCCTCCCCAACTACTATCGGGTCGAGACATTCATTCCCTAAGGGAGTGGGTCTTAAGACACCTCTAGCGGGCCCTATTTTTCCAATACAAATTTGTATGGATGCCAGGGTTGACGTTTCTGTTGAAACAATGTTTGTGCATATTCAGTCTTGCGGTCTGCCAATGGTATATTGCTGTGTGTTTATACATGCTTCAGACACCGGTCACACTGATGGCTTTCCCCATACTGTCAATCCAAGATGCACGGTGTCTCCGAAATCACGTACTGTCTGAGTAGGTATTACATTTAAATTTGAACTTACTTCACGACTATTAAAAAAGTACATTCTATATAGAATGAATGTGTGCAGTATGAATGTAATCCAGATATACTAAATCTGCCATGTTGTCATTATCATCTGACCTACCAGCGTCAGTTGCTTCACTTCACCTCCATTCATGAATCCTCTCCCGTGGCCTCATGGGATAGTAAAGTGTCCATCAAATGCACACTTCAGAATCTTGCCAGAAGTAGTAGGTCATCCGGGGACTTTTTGCCTACTGTTTTTCGAATACTATGAATTCAGACATATTACTCTGTTGGCGTACTGTTTTTCACATACTATGTAGTAGAGAAGTATTTGATTTCAGATGCAGTGTCTCGTTCACCTTCTTCATAACCTGAGACGTTTTCTAGGGAACACTTTAGTTTTAGGGCCAGATTTACTAAACAGGACAAATAAGTGTGAAACTGCAATCCCATAAAAGCAGATGGGAGTTCTGTGATTGATCTAGTGACAATGCACAAATGTCAGCCACAAAAATAACTTCACTCCTTTTCAACGCTAATTGTTCACTGCATCTATTTAGTAAATCCTGACAGTAGTTTTTTAAAGTCAAAAGAGGGTTTGTTCTGGTGCAGGCTCTGGCCCTTAGTGTTTAAAGAAAAAAATCCATAAACCAAATATGCATCATAAAAGTAGTTCCTACAGCTCAAGTCAAACAATAGCTTTGTGTGAGCAACACACCAAAATTGAAATCAGAAGACAGTTGGTCAACCTGAAAAGGCATCACCAGGTATTCAGAATGCCCGTCAGAGTGAGGAACACTGTCTTCCTTTCCATTTATGGAGGTACTTTGTGAAGATGGTGAGTCCCTTAAAAAAAATCCAAACAGGAGAAATAAGAGCCAATTAAGGGTCTGTTAACATAATGTCAACAGAAGCCTGAGAAGAAGGTCAAATGAGGTCAGCTTGAGTAAAAAAAAAATGTCAGGGCAATACATCTGTCCTTATATCATAAAGAAGGGAAAAAATTAATTAAAGGAATGAAGTTGTATGTTTGGCATAATATTTTATTGGTATTTCTTAGAAAACAAAAACTGATTCACTGATCAGCTTCACTGATTTGAATAATATTCATAGTCAACAAATAAGTAAAACAAAACTAAACAGGAAATTGTTAGAGGACCCCTGCATATTCTCATGACTGTCATAGTCAGTAAGCCTCTTAAAATATAGATAATTTGACTGATGAAGGACCTTTCCTGGATTGGATCAAGATTTAAAAATGTCATATGGTGTAACTCAAAAACTTAATGGGTCTGTTCACCCAAAACTGAAAATCCTGTCATCATTTACTCACCCGTATGTCGTTCCAATCCAAACCTATAAGACTTCCATTCATCTTTTGAACACAAGGCTGTTTGTCTTATTCTCTCATAATTTTCTCTCAAATTTTTTTTTTTTGTGACAGATCAATAACCCTGACATGAGGGTGCAGATCCTTAAGGACTATGTGAAGCAGCATTTCCCATCAACACAGTTACTGGACTACGCTCTCGATGTAGAGAAGATCACCACCTCAAAGGTGACGTTATTACTGATGCCATTTTAATGCATGTATATTTTGCATACTATTTCTCCTCATGATGCTGATATTAAAATCTCTTTTGCAGAAACCCAACCTTATTCTAAACGTTGATGGTTTTATCGGTGTGGCTTTTGTCGACCTACTAAGAACATGTGGTGGATTCACGCGGTAAGTCAAGAGTATTGTATTTAAATGTATTATGGATTAGACTCCATTCCCTAAAAAGGAAAGGGACCATCCAGCCACAGGTGCAAAAGCAAACATCTGTCATTGTATGGGGGTGCATCAGTATAAACGGTATGCGTGACTTGCATATGTATGAAGATACCATTGATTTGGGGGTGTATATTGGGATTGTACAGAGACATTTAATGGCATCAAGATGACATCTTTCCTGGGAAGCAAGACAATGCAAGGCCTCATGCTGCACATGCTAAAACAGAGTGGTTTCGTAGGCACTCTACACCATAGAAGGAATGTGCTTGACTGGCCTGCCTGCAGTCCAGGGGCTGAATTCAAGAAAATCTTTTTAGCTGCAGTCCAGAACTTTTTTTGGTTAAACATTATCCAAAATACATTTTTGAGCAAGTACAAAACCAGCCAGTGGTAAGGCATCTCTATCTTAGCAACGGTAAGCTTGTAATAATGTGTTATAATTTGAGTGGTACTGGTAGCTTTCCACAGGAAATTTGAACATTCATTCTTTGCGTTATTACATCATGTCTGTCCGGCTAGTATTAAGTTGTTATTTTGGTCATACGCCAAGACGTAGAATCTGTGATTCCGAAGTACAGTATCCACAATGGTGCGGTGAATTGTTTACATTTCACTGCCGGTTGTATATTCTGTATATAACTGTGTATGTGACAAATAAAACTCTCTTGAATCTCTTGAATCTTGACTGACAGACAACCACACATACTCCTCAAAACATTGGCTTCTTCCGCGCTGAGGAGCCGTGCCAATGCACAACCCACGTAAATACAATAATTCTGCAAATAACTGCAATTGCAGGTTTCAAAAAGAGATGGCGACAAAGAGGCAAAACTTACGGACTGCAGCAGTGCAATTCTTTAAAAAATTTCATAAGTTCTCAAATATTTTCTTAAGAAAATCTTAATTGAATGATCGGTGTCACTTCAGAGTATTTGTCCACATTTGTGGTACTAGTAGTAATATGTATTATATTAGCTAGTGTTATGTTGATTATTTGAAACAACCCAATAAATTCATTAAACGTCTTATATCTGGGTGTTTAAGACAGGTTGGAGGTTATCCTAACTTTAAGTTATTTACAATGATTTTTAAGAACGTTCTTTTTGGTAATATGAATATTTCTTAAATTTGATCTTAAGAGCAGTCTTAAGAAAAAGATAAGAACATTCTTAAGAATATATATATATATTTTTTTATGAATTTAAGAATTTTATTCTTAAAGCTGCAGTCCGTAAGTTTTATCTCTTTGTCTGCGTCTCTGTTTGAACCCTGTAATTGCAGTTATTTGTGGAGTTAACTTCTTTACGTGGGTTGTGCATCGGCACAATGTTTTGAGGTGTATGTGTGGGTTGTCTATCAACACACCAGTTGTCAACAATGATTGTTTGTTTTGAACTTTCTGAATTACAATCCGCCATCAAAATGACAAGTTTAATTACATTCCAGCTGCTGTAAGGAGAGGCCACAAACGATTCGCCACCTGCAGCATCCACACATGTGATATAGCCCACTAGCCTGGACTCCTTTATGTATACAGACGTGACGTAATGACACAAAGACGAATGGCAGAAGCTTGTATTTCCCGCAGAAAGCTACCAGTACCACATTATTACAAGCTTACCGCTGTGAATTGGGCTAAGGTAAGGAGATCGTTTTGAACACTTGCTGGTTATGTAAGTACATACTCAGCTCAATTGATTTTGGATCATTTTTAACCAAAAAAATTACGGACTGCAGCTTTAAGAATGTGTTGTGAATCCAGCCCCAGATTACTTTTATTGAAAATGCACATCATGGAAAGGAGAATCAGACAACGATGACCACAGACCATTGAGCAGCTGTCAAGTCACCTTTATTTATATAGCGCTTTTTACAATGAAGATTGTTTCAAAGCAGCTTCACAATGGTAACAGGAAAATAATGCAACAGAATTTAATAGAAAGTAATATAATTAAATATTTAGTGTTCCTAACTGAGCAAGACAAAAGCCTAAGGCAACAGGGGCAACGGTGGCAAGGAATCCAAACTCCATCAGGTGACATAGTAAAGAGATGTGTTTTTAGTCTAGATTTAAACTGACAGAGTGTGTCTGCTTCCTGAACAATGCTAGGAAGACTGTTCCAGAGTTTAGGTGCTAAATAGGAAAAAGATCGACCGTCAGCAGTTGATTTTGGTATTATAGATATTATCAAAGGGCCAGAATTTTTTGACCGCAATAGACGTGATGGAGTATAATGCGTTAAGAGCTCGCTCAAGTACTGGGGAGCTAAACCATTTAGTGCTTTGTAAGTAATTGGCAAGATTTTAAAATGTATACGATGTTTAATAGGGAGCCAGTGCAGCGTTGACAGAACAGGACTAATATGGTCATACTTCCTGGTTCTAGTAAGAAGTCAAGCTGCTGCGTTTTGGACCAGCTGGAGTTTGTTTATTAAGTGAGTCTGTCTTGAATCAGGCGAGATTGGGAAAAAATTTGACTCGTAAAACTGCAACTATTAGCATTCTCAATTCTTAAATGATTAAAAAGTGTAATTAAAAGGAAAAGTGATGTGACAGTGGTAAACATGCCTCTGTCCCAACTTTTTTGGAGTGTGTTGCAGCCATCAAAATCACAGTGTTTATATTTAAGTTGGTCAGTGAACACATTGAAAATCATTGTACTTTTGTACTTTTAGTTAGATAAAGGTTCAAGAGAATTAACAAATCACAGATTCTTGATTTTTTACAAAATGCCCCAACTTTATTGACAATGGGGTTGTAGTTAATTGACATTTATTGAATTTCATAGTACAGATCATGTATCTAAATTGAGTATGTTTATGAGAGCTCATTATGTGTTGCAGGGATGAGGCAGATGAGTTTATTGAGATCGGTACTCTCAATGGAATCTTCGTTCTGGGACGCAGCATTGGTTTCATTGGTAAACCACTGAATCACCCTTCACTGCTCAGACACTTACATTCCCACCCAGATCTAAAATTTAAGAAGGTGCTTTCACGCCATGTTGGAATTACTGTAATTATGAGATTCTGACTTGTAAAAAGCATTCACGTCTTCATAGAACAAGTAATTACAACTTGTAAACTGAATTTTCTGAGAGCTCTGACTTGTACTACCTGACCACTGCAACATCATGCAGAAACACTTATGTGGCTTCAGCTGTAAAATGTAGTTAAGTAATTATGTCACATTTCTGTTCAATAACGTCTATAATTAACTGTTGATTACACGCAGTTGATTACATCTAATATCCCACTAAATACTATGAGTACTATAAGTATGAGTCTGAGGACGTGAACAGCTCTGAGTTATTTGAATTTTGTTTTGGACACCAAAAGACAAACATATTTGTGTGAAAATTGGAGGCTTGTGGGAGTGTAAATAATTTGTGTGGGTCCGGGTGTGTAAAACAAGTTAAATTTTTTTTATTTTTTGTTTTTTTCATATTTGTTTTCACTGTCGATCCCACAGGTCACTATCTGGACCAGAAACGTCTGAAGCAGGGTCTCTACCGCCACCCGTGGGATGATATCTCCTACGTACTTCCCGAGCACATGTCTATGTAAACCAGGAACCAATGAGTATTTTGGATATTGTGGAAACATGTCTATTTTATTACCTTACCATAGTGGAAAAGGGAGGGGGTAAATTATCCATTCATAACCAAAGAGATAGACTAGCAAAATACTGAGAGGAGTGGGTCACTTTTTGCAAAGCATGAGAATTCTCAATTTAATTTATAAAATAGCTGCTTCTAAAAGCAAACCTCTTAAATTTTTATGGCACAATGTCATTGACCATCTTACATTACTAACACTACCATGAACCATCCTTTGCTGTGGTTAAAATGAACAAATGTTGTCATTTTTGTTAGGCTTTGAGTTCTAATAGTCCAAATGAAGACAGCACACCACAGCGCAAATTCTACTGCATACTCTCAAGTATTACCTGTTAGCATATATATATATATATATATATATATATATATATATATATATATATATATATATATATATATATATATATATATATATATATATATATATATATATATATATATATATATATATATATATATATATAGATAGATAGATAGATAGATAGATAGATACATAGATAGATACATAGATAGATACATAGATACATACATACATACATACATACATACATACATACATAACTTCCCACTGATCTAAAGACAATTGAAGTCTTTTCACACTGAACCTTCAGTAAGCAAACTGCTAAGGGCACATTTATCACTATTTGGGAAAAGTGAAACTAAATCCGCTTCTATGGTGTTGTTTTTATGTGCAAAATTATGGTATTTTTGAGAATAAAGTTCTTTATTGGTTATTTTGTGTTGTATAATGTTCATATTTTGTGCAGCATTCAACCCTGGTCACGGGTTTATTGCAAAACATAATGAAGTCAACACGAACATGTCAGAATTTTCTAAAATGGCATGAATTAACTGATTTTAATAGAGACACTGCATCTTGACTAACAAATTGATGCCTTTCAAGGAATTGGATGAGTCGACTTTCTGTATTTACAGAGGATTTGTTGATAAATGTGAGTGGATACAGCTAGTACAAATAGTATGGGATGCTAAAAAAATATTGCTAGCACTCAAGTGTTGTTTTTAAATGGCTTATATTGTATACATTTTGGATTTGATTTTTAAACACTTAAATAGGAAAATTAAAAAATTATAAATGTAAATTTTGAAAGACAAATAGACAAAATTGTTCAAATGAACAGTTTAACCCTCTGGTATTGTTCATTTGGGAGTCACACTTGTTCGCAGTCAAAAGTGACAGAACACCTGAAATTGAACTTTTTCTTTTATTTCCAGTTAAATCAGTGTAATATCTTTTTGTTCAAAAATATTTTGTATTTTGAGGCCATTTTATGTTACTAATTAATATTTATGCAATAATTATGATCAGTCAAAAAATCTGAAATGTCTATTTTGCACTCTTGGGGCCGCATTTTAACGATTTGAGCACATGGTCTGAAGCGCATGGCACAGGTGCACTTTGGGTGTGTCCGAATCCACTTTTGCTAGTTTAATGGCAGAAAAAATGGTTTGCGTGCCAAGCGCATGGTCCAAAAGGACTGTAGTCTAGTCTCTTAATGAGTCATGGGTGTGTTTTGGGCATAATGTGCAATAAACCAATCAGAGTCATCTCCCATTCCATTTAAAAGCCAGTTGCGCTTGCACCATTGCGGATTCGCTATTTACAAGGTGAAATATAGACACCCTCAACCTGATGATTCTAAATACATGTGTATTGCCACAATTGGTCAAATAATTAGCCAATTTCATTCATTATTACTGATACGTGCAATGACTATCCATTATGACATAGTCATTTTTATCTTTATGTACATAATAATAATTTTTACGTTGTAATCCTTTTATTTTTAATATTTGGCATGTATGTATGCTGCTGCGCATCCCTGTGTGTGTAATAAGCAGAGTGTACCGCCTATAGGCGCATATTACTAACGCAGCCTTTAAATAACAAAAAAAAATACACCAACAATGCGCCTGAACACACCTCGTTTTCAGACCAGCACACCCATGGGCGAATAGATGAGCGCGATTACTATTTAAACAACGTGAAAATGATAACTGCGTCAGGCTGAAACTAGCTAAAAACACTTGCGTGGCGCCTGCCATCGTATTGCGCCAGGTATGACAGAGCCTGTGGCGAGGTTGACGAGCGAGAGACGTGGAGCGAGTGAGACTGGTGCGTGATTGAGAATGAGCGTCACGAGAGGACTCTCGCTGACTCCTCCCACGTCTCTCGCTCGTCAACCTCGCCACAGAACCCCTGATATTTTAGAGCAGAGTTCCACAAATCCAGTCCTAGAGGGCCACTGCCCTACAGAGTTTAGTTCCAACCCTAATCAAACACACCTAAACAAGCTAGTCAAGGTCTTCAGAGTTACTAGAAAATTGCAGGTAAGTGAGTTTGATCATGGTTTGAACTAAACTCTGCAGGACAGTGGCTCTCCAAGGCTGGATTTGAGGAACCCTGTTTTATTGGGTTATTAGGCCATGACTGCACCATAACTGACCGCAAACATCACACGTGTGACTTTTTTTATGACCATTTAGCTTTTTCGAATCAAGTCTACAATTTTTTTGTTTTGACCCAAAGTCAGCAAGTTTCATACCATTCCAATGAAGTAGCGTTTTTTTTTTTTTAATTCTGAACTTTTTTTGTCTAAAATGACCGGACAAAGAGGGTTAAAAGAAATGATTGGAAAAATGAATAGCATTAACTTTACCTTTAAACAGTGCACAGCTGAAGACTGATAGATTGTGATTTGGGAAATTTATTGTGTGATTAAGGCAGTAAATCTTTTGCAGCTTACATTTTTTAAAGTCATTAAGTCCAGTATTTATCTAAAGGTCTTTTTATATTTCTATTAACATAATTATTAAACCAATTATATAAAACTATACTGCAGTGCTCTATAAATTGAGTTCAGAATGACATTCAGAATACTGCAGGTGCACCCATCCCCCTTACACACACACACACACACACACACACACACACACACACACAAATACAAATGGTTTTTGGCTTCATAACTAAGACAACAGTGGCATCTATTGGACAATGAAGGGAGGGCAGACAAAATAAAATTCTGATTAAATGTATTAAATAAATATATTGATCTGAAAAATAGTAAATTCATTTTAAATTCATCCAGGTTCAATTACCGAACATACAATCTTAATTTAATTTAAATCAAACAATGATTTTACAAGAAATTAGACATTTTCTGTTTCTCTTTTTTGTCCTTCATTTAATCCCTCGCCATAGCAGCAGCGTTTGAGATATCCTATAATCGTTCGCACTATAGCATCTTCAGTGTCTTTGTTTCATGTTGACTGAGTTTGGTGTCGATTCCATGCATCTCCTACGAATAGTTTATAATAACTCAGAGCCTGATTTATCCAAAATTCCAAATTCAAACCAAAATATCTGACTTCCTGTTGGTCAGAGCTAATGACTGTAAATTAGAAAGATGTCCGGCTTGATGAGATCAATATATATACAGAGTTTGCTGAGTGTAGATAAAACTAGGCTTTGAGTTCTAATAGTCCAAATGAAGACAGCACACCACAGCGCAAATTCTACTGCATACTCTCAAGTATTACCTGTTAGCATATATATATAGATAGATAGATAGATAGATAGATAGATAGATAGATAGATAGATAGATAGATAGATAGATAGATAGATAGATAGATAGATACACCCAAAAATATTATTAAAATTTGACACGTTGCCATGGCAACAGTATTTAAAACATCAGGAATCCATTCATATGTCTATATCTGCCATGTTTTGACATTATACTGATGAAGTTTGAAGTAAATCGGGTGAAAATAAGACAGTGGTTTCAAAGCATTTTTGATAAAACAAGCACTTCCTGCTGCCAGTTGGTGGCGCTATAACTTTGACTCACAAACGTCATATCCATGTGATCGGCCTCTCACAACGAACACACAGCTGAAGTTTCATCCAAATCAGTAAGTAATTCATCCAAATCCTTAGAAGAACAATAGGGCCTTCGCCCTTTCAGGGCTTGGGCCCTAATAAATAATTTATAGCTTATAAACACTACAATGTTCCATTAAAAATACCATTTTGATTTATGGTGACTTTAAATGATTATATGGGTCTTTAATTTTTATTTTTTTATTGCAGAACTATACTAGCTCAGGAAAAGGAAGAATGGTAGTATCTCTCACAGTGAACAATCATAAAGACAAACACCAAACTTTGGAATACAGAAATAAGAAAAGCAAAATAATAATAAATCAAATCTTTGAATAAATTGTCATAATGCATGAATTATGATGGGATGAAATAATTAGAATAGATTTTCCTAACCTTGTTGGATATACAAAATTTACTTAGCAAAAACAGGCCTTTCTCTAATTTACATTTCTTACAACTTTCTCTTCATTTAAAAGATTTTACGATTATGTCTGCTGTTGCATTTTCGATCTAAAAGCTCAGTACCACCCACACGTAAAGCCTTCACTGAATGTACATTGATTTTAATATGGGTCTTTCATTTTTTTATTGAACCAAGTGAGTCATATAACTGGTTACAACATACAGTAATAAAGAATGCTACAAATGATAGAAATCGCATAGCCGTAAACAATCTGAATGGTAAAAAAAAAAAAAAAGGAACGAAAAAGACCAAAAAAAGCAAGCAAATATTTCTTCCTTTTTTCCCTATAGGGACACATTCACGATTCACAGAATTTGATGAAGCACAGTAATGACATACATTATAAAGAATTTCTCCATCCAGTTTAACAAAATTTCATTATTTTTGTTAATAACTTTAAGGACTTCTTCAATGACTCCATCTCTTAGGAATAAATTACATTTAGGTATTCGTTTTGCTCATTTTTGTTTATGGTTCACCACATATTCAAACATTTTGCTTCTGTGTAAGAAAGAACATATAACATATTCAGAGATGATTTACAATTCACATTTCTTGGGGCAAATAGAAAATAACTAACATCAAAATTTTAAAGATAAATCACAGTTGTAAAACAAATGAGCCAGGTCCTCCTCGTGTACAGTACAAACAGTGCAATTGTTGTCCATTAATTATGATAAGGAAGCTTTACGTGGATAGATTTTGTGGAGTATTTTAAAGTGTACCTCTTTAACTTTATTCAGCATACAAAATTTATATGGATTTAACCATGCTTCTTTCAAATGAATATCAGAAATCTGTGCATTCCAATATATGGGTCTTTAATAGCAAGTGGCGCTCAGAGACAAGTGACGTCCAGCCCTTCCCCCTATCTGAACGTCATGGGTGGAGCTTGACCTATATGACAGGACCATAGACTGTAAAAAATAGGACAGGACGTGTTGACTGAAAATATGTAAAAATCCTGATGCAAGAGAAATACTATTATTTATGTCCTTTTGTAATGTTATATTACAAAATAATAAATATAACCATTATAAATGGATATCAATAGGCCTAAAAATTTGAAATGTATTTGGTATGTAAACGTGGAATGAGCCCTTCTTGACTTTTTTCCGAAAAGGACGAATTGAATGTAATAAATGTACATTTGTTTGTTTTTGTGTGTGTGTGTGTGTGTGACATGTCTATGCTATTTCTGAACAATATACAGTTTATTTATGCTTTGAATCTTTGATGCTATTTCTTTATTTATCCGTTCCCAGATCGGCCCTCATGTCTCGCGTCAGTTCCTGTAACGTCAACAGAGCTCCTGCGCTGTATGGTGTGTGTGTGTGTGTGTGCGCATGTGCATGTTGAGCGCTGTTTATGTTTGAGTGTGTGTGTTTGAGTGTGCTCCACCACCTCAAAATACTGCGCACTTTACGAACCGACAGCGCGGACACCGAGATGGCCGCAGCCGCCCCGAACCCTGAGGACGCTAGCCGAAACACCGGCAGTCCGAGCACGACGAGCTCTCTATCGGGAGACGGAGAGTCAGAGGAGGCCGAGGAGTTCGCCTCCGCGACCCACTGCTCAGAGCTATCCCGACGGCAGAACGAGCAGCGGAAGCTCGGGCTCTTCTGCGACGTGACGCTGGCGTTCAGCAGCTCTCCGGGAGCCGCCAACAGCTTCGAGTTCACCGCCCACCGCTCAGTACTGGCCGCTGCCACGGATTACTTCACGCCGCTGCTCAGTGGTCAGTTTTCGGAGTCGGTGACGCGCCGGGTGGAGATGAAGGAGTGGAGCAGCGAGGCAGGCCTCGACCAGGAGACGGTGGAGAGCGTAATCCAGTTTATGTACACGGGCGAGATCCGAGTGAGCACCGCTAATGTGCATGAGGTGCTGGAGCTGGCTGACAGGTGAGAGAGAGCTACAGATCATAGACGTGTCAAACCCCTGCTGCCTACCTAGACAGCCTTGTTAGTATGTCTGATCATTCAAATGCACATTTGAGGCATCATAGACGCAGTACATGCCCGACGCATCTGGGCATCACAGGCGCCTTCAGAATCAGAACAAGTTGCTTTTTTGGCATCGTAGCTGCTTGCAAGAAGGGGTGGGTGGAGTAGTATACGAACTTAAGGGGTTCATGTATGTCCTTTCAGGCAACAAAAAAAGAAAAGACGAGAAAGAGGACTGAATTGGGTGACCTAACACAGCATTAACAAAATCCACACTATGGGTGTGTATAGTCAGGTTTGTGCTGACTATAGGGGTGGACGATATGACACATCTTGTTTGACAATAACGTCATATATCATGATATCATAATTTTTTGTTATTTTATCTTTGTTATTAAAAATAATACAATAAAATATAAGAATATTCTATAAGAAAATATAAGAATAATACTGAATGAAAATAAACAGTGCTTTACAATTAATTTTTACAGTAGCTTTATTAAATTAAGAAATTTCAATGTAAAAATGTATTAAATCTACAAAAGTTATTTGGTCTAAGTGATTCTCTTTGTCTTTTTAATATTATCTACATGGACAGTAGCAGGTATATTAGGTGGAGGTCTGCCGTGAATGTAAAGAGTTGGGAAAGAAAATGAACGTGTCAGTACATTAGATCCGTGCATTATAGGGCTGGATATTGATACAAATATCACAATTTGATTCAATTTCGATTCACATGCTTATGATTCGATTAGTTTTAGATTACGGTTCAATTTGATCCAATATCGATTCATTGGGGTATGTATCAGGTACAGTTCATGGCAAATTTTCTCAACGAAAACTATACAGTGTTAAACTGTACAGGGAATCCCAGTTGGTACATTACTATAATAATAAAGTCGCCATTAAATCAACATTGAAGTTTTTTGGCTTTTAGATTGAATATGTTAGCCTTGCTGTTATCTATAAGCTAGTGTGCTCCAAAACAATGACAAAATTTGCATATAGAAGATAAGCATTCAAAACTTAGTCTCTCACTTCTGCCAATATGGATCAATGATTTTGATGACATCACTCTGCACTTCAGCTTCTCATCAGATTTTCTGGCCAATCAAATGCTCTCTAGAATCTAAAGCGTCCCGCCCCCTACATTATAAATAGACGCTGAAGCTGCGGCTAAAATCGGTCACTTGTTGACACATTTACTATTTTCTACATGGTGACTGGCACATAGTGCACTATATAGGGGATAGGGAACAATTCAGACAGTGTAAATATGCTTTACATTGGGGCGAATGAAGTCTGGATTTATGGTGTTAATGTCAAGTGAACCTCTGCAGCTCGCACACAGTTTGCTCCGTTCCAGAGATACGATAGCACAGAGCGGATCATATGTGCAAGTCTGCGCAGACCACAAAACATATCGAACCCATTTGAATTCTACACAAAATGCAATATTTTGAAGTGATATTGTAGATATTAGGAGAAATGGTTAGAGATTAGGAGGAAACTCTGGCTTACTCACTCTGGCCGAGCTGTTATCTAAACTAAACGCTATTGGCTATTTTAGCCACAGATGCTGACATGGCATTAAATAAAACTATACTGATACTGATACTATTGGCTATTTACAAAAGGGAGGAGGAGCTGTTCGATGTCCCACCCTGTCTTCCTGTTTCAGTGGTAATTATGTCAACATCGAATAATGCTGCCTATTTCAAGGCATTTCAGTGGACCTTTAGGCCTAAAGGTTCCAATTAACTGATTCGTATAGACTACATTTAAATTGCAAACATTTTTTATAATAATAATGACGTTATAAAACGTGACATAATGACAATATTGTTAATATATGTTAATAATATAAACATTTTGGTGCTGGGGAAAAATTAATCGTGATTAATCGCATCCAAAATAAAGGATTGTGCATAATATATTTGTGTGAACTGTGTATAATTATGTATATATAAATACACACGCATATATACACTCACCTAAAGGATTATTAGGAACACCATACTAATACTGTGTTTGACCCCCTTTCGCCTTCAGACCTGCCTTAATTCTACGTGGCATTGATTCAACAAGGTGCTGAAAGCATTCTTTAGTAATGTTGGCCCATACTGATAGGATAGCATCTTGCAGTTGATGGAGATTTGTGGGCTGCACATCCAGGGCACGGAGCTCCCGCTCCACCACATCCCAAAGATGCTCTATTGGGTTGAGATCTGGTGACTGTGGGGGCCATTTTAGTACAGTGAACTCATTGTCATGTTCAAGAAACCAATTTGAAATGATTTGAGCTTTGTGATATGGTGCATTATCCTGCTGGAAGTAGCCATCAGAGAATGGGTACATGGTGGTCATAAAGGGATGGACATGGTCAGAAACAATGCTCAGGTAGGCCGTGGCATTTAAACAATGCCCAATTGGCACTAAGGGGCCTAAAGTGTGCCAAGAAAACATCCCCCACACCATTACACCACCACCACCACCAGCCTGCACAGTGGTAACAAGGCATGATGGATCCACGTTCTCATTCTGTTTACGCCAAATTCTGTCTCTACCATCTGAATGTCTCAACAGAAATTGAGACTCATCAGACCAGGTTTCAACTGTATGTATATATATATATATATATATATATATATATATATATATATATATATATATATATATATATATATATATATATATATATATACACATATATATTATATACACATATATATTTAAGAAATATTTGCAAGTATATACTGTATAATTTATCTTATAATTTTTTTAATAAAAATATTTAAATGCTTAAATATATACGTGTGTGATATATATATGTGTGTATATGTATATGTATGTGTGTGTGTAAACACAAACTTTTATGTTGGATGCGATTAATCACGATTCATTTTTCACCAGCACTAAAACATTTAAATGTTGCCTGTCATAAAAACATGGATTTATTCAAACATGCATTAAATATTGAAGAGAAGGTCAAATAAAAAATACAATGAAAAGGCAATATTTTGCTAAATGCTTTTTTTTTTTTTTTTTTTTTTTACTGAGTGAATGGTCGTGGAATGGCTTTTCTGAGGTAAATGTAACATTACTTGACATCAGTAGCAAACCGTGACTTTCAAACCTTGGCCCACTCACCCCCTTCCCTCATCGGGAAAAAGTAAACTCTGCCTAAAATCCGCCTAGCTTAATGTGTCCTCTTCTATAATACTGCATGTTACCTTTGACAAGAAATGCCACAAGCAAACATCAGAGTGAGTGAGTTATCACCAAAATTAGACAAAGTTATAAAAATGTAAATCCTCATCACAAACAATTGGATCATCACACAATCTATGCGTGCATTTCAGTGGTATATGGTGATAATTGGTCACGAAACCAACTAAATTTAATGTAAACCAACACATCATGACAGCGCTCAGACCAAAGCACATTAGCGACAGACACTTCCGCATATGTTGATAATAAATCATATAATTAGACTGGCACAGCAGCCGATTAAATGTATGTAACAGACTGTATTAAACTTATGACTTAGGAAAAATGTAACTTATGCAGAATTACAGCAAATGTGCATGGGCACGAACGCCTGTTTCACACATACTTCGTCTGTAGTGCTTATGCGGTGCGTGTTGCAGTGCTTATGCGATGCAGAAGCAGCGCACGCTTTTGTGCTTTCACATATGCCGCGTTTGCAGTGCGCAACTGATCCATGGTTTTATACATGGCATTTATTCGTTATTTTTGTTTCAAATCCAAAAGTTGTTACTGAACATGGCTTGTCAGCATTTTTAATTCTCTTTGTATACACTCTTTCATAAGCCGTGTTTCCACCGCAGGAACTTTCCCCAGGAACTAGGGACTTCAGGGTGGTCTAAATAAAGTTCCGGATACAAATTTCCCCCTCGAAATAGCCCTGGTTGCGAGGTAGTACTTTTTCAAAGTTCAGGAACTTTCGGGGGTTGGACTTGGGCGCTAAACATAAGTTCTCATGCAGCATTTTATTTCAGTAAGAGTATGCAGTAAGAGTTGTTTACTATTCAAATCAACAATGGAGTGATCTCTATCTGATGACTAGGTTCAGGCTTTATTAAGCTTATATGCGGAGGACGAAATCCAGTGGGAACTGGAAGGTCGCGCGCAGTCACATCACCGGACTAATCTTCATGGTACTTTAGACCGCGATGGAAACGCAGATAGCAGCAGGTCTGGGGGAAAAATAGTTCCTGGGACAAATTGTTCCAGGTAATTTCGGTGGAAACGGGGCTATAGATGTCACGTTTAAACGCACTACATTTAAACAATGTTTTATTCAATTAATTACTTTATATTTATATAGCCATGTACTTTAGATTTAGTTATAGACCTATATTACATTGTTCACACAAGTGCAAAAACATTTAAACCTAAGTTATAGCCTAAAATCACAAACATTTTAAATTAAAACTTAAAATAGGACAAAAACAGCAGACTCTTGTTTTTTCATTTGGTTTTAAATCTTTTTACAAGAAGTCCTGCAAGTCAAAAAACATAGTTTTTCCACCTCCAAAAAAGGACGAGTGTTATCCATTATGTCTCCTTATTTACCTAAACGCCAGGTAAGGTGACGTTTTCCTTGCTTTACCCAAGGCAAAAAAGCCATGTGTTGGCTTTGAAACAGAGTAGACTCAGAGTAGAGTAGAGTATATGCATCTGTGGTGAGATTACTAGATTTTTGCGTCAATACATGTTTATTTTAATGCGAACAATGCGCTGTCACTTTTATTCCGCATGTCCAGCACAGCAAAAAATAGAAACGATCGCCGCACTGCTGCAGACGCACCGCTCCTGGAACCCACTGCCAGACCGTATTCGCGTGCAGTGTGAAAGTTCTAACCGGTTAATATGGATACGGAAAAAAAATATGCACTGCATACGCACTTCAAGTATGTGTGAAACAGGCGTAAGTTAGTAAATTTACAGACTGACCAGTAATCCTGCAAAATAACTTTTTATTCAACTAAAGCTTAACATATAACAATGGCAGCGGCGGCCAGAATAAAATCTGTCATGTAACCTAATCGATTTTAAATACCTAACCCAAACAGCAAACAATTCCAGCAGTAAAGCTTTAGCTTCTTGATTGATGCTGTCATCCAGGGGTATCGCTTAATTGCTGTGGTTGAAATGCTTTAAAAAGCTTTGGCTTTTTGCACTAAATTAAGCTCTGATGTACACTATATTGACAAAAGTTTTAGGATGTCTGCCTTTACATGCACATTGAACTCTTAATCCGTAGGGTTTAATATGGAGTTGGCCCACCCTTTGCAGCTATAACGGCTTCAACTCTTCTGGGAAGGCTTCCCACAAGGTTTAGGAGCGTTTTAATGGGAATTTGTTACCATTCTTCTAGAAGCTTATTTGTGAGGTCAGGCACTGATGTTGAACGAGAAGGCCTGGCTCGCAGTCTCCACTCTAATTCATCCCAAAGGTGTTCTGTCGGGTTGAGGTCAGGACTCTGTGTTAGCCAATCAAGTTCCTTCAAACCAAACTCACTCAGCCATGTCTTTATGGACCTTGCTTTGAGCTCTGGTCATGTTGGAACAGGAAGGGGCCATTCCCAAACTGTTCCCACAAAGTTGGGAGCATGAAATTGTCCAAAATGTAATGGTATACTGAAGCAATAAGAGTTCCTTTCACTGGAACTAAGGGGTCAAGTCCAACCCCTGAAAAACAGCCTCACACCATAATCCCCATCCACCAAACTTTACACTTGGCACAATGCAGTCAGGCAAGTACCGTTCTCCTGGCAACCGCCAAAACTCAGACTCCTCCATCGGATTTCCACACGGAGAAGCGTGATTGGTCACTCCAGAGAACACGTCTCCACTGCTCTGGAGTCCAGTAGCAGCATGTTGTACACCACTGCATTCAACGCTTTGCATTGCACTTGGTGATGTAAGGCTTGGATGCAGCTGCTCGGCCATGGAAACCCATTCCATGAAGCTCTCTACGCACTGTTCTTGAGCTAATCTGAAGGCCACACCAAGTGTGAAGACAATAAAGGCAATCACTCCTGACTGTGAAGATAATAGTACCCCAGATGGTATCAACAGTAGCTGGCCACGAGAACTAAGGCTATGTAAACATTCACACATAGTTTGACTCTCAGTAGGGAGATCAAAGACTGACAAAACCCCCTCACTGTAAACTATATTGTATCTAACCAATAAATTGATGCCATCTTCACCTTGAATGCCCAATACAGTGTAGTTCACCTTAGTTTTTCATGTGATGTTATATCAGCAGATCTTAAACAGATTGAGGCCTAAGTGCTTGATTTTATACACGTGGCCATGGAAGTCCCAATACTTTTGCCAATATAGTGTAGGTCTTCCTCCAGCTTTTCTTTAAAAGTTCATCTTGAAAACTGAGTGGTTAATAAATTAGCAACAATGTCCTCCTCATTAATGTTGCTTGCGGTTTCCATAGCGAACAGCGCTAGCTATTTTTCAGTTCGTGATCCCACAGCAGACAGAATGCATCATAAACTCAGTGATAACAAGCCCCACCTGTTAAAAGGGATGATATGATTGCTCAATTTTCCTGTCATTTGAAATTTCTCTCTCATTGACATTGCTATGGCTTGGTCCTCTGTAATTTCACAGCTGGACCACCAAGTCACCTTTATTTATAGCGCTTTTTACAATACAGATTGTTTCAAAGCAGCTTTACAGTGATAACAGGAAAATGATGCAACAAAATTTGTTTTCAACAGCTCTAGAAGAAAATAGTGTCATTGTCCAGCTTAAGCAAGTTCAGTGTTGATTAATTTCTGTTGTAAAAAAGTTATTAATTTAGCTAATTTATCTTTACACCCTCTCTGGAGAAAACCGTGATATCATTGTCCAGCTTAGTTCAATTCTCATACAATGGTATCAGTGCAGTCAGATCAATAATATTGTTGAATATTAAGTGTCCCCAACTAAGCAAGCCAAAAGCCAATGGCAACAGTGGCAAGGAACCAAAACTCCATCAGGTGACAGAATGGAGAAAATAAACCTTGGGAGAAACCAGGCTCAGTCGGGCGGGCCAGTTCTCCTCTGGCCAACGAACAAACCATGTATGATTATGATTCAGGCAGCATTACAGGTCAGGAGTCAAATTGGATCGGAACATTCAGAATATTTATCCAGTTCCATCTGGTTGAAGATCATCACGCGGGTTTGTTGAGGATCAGTGCCTCTGTCGTGTCGATGAGGCCTTCACAGGGGAGAGGCTAGTTGACACAGTCTCTGCAGACACTTCAGGGATGCGTTGAGGACCAATAACAGAGCTGAAAACGTTAGGCGGAAAAATCTTAATATGGAGAAAACGGATCTCAACACAAAACAAACTGAATAGGTAAATTTGAAAGGTTTATTTCCTCAAAAAGATTTAGATGTTTGTCACTATAAGTTCCTAAAATAACATTAGAACTCATTACTTTATTAAAAAAGTTTTTAAACTAATGAAACTAATGTTTCTTTTTAAACTTAAACTTTAAGTATTATTTTTTACAATAGTTTAGGCCCTCTGAGGGCTTAGAGGGCCCCGATGGTTGCCTTCTGCTTGACATATTGTTTACAAGCTGTTGTATTGACGCCTTTCTGCTTGAGACACTGATTGAGACATGATACAGATTTCTGTACATTGTAACTTCTGTTCATTCATGTTTTTTTTGTGCTATAACTAGCAGTAAAAAGGAAAAGATGATCAGTCTACGTGCGCTCTGTGCTGCCGCTTAATTCATTTGAACTGAGGTGCTATAGGCACTCCACATTAAAGAGCATCAAAATGGTATTTATTGTTTTAATTTCTTAATAAAGTTGACAGAATTTGAAAGCTGAGACTTGTAACAAAAGTAACAAAGCTAATTATAAAAAATAAAAATAAATTGTGTATATATATAAATAAATATAATTATTTATTGGATAGGAGTTTTGTTCATTCATCAACTGAAAACCGACTGAAAGATCGCTTCTTGGGATTTAAGAATCTGTATCAGTTCATTAAAATGAGAATCGATTAAAATTGAGGAATCTATATTTTTATCACAGCCCTAGTGCATTAGTGCCCTAGTGCAAGACAGCAGCATGGATCTAATATACTGAAACATCCATTTTCATTCCCAACTCTTTATGTTCACTTTAGACGCATTGTGAATACTCACCAAGACGTTGTTCTGTAATGTTGACCATTCAAGCGCAACTGAATTCAGGATTGCATGCTTTCTGAGAGAGTTGACTTTTTTGTGCACACACTTAAAGTGTGTGTCAGTTCTTTTCACAGCTTATTGTATTTAATAACACTTTTTTAAAAAGTCATATAAACAGTATAGCATAATATCTATCAATAGACACTTGATATCATTGCGATATACTGTATGTCATCATAAAACCCAGCCCTAGCTGACTACTAGAACAAATATATGACTTGCCTGTGATGTTGTGGGATTTTTGTAAGACCTAAAATAATGTATTTTCTTTTCCACTCTCAGGTTCTTGCTTGTGCAATTGAAAGATTTTTGTGGAGAATTTCTCAAGAGGAAGCTCAGCCTGGGCAACTGTGTGGCCGTCCATAGCCTTGCACACATGTACACTTTGGATCAGCTGGCCTTGCGTGCTGCTGACATGATTCGTCGCAACTTCCACAAAGTCATTCAGGATGAGGAATTTTACACGCTTCCGTTCCACCTGGTCAGAGACTGGCTGTCTGACGCAGAGATAACAGTTGACTCTGAGGAGGTTCTGTTTGATGCTGTGGTCAAATGGGTTCAGAAGAACTCAGAAGAACGTGTGAAGTATTTTGAGGAGCTCTTTCGTCTCCTCAGGCTGCCGCAGATAAAGCCGACCTATCTTACAAGAGTTGTGAAGAATGAGCCACTGGTCGCACAGAACGCAGCCTGCCTACAGCTTGTGTCAGAGGCTGTGGAGGGTCATGCGATCCGCTTCGAGAACCTCAAATCTGCAGATACAGAGTTCTGGGCCTCATACATGGCCACATTCCAACCAAGATTTGGCCAGAACATGGATGTTATCATGGTGGTCGGTGGAGTCTCTGAAGGAGGTGACTACCTAAGTGAGTGCGTAGGGTACTTTGTATACGAGGACCGTTGGGTCAATTTGCCACACATCCATAACCATCTGGATGGTCACGCTATTGCTGCCACTGATACACATGTATACGTGGCTGGGTCCATGGAACCAGGATTTGCCAAGACGGTGGAGCGCTACAATCCAAATCGCAACACCTGGGAACAAGTGAGCAACCTCACCACACGAAAGCATTCCTTTGGGCTTACCTGCATCAAAAATATTCTGTATAGTATTGGCGGTCATGGCAACTTCAGCCCCGGATTTAAGGATGTGAGTGTCTACGAACCCGACCAAGACAAGTGGCACAACCTAGAATCTGCCCCTAAGATTTTGAGAGACGTCAAGGCCATTAGCGTCGAAGATCGATATGTTTACGTAACAGCGCGAACACCTGTAGATACCGACAGCGATGATGGGTTGAAGACGGTCACTACTCGCTATGACACTGACAGTCGCCAGTGGCAGGAAGTTGACTCCTTACCGCTTATCGACAACTACTGTTTGTTCCAAATGGCTGTAGCGTCAACTAACTTCTACCACACAGCTTCCTGCTGTCCCAAGAGTTATACCAACGTACGTGATGATGCAGCTCGGCAGAAGATCACTGCAAGAATCTCAGATGATATTCTTGAGAGTCTTCCCCCAGAAGTAACCAGTATTGAGGGAGCAGCTATCTGCTATCTTGGTGATGATGTGTTTGTGATTGGTGGCTGGAAGAACAGTGACGATGTGGATAAGCAGTATCGAAAAGAGGCGTATCGTTATTGTGCCGAGCGGAAACGCTGGATGCTTCTGCCGCCCATGCCTCAACCACGCTGTCGTGCCACAGCATGCCACGTGCGCATTCCCTACCGCTTTCTTTATGGGTGTCAGCGCTACCCAATGCCACAGAATTTGGCACGCCAGAGGGACCGTATGCAGCAAATGCAGCAGTTACATCGTCGCACGTTAACTCTACGCAGGCAGTTACAATCGCAGATTGAATGCTGAGAGCAGCAATAGAAGAATTGCTGAAAAAAAGTGATGATATAGTGTCTTTAGCATTCCCATGATCCCATTCTCATTGAAATTATTTGTGTTATTTGTTTACTTGTGACATTTCATCACTGAGAGAGTGAATGAAATGGCTGATGCTGATACAGAAGAGTATTTTCAATGTGACTGTTTGTATAATGGAATCCTATAAATATGTAAAAAAGATAAGTTTGTAAATATCCATACACATGAAACATTGTTTCATGGCCTTGCATGAATTTGCCTTATTCCCACTGTCGGCAAGTTGCAGAATGCTGCACTTAATTTATCTCGAGTCATAACGTTCCATGTGGTGATGGTTGTCCTGCTACATTTGTGGGGTTTTCGATTCTTTTGCAGGGAATGACAAGTGTTCAGCAATTTCTTAGTCCCGCTGTAATGAATCGCCAATTCAAAATAGTTCACATTTTCTGAGCAAACCATGAGTTACTACAAGAACCACTTGTTTATTAGTTCCTGGTCTTAATTGTGTTGATTTAATTTGTTTTGCACTTGAATGCAATGCTTTCACAGTCTTTGGCTGTATTTGGCAATGCATTCTTTACAACTACAAGCACTTCATTTCAGCATTAGCCCTTGTCTTAATCTTTATTCTTATTTTATTATATTTGTACTTTTTCAACTTTCATGCACAGGGAATAAACACAGTAATGGCATCAGTTATAGACATACTGAATATAGACTACACAAAATACAGTTAGACATGTTCAGAATAAAGTCAAGGAACCATTACCTCAGTGTGTGCATGACCTTTACAACCTTCCAAAATTTTGTCATCAGTCTTGCAGTCTGTGCCAGTTTTCATTCATATTTTTAGCCAACTCAAAGACATTGGTTTGTGTTCTGTCTTTGTTTGATTTGAACAATGTTTTCCCCCCAGTGAACTGTTGTACATTCCCAATTATGGTATGGCTCATACAGATGCTACCATTACTTCATCCTTGTCTTTATTACAAAAGCTATTTATAATCATAATATTTTTTATCGAAAATCATCGTTTTCATCTTTCACTGGTTTCATCTTTGTACATTCCCTCTTTTTATCTTTTACAGTGTGTGATGTTTAATGTCTTACAAGAAACCTCAGTGCACTTCACTGGGTGAAAACTTGTGAAGCAATCATTGGCACCATTAAGACCAGCTCAAACATTCATAATGTTCACCTGAAGAACATTTTACTGTTATTGTAGTCCATACCATACCAAAGTCTTAAAGAATGTCATCTTAGCTGACCTAATGTTATGCTTCGATGTTAAAACCTTTACTAAATGCAAGATAGAAATGGCTTTTGACAATGTATCTATAGCTCTCGTCTTGACTTGTGCAGAGTTTCATAGTCTTATCATACGAGAAAAGAAAAAAAAAAGATCGAAAATACATTAATAAGCCTTTTTCAAACATTTTCCTGCATATTGGAGACTCTGTAGAATCTTAGGTATTGTATTTACTAAATGGGAAATGTACGTTTTGTGTCTCTCATGTTGAGATGTGGTTTAATAGTGTTTAACTCTATATCAGTTTTCTTTCCTTCATGCACAGAGGAAAGGGGTGTGTGCGTGTCGATGGAGAAAGTGTCTGACAATAAGAGTAGCAAGGCTGGGATGTTACCTTTGTCCTGCTCCCGTTGTTGTAAAGTCTTTGAAGGGCGAATATAGTTTTGTTGCATGTGTTATAAAGTATGCACATGTTGTGGATCTCAGTGATTTGCAATAAATATTTATTAAAATCTGATTTTGTCAGGGAGTTGTTCTTCTGCCCAGTTGGCTCTCACCCTTGAAGTTACTTTTACGTTTACTAAAATGTCTTATGAACAACTACAGTGTTAATTATGGATTGATGGATGCATTTTCAGAAAGAATATGATTATTCCCCAACTGTTGCACTGACAGCATGTGAAAATGTCGCTGTAAGCAATATAGTTTCACGGTTTGAGCATCAAACGTGTATGGGAAATAATATGGTGAAATTACAATGAAAATAATAGTTAAGCCGAGTCTTTTCTACAGATGCTTAGAGAATCTTCTCTGTAAGAGTACACTCTAAAAAATGCTGGGTTAAAAACAACCAAAGTTGGGTTGAAAATGGACAAACCCAGTAATTGGGTTGTTTTAACCCAGCGTTTGCTTAAAACAACCCAATTGCTGGGTTTGTCCATTTTCAACCTAACTTGGGTTGTTTTTAACCCAGCATTTTTAGAGTGTAGTCAGTGTTTGATGCTAAAAAAATTACTGATAGGATTAGCAGTGTGAAAAACTTAAACTAGATTACTATAAAATGCAACAAGCTTCAGTTGGTTCAAAATGTAGCAGCATCTGAGCATGTCAGCCCTATTTTATCATGGTTACATTTACATTGGATACTTATTAGGTTCAAAGTATAGAACAAATAGAGAATAAGTCTGAAGTAAGACGTGCAGATGAATCAGTCTACACTATAAAACCAGGAAATTAAATAAGTAAATAGTCTGATATAGTTTTGATTTTGGGATCATAATCTAATCCATCACCCTCAATCAAGGTCGCAAAGTTTGCAATAGAAAGTTAATTACTACAGTCCTGGAAAACCTGGAAAATTGACAAATTTTCCAGTCTTGAAAAACACATGGAAAATGAGAGAAAACGTTAAAAAAAAAAATGTATCCTGGAAAATCATTTTTTTTAAGTTGTTTCTTTAGCCGAGTATAAAGAGTTTATCACTGGCCCAAACAATTACCCCTAGTTGCAGAAAGTGCTATGTTCAGGGATGCTGAGTTTTGACAAGTGACAGAAGTATGTTTAATGATGATGTTTGTTGCCATGTGCAGCAGTTAGCTAATGCTATATGCTCACTGGCTCAAATGTATGCAATGTTAACTGGTAAGCAGCTACCTAATCACATAATTTAGATATAAACTCACAATTGTGTTATGAAGTCAGAATAAGTCAGAGATATAAACTGCAATTGCAAGTTATAAAATCCAATTTTGAGGGAAAATGGTCACTGAAAGAGTGGGAACCCTGTTTGAGTTAGAGGACCACACATTTGCCCGGTTTAAGCCACAGACAAGGCTTAAACCTAGTCCCAGACTAAAATACACTACCAGTCAAAGGTTTGGACACACTTGCCCATCAAAGAGAATGGGAAAGTGTGTCCAAACTTTTGACTGGTAGTGTACATGTTTGAGCTGTCTTAACTGAAACACATCATTGCCATTGTTTTGTCTCAAATGCACACCAGTTGTTTTCTAAGGCACGTGTATCCTTTTCCCAGAAATGTCATATGAGCATACTGAGCAGACCATTTGCCATTCAAGTGTATTATTCATTTAAATGTTTAATATTTGGTGAATAGTGGACACAAATCTATATACAGAAAGTGCAATAGAAACCAATGCAAATATATTAAGGCAGAATTGTACTAAACACCATTATCCAGCAAGTTGTCAAAAACTCAAATGCCTTCTTATATGTTTAAAACATCTACATACATATTTATAGCTGGAAAATCATCCACCACATAAGAGCATTATAATAGGAAGAATGAACAAATCCATCATGCATGAAAAGCCTCTGACTTGTACCCTTAGAAAAAAAATAAAAGAAAAACTCAAGTCCAATTATATTTACCAAGCATACTTCACGTAGCAAGTATTGTAAAAATCAATGTACTAGTATACATTTAAGGGACTAAACTGGCCTACTTTTTAGTTTATACAAGTTAAAGTGTACTTTAAAAGTAAAAGTAATACATTTCCCCCGGTTTCACGGACAATGCTTAAGCCTAGTTCCAGACTAAAGTGCATATTTGAGCGGTCTTAACGGAAAGCAACTTGAACTGACATATCTTAAAATATATCAGTGCCATTGTTTTGTCTCAAGATGCACACCAGTAATGTTTTTTTTTCCTAAGGCACATTTATAAAAGCTACTGAAATGTCCTAATTGAACTAAGGCCTAATCTAAGCCGTCTGTGAAACCAGGCCTTAGAGTACACAATTCTACCCTTTTAGTTTATGAAAGTACACTTACAGTATACTCTCAGTAAACTACTAGTTTAATAATAAATTTGTATACTGCAAGTATATTTTAAGCGAAACTTAACAACATACTTAGTTTCTATCTAACATTATATTTTTGCACTTGCTAGTACACACTACTAGGTTCCTATTTAGGTATTAATTCAGCAAAGTATCATAATTTTGTTAAGTCCAAAAACAAGAAAGTATACTTATTTTCAGTCTAAAAAAAGTAACTAAAATAGCTCACTTGAATAATCTTTTTTGTAAGTGTAGTCAAAATGTTTCATTTCAAAATAAAATGTTTGCAAACACTTTAGTTTGGAACTTTTTATTCAATGACACGAATGCATTTAGAGATCTGAAAATTGTAAAAGTATAAAAATATGTAACAATCAAATGTACACTTTTAATACTGGAAAGCCTGTTGGTCCGGTTTTCAGCCTCAGGATTATGAGTCTGTTGCTTTGTTCTCTGTCTGAATGCATGTACATTCATATGTGTTTGTGTATGTTTCACAGTTCTTCGTGACGTGCTTTCTCTGCGTCTTCATCCGCTTTTAGCTTTAGTTCATCCAGAGTGATCAGACCATCAGAGTTCCTGTCCTGGTTCTTGAACATGTCTATGATGACACTGTCCGGATCTTGAGCTGGTTTCAGACGACCTTTCCCTTCTGATACCTGCTGTTTGATGAACTGTGAAAACTGTGAAGAGACATGGTAGGAAAGCGAGGTTTGTCAGACTGACACTTTCTAAAACAAGCAACCTTTTTAAGTGCAAAGACCATGTGCCCTGAATAAAAACAGAGCCAAGTGGCAAGTATGTCACCAATATTAAATATAATGCTAATACAGTAGTGTAAGAGAGAAGTCCCACATCTAGCACAGTAACTAGTCAAGTCAGTGAGTTTGGTATAAGAATGTGAAAATCTAAAGTCGCCATGATAACCCATCAAAATAAAAGTTAGTTTTAACGTGAAATATATTACTACTGTACAGTAGAATGGAATTCTCAAAGTAATAATAATAATAATTATATTTTATGCCTTCATTTGATTAACACGGTTTTTATATATATATATATATATATATATATATATATATATATATATATATATATATATATATATATATATATATATATATATATATATATATACATATATATATATATATAAAAAAACAATTTTTTTATTTTTTATAAACAAATCCAGAAAAACACAAAATTTCTAAAAAATAAAATATAAGTTTCATGATTTCAGTTAGTTAGACATGCTTTATGATTACTAAAATTTTATTTAACCAATCCACCTTTTTTTTCCCCTACGCCCTTATGATGGTTTAACCAAATTATGGGAGTTAAATGGTAAACAATCAGCGGAAGGTTCATTTCAAGCATTTTCAAAAACTGGGTACGATGAGATGATATTATTCTACTCACCCTTCACATCAAACATTAAAAAGGAAATTTAAAAGTGTAAAAATCTTTAACAAATTACTACAACAGACCATGAATAACCCAAAAGCTTGATTTTTCCACAGCAATATTACAATATTAAAATACCAAGCATTACGTTATTCTCCTGACGTCTGAAAATAGAACATGAAGGAAATTTTACAGCTCATTCAGTCAAATTGACGGATTTGTAGCGCAACCTTATGATTTGAAATGATTTGTTTGTCCTTTTGAGAGGAACTTCCCCAAACTGGAAGTGCCTCCCGTAATCTAAAACGCAGTAGGCTCATTAGGAAAAAGGTGGCTTAGATTCCAGAAAAATTTACATGGGAAAAAAAAAGAGAGAATTTGAGACAAAATAAAACCGAATCTGTGAAAAAAAAAAAAAAAAAAAAAAAAAAGTTTTCATAAGATCCATAAACTGACCTCCTCTAAAGGGACCTGTTTGTCCTGGTTCATGTCTAGAGCCTCAAAGAGCTGAACTGGACTATCTTCGAGCCAAACGAACAGGTAGCCTTCAGGAACCCCTTTCTGCAGAGACACCAGCTCCAGTTCAAACCGTAGCACTGCACTCCCTGGGACAATACCAGCTAGGAAAACAGAGAACACAGGACAATGAGGTTTCATTTCATCACAAGAATTCATTAACTCTACATTACAGCACAGCTGTAACCACCACATATTGAGGGGGACAAGTCCCCCCGAAAAATGGTCAAATTGTCCCCCTCAATATTTGATATTGTTGATGCTGCTCTGCTGTACTCCATTACACACCACTCTGTTTGTTTCTAGGATGAAAAAAGTAAAAATTTTAAATTTTTGGTTTGGTCTGCCTCAGCGGTCTAGCGGACAGCATCACTGTCAGAACGAGTGAGCTGGCCAATCAAATCAAAGAAGGCGGGGCTTACTGTTAGTGCGAATTCCAACGCGACACTTTATAGTAGTGAGAGTGTGTCGTAAGATGTAATTTCACCGTTTTGAAATTAAAATATGACATTATGTAAATCATAACTGAATTTGACTTGACAAGAAACATTTTGCATTTTTACATATTAGGCAGACGAAAATAAGAGTGAATGTGAGCATATTTAAAATAATATACATATTATTTGCAAATAGCTTCATAACTGCAATAGAACTGGAACTTTTACTGTTCTTATTTTTCTTCATTGCCTTAAATCCCTTTTAATCCTTTAATAATTGAAATCTTTTAAATAAACCAATAAGACCAATACCCCCCGCCCTTCCCCACGCAAAAATAAAATAAATAAAAAGCTGCAGCAAATCCACAATGAAATGCAGGTACACACACAGAATAAACTTCAGCTCGCCCATATTTAACTCTTTCCCCGCCAGCATTTTTTAAAAACAGCTGCCAGCCACCACCAGCGTTTTTGATAATTTTCACAAAAATGTCATGGCCCTCCGAATATTTTGCTGTATATCTGAACATGCAAAATATCAAAAGAAAGAACAAAGCCTCTGCTTAAAAAAATAAAAAATAAATAAGTTTTATTCTATATTCTTTTTTATCAACACTTGAATATGAGTAAGTTTCATAAAAAAAACAAACATCTTGAACAAAAAGCTTTTTTCAAAGACTACAACATGCATAAGCAATGCTTTTATCACTTGTTTCTGCTCCTTTTCCCCTGTTTTGATCAGGAGATTCTCCACTCTTTCATGCGTAATAGCCCCCCTACTGTATAACAGTGAAAACACAGAAAGGCGGAAAATTCAGTCAATGGCAGGGTAGTCTCACGTAGCCAGACCTTCAGGCTGACTGCAGAAGGTCTGGACTCCATCGCAGCTTTCATTGGCCAAGGACCACCCAAAGGCTGTTTGACTGACATGTAAAGCACTGTTTGTTTTGTTCCGCGTTATGTTTAGGGGCGTGAAAAATGTAACGTCAATGTCCCTACAATAACAGACCGGTGTGTACATGATGTATGTAAAGTTTGCGGCATAGACTCTTAAAACACTTCACTTTTGAAAATTAAGCATTCAGTTGATTGCTCATGGTCACAAGTTGTAAACACGATGGCGTTCTTCTTCCATGAGGGGGTTTGGCAGCACGGCATCTTTGTTTCCATGCTGACCATTAAAGACATGCACGTCTCACGGACATTCTGTAGAGTTCAATCAGATGACGACTTTGAAAATCCTGAAGTGTTTCCAGTTAAGTGTGCTATATGCATCAGACATTCAGACAGCGGTCCGTGGGTGTGACATCTGAGGCTGAGACTAATGGTGGGGAAGCGTTGTCTCAAATTATGGAAAATGACAGGGAAAGAGTTAAAGTCACCATGAAATGAAAACAGGAAATTCTTGTTTTTTTATGAAATATTGTCATTTATTATAAATGACTGAGCATTTTAGCCCCCTCTACCCTCAAATCTGATGACTTTTGGTGTCAGTGCACCTCCTTCCTTCAGTCACATACAGTAGTAGACATCTATTTCTAGCTCACGTTTCCACAGTCTGCACTTTTTCCACTTTCTGCTTTTAAATGTCTGTTAAAAAATTAAAAATTGTTAAAAATTGTTGGGTATGGTCAAGTTTTCCGTCAGATGCATTCAGACTTTTTACATAGCATGATATCGGTTCTCAGAGTAGGTTATTTTTCTTCCTATACTGATACTCTCTTGGAAGCAGTTTTCCTCTTAGCCTTTCATGGGTTTCTTCATTGTGAGAATTTGCGATCTTCCCTTCTCGAGATGTAGGCTTCTTCTAGCTAATTTTCCCTTTTTCTTAACCGTTCTAAAACGGATTAATTGGGCCACAAAGTATCCTTTTCATTACACAAAACAACTTTTTCATTCACAGTAACTGCTTTTCATAAAGCTCTTATGATCAAACCTTTGATTTGCATCTCTTCTCGTTCAATTTAATACATTTGTCTATTT
>CM031954.1:25145748-25455748 GCA_018749465.1 Paracanthobrama guichenoti
TGCCCTATCTATATAATGTGCAAGCTCAATTGCAAGCAACGGTTTATCACAACAGGGTTATTATCCTTCATCTCTGGTGGCCGTGGGGCATTCCTCATATTCACCCTTCTCAAGTTAATCTGTTATGTGTCATTTACTATTCAGCACCATGTTCCTACTATTACGGATATATGTGGCGCATTGTCATAGCCCGCTCCTGTTTTTAAAGTGTCATGTATTTAACCTTATTTCATATAGATTTTTAGCCTTGTCACTGAGCCCTGTCAGCACAGGAGGTCAGTCAACACCAACAGGAGTTGTCTCATGGCACGTGGTGGCTTGAGATAATGCTAAAGTGGCATTGTACCAGTTTGCGAGGGTACTCGTCAATACCAGCTTACCTTTTAAAGTACAACACAGACACACAAGATAAGACGCACCTCCTTTCTCTCCATGTCCAAGGTGTGGTGGCACTATGGCTATCCGTCTCTCTCCTACACACATGTTCCTAAGAGCCTCGTCCAGGCCGTCAATTATTTTCCCCCCTCCAAGCAGCACATCCTGTGGGGTCTCATAGTCGCTCCTAATGATCAAGAAACAAAAAAACGTGAGCCAAATCACTTTATTATTTATTGAATAATTGAGATCGAGAGAGAGCAAGAGAGAGAGAGAGAGTGAGAGAGAGAGAGAGTTCAGTGGTTCAGAGTAAAATCTGATGAAATGATTGGGGAAACTCACGATGTAAAGAGCAATGTGCCATCCAGCAGTGAGCAGTTGTAGTGGTACTGAATGAAGTCATTCACCTCACTGGTTTCATTACACACTGCTGATTTATTCATGATCTCCACCTGCACAGGATCTTTGACGTTGTGGAAGTCTATCACATGGACGTCAAAGACCAACACGGCCGAACCTGGGATGTCCTTACCTGGCCAAAACAGAACTACACTTACTGCATATTCACATTTTTAATGCAAACGGGAATTACCAGCATCTATCTTCACACTGTAACTCTCGCTTAGTCGCCTACAGAAGTAAAGCAAGTGAGATGGGTATTTTGTGGCTGCCGTTGCATAATTGAGGTGGATGCTGCACACTGGTGATGGTTGAGGATTTATTTACTCAAAATTCACTCCAAAATTGAATGAAAATTATTGATATACTTATATACTAATAATATTTTTTAAAAAAAAGAAAAAAAGAAAAGAAAAGAGTACTAGCACTTCTGTTTTTTTTGTTTTAGTCTTTAGACCTTTTCTGTTTCTTTTGCCATACAGGTACTGATTCTCCTATTGTCTCCGCTGGTGAAGCACAATAATAAATGTGTTCCATTGTCTAATTTTCACTCTTTGTAGCGCCAAACAATGTTATGCTACTAGTGTATCTACAAAAGTAGATGACCAACACCATACATAATTAAAACACTTTAATAGTTTATAATTATTATGAGTACAGTCTTCATCTGTGTACACAAGGGCCAGAAATTAATGGGATCTTGGGGGCAAAGATGCTACCAAAATGAACAAATTCTCTCCAAATTCAAGATAATCGGGCAAGAAATGCCCCTGCACACTTTGAATCTATTACGGCTGACACAATTAAAGTGAAAAAATTAAAAGTGCTGATTGCATCATTACATTAAGATATGCTCACATTATGATATTTCACGTTAGGCATATTTCTTTTACACGTTGAGCATTATTACCAATCACACACATTTATGTTGAGCTTATGAATACAATAGGCAATCAGAGGCGTTCAGATTAGTCAACGCTGAAAACATTTTATTCAGTGAACAAGATCATGGACGGAATTCTGAATCTGCACTCGTGAATTCGTAAATACGATGTCAGCAACAGATTCATTTTGCAGTGTTGACAGCTTCTTTGATTATGGTTTCAGTCTTGCACTAGACTGGGTAAACCCAGCCCGATCTGCCGGTGATTTGATTTCGCCCTGCAGCTCAGGCTGGAAACCTATCCTGCTTCTGTTACAAATTTGCGGGGACCAAATCACAAACTGGCCCCACCTGGGGTGCTAATGGCGGGTTTAACACATAGAGGATAGAGGCCCCGGATAGAGGCCCTGTCCCAAATGGCACACTTCATGTGCACTTTCGGTCTTGTGGACATACAATGGCCACAGCAAGAACGTAGGTTGTCCCATTCGTCATTTAAGCTTATAAAAATAACCAATAACCAATAAAATAACCAATGTGAAACATTTATTTTCTAATACTAATTCATAAACAGATCATAGCTTGTTTTGACTATATAGACTATAGAATATGACATGCCGTTTCCCCAAACGTTTCTATGTATTCTTTTAAATCAACATTAATAATCATTATTATAATGTCAAGAGCAATAAATTGACAATAATGATTTGTCATAATACTGCAGCCCTGACCAGAAATTATTATTTATATATATATAGTTTATGTATATATAGTATTTACATTATGCAATTGTGTGAATACCTGCATGCCACCTTTGAGCAGCATTAAACAGTCTGTGTAATATAAACATATATGCCATGTCAGATGCTGTCCATGTTCCACCTTTGCAGTTTAAAGATGGCTTTTGCTGATGTTGATTGATAAAATGTAATTGGTAACAGTAATATTCTGATTGACGTAATCAGTTAAATTGGAGGACTTGATATAAAAGATAACACAGACACATTTAATAAGGTAACTGTAAAAATTGCCTTTACAAAAGGTAATAAATGCTCCTGGAAATCAATATTGATTTGGCCCTTAATGGAAAAGTACATTTCTAAAACTGGTGTAAACCACTCACGACACTTCACACACACTTAATATTTAAAACTTTATAATTTAGCATCAAACTACTGAATGCACATTTAAAGGCACACTTTCGTTCCAGTTTCATTGGCAAACTACAGGTGCTGGTCATATAATTAGAATATCATCAAAAAGTTGATTTATTTCACTAATTCCATCCAAAAAGTGAAACTTGTATATTATATTCATTCATTACACACAGACTGATATATTTCAAGTGTTTATTTCTTTTAATTTTGATGATTATAACTGACAACTAAGGAAAATCCCAAATTCAGTATCTCAGAAAATTAGAATATTACTTAAGACCAATACAAAGAAAGGATTTTTAGAAATCTTGGCCAACTGAAAAGTATGAACATGAAAAGTATGAGCATGTACAGCACTCAATACTTAGTTGGGGCTCCTTTTGCCTGAATTACTGCAGCAATGCAGCGTGGCATGGAGTCGATCAGTCTGTGGCACTGCTCAAGTGTTATGAGAGCCCAGGTTGCTCTGATAGTGGCCTTCAGCTCTTCTGCATTGTTGGGTCTGGCATAGCGCATCTTCCTCTTCACAATACCCCATAGATTTTCTGTGGGGTTAAGGTCAGGCGAGTTTGCTGGCCAATTAAGAACAGGGATACCATGGCAGCAGGAAGCATGAAGTGCTCTAAAACTTCCTGGTATATGGCTGCGTTGACCTTGGACCTCAGAAAACACTGTGGACCAACACCAGCAGATGACGGCACCCCAAACCATCACTGACTGTGGAAACTTTACACTGGACCTCAAGCAACGTGGATTGTGTGCCTCTCCTCTCTTCCTCCAGACTCTGGAACCCTGATTTCCAAAGGAAATGCAAAATTCAGAGAACATAACTTTGGACCACTCAGCAGCAGTCCAGTCCTTTTTGTCTTTAGCCCAGGCGAGACGCTTCTGACGCTGTCTGTTGTTCAAGAGTGGCTTGACACAAGGAATGCGACAGCTGAAACCCATGTCTTGCACACGTCTGTGCGTAGTGGTTCTTGAAGCACTGACTCTAGCTGCAGTCCACTCTTTGTGAATCTCCCCCACATTTTTGAATGGGTTATTTCACAATCCTCTCCAGGGTGCGGTTATCCCTATTACTTAGACACAGAGCTCTGTGAACAGCCAGCCTCTTTTGCAATGACCTTTTGTGTCTTGCCCTCCTTGTGCAAGGTGTCAATGGTCGTCTTTTGGACAACTGTCAAGTCAGCAGTCTTCCCCATGATTGTGTAGCCTACAGAACTAGACTGAGAGACCATTTAAAGGCCTTTGCAGGTGTTTTGAGTTCATTAGCTGATTAGAGTGTGGCACCAGGTGTCTTCAATATTGAACCTTTTCACAATATTCTAATTTTCTGAGATACTGAATTTGGGATTTTCCTTAGTTGTCAGTTATAATCATCAAAATTAAAAGAAATAAACATTTGAAATATATCAGTCTGTGTGTAATGAATGAATATAATATACAAGTTTCACTTTTTGAATGGAATTAGTGAAATAAATCAACTTTTTGAGGATATTCTAATTATATGACCAGCACCTGTAGTCCTTCAAAATGCATTAAGTTCATCTAACCTGCCCCCTGCTGGCCATACGCAAGGTGAGGCGGCAAGATGATTCTTCTCCTTTCTCCTGTACACACACCCTGCAAGCCTTTATCTATGCCTGCGATCATGTAGCCCAGTCCAATGTATGTGTTGTACGTCTGGTTGTGCTGATAACTGTGATATTAGAGGTAATACATCAGAATCTACATCTACTGCAAACCTAATAACCAAAAAACAAGCAAATAAATAAAAAAAGTTAGGAAATAAACCTGGAGTCAAACGAGATGCCGTTGAGGAAGGTGGCATTGTAGTGATAGCGGATGTAGTCGCCTGCAACAGACTTGCGTGTACATGGTTCAGGCGCTTCCTTGACCTCCACAATGATGTCATCTTTAGGGTTGTGGAGGTCTTCCAGGAGAATGTGATACACTACTGATGCATGAGGAGGGACGTCTGTGCCTGGGGGAAAGAGAGACACATGGATGAAATAAAGGGAAACAAAGATTGAAAAGTCAGAAAGAAGTTGTGGATCAATTTAACAGGCACATGATTTTTGAACTGCATGAAACACTGTTTAAAGGGGACATATTATGCCCCTTTACAGAGAGCGGATCCTTTACAGTTTACACAAGCTTCAGATACTCCGTAAACAACAACACAGGCAAATCTCACTTAGCCAAAATGTCAGAAATAACCAGCTGTGGAGTGCAGACTTATACACTCACTTAAAGGATTATTAGGAACACCATACTAATACTGTGTTTGACCCCCTTTCGCCTTCAGAACTGCCTTAATTCTATGTGGCATTGATTCAACAAGGTGCTGAAAGCATTCTTTAGAAATGTTGGCCCATATTGATAGGATAGCATCTTGCAGTTGATTGAGATTTGTGGGATGCACATCCAGGGCACGATGCTCCCATTCCACCACATCCCAAAGATGCTCTATTGGGTTGAGATCTAGTGACTGTGGGGGCCATTTTAGTACAGTGAACTCATTGTCATGTTCAAGAAACCAATTTGAAATGATTCGAGCTTTGTGACATGGTGCATTATCCTGCTGGAAGTAGCCATCAGAGAATGGGTACATGGTGGTCATAAAGGGATGGACATGGTCAGAAACAATGCTCAGGTAGGCCGTGGCATTTAAACGATGCCCAATTGGCACTAAGGGGCCTAAAGTGTGCCAAGAAAACATCCCCCACACCATTACACCACCACCACCAGCCTGCACAGTGGTAACAAGGCATGATGGATCCATGTTGTCATTCTGTTTACGCCAAATTCTGACTCTACCATCTGAAGGTCTCAACAGAAATCGAGACTCATCAGACCAGGCAACATTTTTCCAGTCTTCAACTGTCCAATTTTGGTGAGCTCGTGCAAATTGTAGCCTCTTTTTGCTATTTGTAGTGGAGATGAGTGGTACCCGGTGGGATCTTCTGCTGTTGTAGCCCATCCGCATCAAGGTTGTGCGTGTTGTGGCTTCACAAATGTTTTGCTGCATACCTCGGTTGTAACGAGTGGTTATTTCAGTCAAAGTTGCTCTTCTATCAGCTTGAATCAGTCGGCCCATTCTCCTCTGACCTCTAGCATCAACAAGGCATTTTCGCCCACAGGACTGCCGCATACTGGATGTTTTTCCCTTTTCACACCATTCTTTGTAAACCCTAGAAATGGTTGTGCGTGAAAATCCCAGTAACTGAGCAGATTGTGAAATACTCAGATGGGCCCTCAGGGGTTTGTCTATGCTAAAAGGGGAGATTGTCAACAGTCCTGGGCGGGGTTTCTCTACTCTTACGTAGGAGTAGGGGAAAATATGAAACAGTGCATTATGAGAGATTGATAATGATAGATGGGGATTATAAAAAAAGTATTGGGTGGATTTTTACCATTATAGGCTGGTTGTTTACACACACTGTGGACACACATCTGTGTTCAAACACATTATAAAAGTGAATTTTGCATAATAGGTCCCCTTTAAACTATTTAATTCTTTATTTTTTTTATTCTAGTCAGGCCAATCACATCGTGTATAGAGTCTGTGGGTGGGCTTAACATAATGATGGCAGAGTTGCGACGATTCCGCATGAAATCCCTGCTACTTCCCTGCTAACAAAGAATGGCACTGAAGTCATTCTTAAAAAAGGAAGAAGTGTTTGAGTTTTGCCGACTGGATATGGCAAAAGTTTAATCTATCAGCTAGCTCCGCTGGTGGGAAAACGCATGGGACTCCGCCACAACCCGCTTGTGATTGTTCTCACCACTGATAGTGCTCTGGTTGTAGCGCTATCCAATGGATGGATGGAGCCCTGCCAATGGTGTGTTCCCAGACCCAACATCTTGATGTGGGTGTGGTTTGTCAAGCTACCAAAAAGCAACACTTTGAAAGACCAAAGTATCAAAGTACATGTAAAAAAACAACACCTTTATTGTAGCTTGCCAAAGACTAAAATATTAAATACATGAGAAATGCAAGACTCGAAACTCGTCTTCTAAATCACCCAAGTAAAATTCATTGTTCATCTATGTGAGTTTCACAGTCAAAAATCTGTGAAATTAAGTTTTTGGCTGTTAGTTGTTTGGATTTCAATTATTAGTCTGCTGCAGCACTGAAAATAAGCATGTACTAATTTTGCCCTCACAAGGGTTTGAGAACCAAACAATAAAGGCAGAGGCTATTTACACCTATCAAGTACAAATATCAATAAATACTATTTACATTTTAGTAAAAAAATATTAGATACTACTTATACTTAGTTGTACTTATTTGCAATCAAGTCAAATCAAGGAAAAGGTTTGATTTTGTGTCTGCTAATTTTGAACATAAAAATATGTGGGCCAAATTTACCCCAACACAAAGAGTGTATAGGCAGCCAAAAGAATTGGCTGTTCTTGATTAGGGTTGGGTACCGAGTACCTATATAACCGGTATGTACCGGACCGAATCAGAACGCAGATTTCGGTAGGGCTGTTCGATTCTGAAATTTTTGGAATCGATCCCAATTCCTGGTTCCGGGAATCTATGTAATCGACTAAGTTCTTCCATCAATTTCATTAAAAAAGCAAGAATATATATTTTTTTAAATAAAAAAATTAAAAGAAATTAAAAAATAAATAAATCGATTCTTGCTTTTTTTAAAGAAATTTATGTTAGAACCTAGTCCCAGAGTGACCGCAGGATATAAGGATGTAGAAAGTATCCTTCTCTGAAACTTTATACATTGATACACAGTGATACATTTCGATAACTCTGGCCCATATAGCCCAGCAGTAAATGCGATTTAATAAATAAACAGGATAGCACATTATTCAAGGATGTGCATTTATTGCATGGTTAAAACTACATGACATGTCTAAAATGCATGTACACAGTTAGGTTGTGCTTTTTCACAGAATGTACGAGGCAAAATAACCACAATATTAACAAGAGTGCACAGTTTATTTGTCAATCAGATGCGCGAGGAAGTTGTGTTCGTTACTATATCAACAGTAGTCTCTCGGTCATTAATATGTACTCTATGCGCATTTTCTTTCAGAATTATCATTGGATTATAGAAAATAGAAAATGAAAATAAGACCCTCACATCTACGTATGCTATCGTATACCAAGCAGCGCTCAAAACCTACTGCTGTGGACAACATAACTGTTTCACGTTGCAGTTTTTGAGTGCAAAATGTAGTAAACTTGTCCACGATGCAGGCTCACAGAAGGAAACAATGACAATAAACACCATTAACCTAAGTGAATTAAAGGTAGGATAATCAGCTATTTGCATTCACATGGCTTTATTTGAGCATGGCATACATAAAAATAAGTTGTTAGAATTACGTTCTAGTGACGTCATTAAGCCATGACGCAAAATAACTGCTGAATTGTTTTATTTTTAAAGTTCCAGTGAACGGAAGTTGCAACTGATTTTATTTCAGGGCTGTGACGTATTTCCAAGTGAAACGGAATATTGAATAGAGGGCCGGGTTTTACTCCTCCTCTCCATCTCGCGCTCACAGCAGACTAACGATTGGAGGGGAGTAGTTAAGCATTTTCAAACCTAAGACCTTTAATATGTGCTAACAAAGTAAATAGGGTCAATTTTGATTTCATGAAGACTTTAACTGGTTCGTTGAAACTAACTGTCCGAAAGAACCTTTTGCATAAATTAAATGTACTTCCAATCGTTATTAGTGAACGAGAGACAAATGAATGCTAAACTCTGTAGAACTGAAAATGGCTCTTAAAGGGAGTCGATTCGATGGAATCGACTCTCGATTCCCAACGCCTTGGAATCGATTCCCAACCCTTGATTTCGGTGCCACTTAAGTTCAAACGTGCTTTCGCGCTTTGGCTGGCGCTGAGCCAGAGACAGACGCGTTCAGCGCTCGTCACATATCACAACAGTGTGTGTTTTCAACCACATACATGTTTATTTTAGGTTTCAGACATTTAAATGAACATAAGTAGTAGCAAAAACACACACTGACGTCTATGGAAGCGGAAATAACAATCCTTTCAGACAGTTATAATTTGACTAAGTGTCTTATTTATATCAAATACACATTATATAGTTAACTATATGGTTTACTCTATTCTTCTCCTAGTTCACCGGTCACTTACTTTCATGTATTTTGTGAGACGTGATGTAAATCCGACAGATCCGATATTCTGAGACGCAAACTAACATGGCGGCGCCCATCACGCATTATAGAATCAGCTAACACACATTCACTTACACATATTTGAAAATATATAGAAAATATACAGAATATCAGATCGTTCATGACATAGTTAACAAGTTTGTGCATTTTGAATAATAAAAAAAGAAAAAAACGGAATAAAACCGATAGGCTACATCTGTGAACTGTGATACAGCGCTATTGTGGCTGCTGTGCGTCATGTGAGAAGCACACGTCGCCATGGAAACAATATTAACAAGCGTTAAATTAAGCCAATTGTAGTTGGGTTAGGTTTTACTGTGAATTTAAGTGAATTTGTTGTGTTTTGTATTCAATTTAAATATTTTTTTATTTTTTTATTTTTTTTATTAAAAAGCCATTTTTTATTGTCATCCACCACCGTTTTGTGGCTCTTTTTTTATTATTAAAAGTATCTTTTCAAGCACCGGTACCGTTTTAAAAGTATCAATTTGGCACCGGTATCGTAAAAAAACCACAAACGATACCCAGCCCTATTCTTGATATATACACATGCAAATGATTTGCTTGCTTACCATATCCTTTTTCTCCAAATGCCAGAAATGGGGGGATGATGAAGTGTCGTATTTCTCCAACACACATGCCCAGTAACCCTTCATCCAAGCCTTTTATGAGCAAACCTTCTCCAACCACTGAATCCTGCGTCTGGGAACGCTTGTAGCTGCAAGAAACTCAAAAGATTAGTCAACATACATCTGTGCATCAGCTCACATCTGATATACTGCATGACGTGTGCCCACTCAGATACTTTAGTTTTTAAATATTAAAATGCATTCTCTAATGCCAGTTTAATGCTCAGAGACATCTACTGCTAAGCCATATGTAAGATGATTTGCAAGAAAAGTGTAAACCCTGCAGCTCTGTCCAGCTAACAAAAAAATATCTTCTAATGACGTTTTGCTCATGTTCCCATTAAATTATAAAAACATTATTTCTGAATGTTCTCTGAACATGTTTTAATGTTTTTCTTAGTTATGCAAACGTTAAGGTAATATTCCTTGTTATCATTTAGCAAACATAAAGTGAATATTACATTTGAACGTTCTCTAAGCATTCTTAAACAAGTAGTAACATTTTAAAAATGTTAGGCGAACACCCAACTAAACGTTTCAGGTAAAACGTTCCATGAAAAATTTATAAATAATGTTTTTGTGCTAAGTTTTTGAGAACATTATTAAAGACCAGATAACTTTGAACAAATGTTTTATTAAGTTACTAGAACCTTGTGAGAGTTCTGAGAACATTCCCTGTCAGCTGGGGTTGCATTAACAAAACATTGCTCAGTGAACAGTGTGAGTTTGGGCAGAAGCGTTCAGGAAACCTGTTTGAAAACAATCATTATTACTTTTTGCAGTTCTGTCAAGGTGAGGCAACTGGGACAGAAAGTAGCACTAACCTGGAGTCGAACACGGTGCCATCCAGCAATGTCCCATTAAAGTGAAAACGCACAAAGTCAGTCCTCATGACTGAGCGCTTGCAGTCTATAGGTGTACTGATGACTTTGGTCTGAACCTGGTCTGCCCTGTTAAAGATGTCTAGTAGAACCAGATCAAACACTAATGTTGTGTCTGGCGGCACTGTATCACCTAAAATGGCACAGAAGGAATACATATTACAGTGATCACTAATAGTTCATAACGTCCTTATAGGACAGGCTTTCCCAAAAGGTGGTTTGCGAACCTCTGGGGTTTGTGAGGGAACCGTAGGAGGTTCGAGAGATAGAGAGAGAGAAAATGAATAAATGGGGCTGCATGAGAGTTTAGGGCAATTATCAAATATTGTTTAGGGCAATAATAAAATAAAATGCTGTGGTTTAATAATAAAAACAAACTGTATAGTCTGAAGCATTTTTAACATGCATTTGGGAATTCAATATATGCTAGGTTCACTTTATTTACACATAGCCTAAGCATAATTTCCAATGTTTTTCTGGCCAGTTTACAGTATTTTAGCAGTATTCTACCTAAATAAAAGTAATGTTTAAAGCTCAAGGCTTTGAACGTTTGAAAGTGAAGAAATTAAGACATGAATATCAGTATTGTAACATACAATGTAAAATACAATTATTATTATAATGATCAAATATTCAACATTTTCTCTTTTACAGTACAATTGTAATTTACAACAGTAATACATTTCTGTATTCTTTTGGTAATTGGAGTTAAAACAACAATAATTGTTATTACATTTGATTGGGTTCCTAAAACATCAGTGTGAATATAATATGAACTGAGCCACTATAACAACTAAAAAAAGAGTTTACAAACTACCATCTACAAAGTCCAAATAAAACAATAAAAGATTAAACATTATATCCATTTATTTGCTTGTCACGAGACAATTAACCGACAATAGAGAACTGTGAACAAATGTGTCGCTAAATTATTGAAATAATAACTTAAAATCTCAGGGGGTACTTCAACCGAACGTCATTTATGTTATAAGCGTTTAACAAAAGAAGTGGAAAGACAAGAGATTTAGCATCATTTGTTTGAACACCAGTCCCAAACATTTTTAAGGGTGTGTGTAATCCTACTTTACAAGTTCGAGGAATTAACTAATATATAAATTTTATCAATTTAAAAGGTGTGTTTGCTTATATTACCTGCTCCTTGGCTACTGTAGGCCAGATGGGGGGGTACAGTGATCCTCCGGCGCTCATTCACACACATACCCAGAATGCCCTTGTCCACACCAGCAATCTGCCATTTATGGCCCACTTGTCCAAAGAATGCAACCCCCCTATCATAGCTGCAGTTAAAACAGAACATTACCTTACTTTATATGTATTCTCAAAGGGACATACAGCACATAAACACACACTTAGCTTTGCAAATCATGAAATACCAATCAACGGAATTTGACACAACCAATTTTATTTAAATGGCTCTTTTGAAAGCAGCTAACAGGAAAATGTTGCTGCAGTATATCTATATATTAAATCCTGGATTTCCTAATTGAGTAGACGTATTTAAGGTTTAAAAAAATGCACGAGGCTGAGGAGGCCCAAAACCAAGTTGTCCACGTATGATACCATGATGACCAAAAATTCTGTATGAATGAATCTCACCAGTGTCTGAGACAGACATAATAATATGCAATCGTTTTTGCTAAATAGACGTGAGTAAACCATCTTGAACAAACCTAATATTTGCATCATACTACAAATTATATCATGGAAGTAGCCTGTTTTTACCATGTTACAAAAAATATTTCAGTGGTGCATGTCCAGAAAATCATGGTATCGCTTAGTAAAAAACAAAAGCAAAAAGTAAAAGAGAATTTTAATGTGCAAGATGCAAAGAATGAATATCACTGAGTAAACATTTGGCTGAATCGTCTCACCTAGAGTCAAACCGTTTTCCGTCAGTAAAAGTGCCGTTATAGTGATACCGCACGAAATCTCCAGATTTCACTTCTCTGACGCATCGCGTGGGAATGAAGTATCGATCAACTGCAATATCATCGATCGGCCCGGGATTACAGTCCACATAGAACCAGGTCGCCAGCAATAAACTCAAAAGAATCCTCTGTAGCATTTTAAGGAAAGTGTAGACTGTGAGTGAGGCTTGTGAGAGCTCGACAGTGAGTTGTGGGCTATTGTAGGAGGAGTTCGGATGTGTAAACGTGGAAGATCCTAAACTGGGATGATGTTGCTTGCGGGCACTTTTTTCCTTTTCGCAACAAATTAAACGCCAGGCTCTGTATTATTTTATAGGAGTCAACAGTTGTTTGCTGCAATTATTGTTGATGTTATTAATAAAAAATGTTGGGGGAATAACGCGGAAAAATATTTAATGAGATCATATTTCGCGGAAGCGGATGGAGAGGAATACGTTCATTAACCAGTGGATGACACACTTTAGCAGCTCATCTGGTCCTATTAACCAGGGACATGAGCCACTAATGTATTATCTTGCTTTGTATAGCCTAGGCTACATGTAGCAACTTGCTCAATCGTGTTTGTTTCATTAAATAAATCAAATCATTCTCACAAATATTGCGATGAATATAACTAAGTTCCTCAAAATCGTGGTTATGTATGATTCTACAGCAAAATAATAATTCTGAAGTTTTCTCAGTGCAGTTGCACTGTTGCAGAGCCATTCCCCTAGGGGAGAGCCAAAGGGTGGAGCTTGACGTCCACTCCCACACCCTAACCCGACCTATAACCCTGTGGCTAAACACAAATCAGAGGTGGAGCTGGACATCATGGCTCTGCAGTAGAGAGTCCTTCACAATCTGCACGCAATAAAGATCTGATCATTCCATAGTAAGACATTTACACATTTTGTTTCCTACAATGGACTGTAGGTAAGCCTGCATGTAGCCTAAATATCCACCTTATCCAGCACTCTTTTTGTTTTCTGTCCCATTGAATCCCATTATGGAAGCTTGTTTCCGTCACAGAATAAAACTTTTTAAAAGATAATTGCAACTTTTTATCTCACTATTGCGAGTTTATATCTTGCAATTCTGACTTTATAAATCACAGTTGTATGGAAGCTTGTTTCTGCCACAGAATAAAAAAAATAAAAAAGGTAATTGCGGCTTTTTATCTCATAATTATGACTTTTTTTCTTGCAATTGCGAGTTTACATCTCGCAATTATGACTTTATCTCAGAATTGCGTGGTATAAAGTCGCATTTGCATGTTATAAAGTCAGAATTGCGTGGTATAAATTCGTAGTTCTGACTCTTTTTTTATATCTCGCAATTTTGACTTTATAAACAGAAACAAGCTTCCATAGGTCGGTAATCTCCATCATTTGATCAGTAATTTTACTGAGGCACAGCAGTGTTTCAGTCCTAAAAAGGGTCTAGCGACACCACTGGTTGAGATAGGTATACATGCCCCTGCCACTCGACCAGTATCAGGTAAGTTAAAAGTAATTATTTCTATTTAATTATTAATTAAATTATCAACAGTGTAATTAGATTACTGTACTAATTACGGTCCAGAGCCCCTTTCTAAATCCCATATCAACTTCAACCACCACAATACAAGGATAAACAGGAAACTGCACTTTTAATTCTTTCAAATAAACAATACAATTGCATAAAGTATTCTTGAACTGACCAAAGTGTGTAAAGGAAGAAGGATACATAAAAAAAAAAAAAAAAATTTACATTAGATGTTGAATTTTAATGTTAAATCCGCTATTGTTTTATAGAATTGTTCTAGTCTATACAGTATTGAATGCAATTACATCAGAAGTAAGTAAGTAACAAAACCCCATTTCCATCTCTTGTGTCGATAACCACAGTGTAACAAAATGTAGGGCCATTAAATTTCACAAAACCATCATTCTTGATACCATACTGTAAGACAAAGTTAGAAATAACAATAACTATCACAGAAAAACAATACATGACAAAATATAGGCTACAGACAATTTACAATTATGAGCAATGAACTAAACTGTGACTGGCATACTTTCAGTTGAACGGTAGTGCATGAGCATAAACTACATAGTAGTGATGCAGGCTTCATATTAAATTTTAACAACTTTTCTTGTGCAAAAGACAAAAATCGAAGAAGCAACAAAGCATATATTATTATAGTCTATAACAGGCCCACTTAAAAATGCTTTAAAAATATCCAAACAGTAACAGCGTGAGGTACTATTACTTACTGCCGAGACAAGGGATATCCCTCACAGCCTCTTTTTCATTCCTGTCAAAAAATAAATCACCTTTACCCATAAGGTCCTAATACTTTTTGGAGACATATACTAAACACCAGTGGGTGGCGGTAAAGTGTAACATTGCGCGCTACAGCAGACAGCGAACCAGTGAAGAAGAGATTCAGGAGGGCCGTTTGAAAAGATACACAGGTCACACACTGCGTGTAATATTTATAACGCTTGAAAATTACACATTTTAGGATGTTTTAATTATATATTAAGAATCACGACATTTTATATTTATTATGAGCAAAGAACCTCAAGGTAAGGAAAACCTTTTCACGAATATCTGATAATGCATGTTTTGGTTGTTGTTGATGCGATCAGTTGATAGTTTGGAAAAAGGAAAAAAAAAAAGTCACGCTTTTATTGATAGAGTTTACACATACAGAACACAACATTTATTATTATTTATTTATTAAATAATAATAAATAATTATTTATTTATTTACCATGGTATTCACATGTCCCAAAGCATGCTATATCAAACAAACGTAAGCACTACTATGATAAATTTCCGACAACATATCAATAATAATGCATTTTTAAAGGTAAATGTCTGTCTAGTATTTTCCAACATGACTGTGTAAAGGTTTAACGTTAGCCCTTATTTAACAATTTTGTTGCAACCTTTTTTACTACACACGCCGGATGTAGTAGTTTAAACTTTACATTTAGTAGTTTAAACATTACATTACAGTAGTTTAAACTTTACATTTCACTGCCGGTTGTATATTCTGTATATAACTGTGTATGTGACAAATACAACTCTTGAACATATTACTAGTGAAAATAATACATTGGGAATTAAAGTCCAAAAGTTTCACCCCATAATAATTTGAGAAATCGACAATAACAAATGGCATTTTTGAAATACAGTTATTAATTACATTATGAACGCATTTTATTCTGATTCTTATTATACAATTATCAGGTTTCAAGTGGTGTATCGAGAGAGAGAGAGCAGCAAGGCTTGGTTATAACAAGGAGATTAACTAAGTTTCATATCAATACACCAAAGTCGAGATATAGCCTTTTGGGCATCTTGCCATTAAATTAATTGATTAATTTGATAAAAACAGTTGGGTGTATGAAAAGTATTTATAATTTTTGGCCAGCATGGTCAATATTGGTAAATGGATTATGTTGGTTGAGCAGTAACTTCTGGACATCTGCTAGATGGGAGGTGAAAAAAATTAACAGACTAAAGATGGATATTAGGATCTAGGTCAAATCAAGATTGTTATTCATTGGAATAGCGATATTGTACCCACCCCTAGTTAATCAAGTCCTAACTTATGCACTTATGTAGGTCTGCCTTAAAGATATATACATTTCTGCATTTTAATAATTTATTCTCATTTTGATGAGCCAATATAGATTTTTTTAACCAAATAACTGATCTGCTGTTTGCAGTTGATTCTTTCAAATAGTCAAAATCATCATGCAATTCAAACATAAAATACCATAAACTTGTTAGTTAGCTAGACAAATTAACTCTAGAGAGGAGTATGAGGAATATGTGCACTATATTACATTATATTAATTATATTCTTACTTAACCTTTTCTGCAATTTTTAATGTATGTTTGAATAAATACGTCATGTTTTTATGTCAGCCACCATTTCAATGTTTATATTTTAAACAACAAATTAAAATTTTTATGTTTCGTATACAAATCAGTTTTATTTATAATCAGTTGTTAAATTTGATTTCTTTTACTTGAGAAAGCGTTGACGTACTGTACCTGATATATATCCAAATGAATTGATATTGAATCAAAATGAATTGAATTGTGAAATTTGTGTCAAAGCACTAATATTAATAATAATTAATTAGTATTATATTAATTAATTAATATAATACTAATAATAATTCCTTTATTATTTGAAGTCTGTGTGAACCGAAGTTGCGACTAACTTTTCAGGAACAAAATTCCAGAGAAAAGCAAATTTTTGAATTCATGTATGAAAATAAAAATACAAAAAATCTGTTTATTAGCTTGCATGTGTTCATTGTTCACCACAAGACTAGTAATGTACACTAACAAAGATAATAGGGTAAATTTGAATTTCATGCATACTTTATTTGACCTGTTACTTAACAGGTATTTTCCAAGTGAGAGGATTATAAACGGTATATTTTATAGCATTATTTGAGAGAATTTTTATATGTAGTGGAAATATTTCTGAAAGAACTGATACCAAATTCAATCAAGATATATCATAGGTGAAAAACAGTAAGTTAAATGAATAGCATTTTGAATTTGTGTTCATAAAAGTAGGCAAAAAAATCGAGATTTTGAAGTGCACATTCATGTGCAGTCATGACAATAACATGCAGTATGTCTGGAATTGCATTCATACTATATATAGCATACTTTTCATTAAGTAAGCACTATAAATACAAACCCGATTCCAAAAAAGTTGAGACACTGTACAAATTGTGAATAAAAACAGAATGCAATGATGCGCCAAATGTTTTCTATGGGTGAAAGATCTGGACTGCAGGCTGGCCATTTCAGTACCCGGATCCTTCTTCTATGCAGCCATGATGTTGTAATTGATGCAGTATGTGGTCTGGCATTGTCATGTTGGGAAATGCAAGGTCTTCCCTGAAAGAGACGACGTCTGGATGGGAGCATATGTTGTTCTAGAACTTGGATATACCTTTCAGCATTGATGGTGCCTTTCCAGATGTGTAAGCTGCCCATGCCACACGCACTCATGCAACCCCATACCATCAGATGCAGGCTTCTGAACTGAGCACTGATAACGACTTGGGTTGTCCTTTAGTCCAGATGACATGGCGTCCCAGTTTTCTAAAAAGAACTTCAAATTTTGATTCGTCTGACCACAGAACAGTTTTCCACTTTGCCACAGTCCATTTTAAATGAGCCTTGGCCCAGAGAAAACGCCTATAGAGTTTTAGCCGGCAATGGTGAATTGGCACGGTAGATTGTGTTCACCAACAATGTTTTCTGGAAGTATTCCTGAGCCCATGTTGTGATTTCCATTACAGTAGCATTCCTGTATGTGATGCAGTGCGTCTAAGGGCCCGAAGATCACAGGCATCCAGTATGGGTTTCCAGCCTTGACCCTTACGCACAGAGATTGTTCCAGATTCTCTGAATCTTTGGATGATATTATGCACTGTAGATGATGATAACTTCAAACTCTGCAATTTTTCTCTGAGAAACTCCTTTCTGATATTGCTCCACTATTTTTCGCTGCAGCATTGGGGGAATTGGTGATCCTCTGCCCATCTTGACTTCTGAGAGACACTGCCACTCTGAGAGGCTCTTTTTAATACCTAACCATGTTGCAAATTGGTCCTCCAGCTGTTCCTTATATGTACATTTAACTTTTCCGGCCTCTTATTGCTACCTGTCCCAACTTTTTTGGAATGTGTAGCTCTCATGAAATCCAGAATGAGCCAATATTTGGCATGATATTTCAAAATGTCTCACTTTCAGCATTTGATGTGTTATCTATATTCTATTGTGAATAAAATATAAGTTTATTAAATTTGTAAATTATTGCATTCCTTTTTTATTCACAATTTGTACAGTGGGCCAACTTTTTTGGAATCAGGTTTGTACCTACTTAGAGAATATGTAATTACGGGTACAGCCCTATAGCGTTATATCCTTCCAACACCTCAGTAAAAGCTAAGAATATTGGATCTAGCCTTTTTACCACATCCTGTCAGAAGACACTCATTTAGTCTGTTATCCAAATCCAGTCAACAGAGTTTTGTTTAATATTATTTGATATTGTGTGTTACCCAAAAGTGTCAGGGAAACAGGGAGGCGAAGTGCTGGAATGAACAGAGTTTATTGAATGAATAATCTTTCAGTTGTCTGAAAAGCATAAATTCAGCATGTTATACCACAGGAAAGGTAATAAAAAAATTATTGCATCACAATGTCATCCTGTGATTTTTAAAACCTTGAAATTGAGATGTTCCTTTTACTTGTGAAGGCAACACATCACACAACATAAAATGAAACAAGAGCAAGCAAAATAATAGTGGCAAGAATGCATTTGGGAACTGAAAATATCTGGATTTCTACATTAATTACTCATAAAATGTGATTTTAATGTTTTTTTAAAAAGTCTCATACTCACCAAGGCTGTGTTTATTTGATGAATAATACAGCCATTACTTCGATCTTCAGTATCATATGATCCTTCAGAAATCCAATTGACCAAGTTTTTTAGGTTTGGTTTTAGGGCACAAAACCAATAGGGTTTTTAGCTCTTTGCACTTAAATCCTAATAATAATAACCTGTTTTAGTTCAAAGAATGACAGGAGATCTGTTTGTTGGTGTGAGGGGCCAATTCTTCTACCTGCATGATGTGAAGAGACATCAGTCTGCCACACTCACTGACATCATCATTCGTCTGGGAGGGGTGAGATATCATTTTGTCATCTGTAAAGGACAAAACAGGAAATTGTAGTAATGGTTGCCCTATATGCAAAGTGATATTAAATAGTGAATCACATTCTGTCTGTTGACTGTTTCCTATAGAAAGTAGACAGTTTCCTCACTAAGGATGTGAATGTGGTTGTGACGGGCACTAAAGAAGCTCATCGTGATTTGCTGGTGGATAGTTCATGTACTGCAAGGGGGAAACAATCTGGAACCCCAAAACCTCTGGTATGTACCCAATCCTGTCATGCGTTATAGGTGTCCACTATGTACTTGCATAATAAGTACAATGTACCTAACATTTGTGTGTGTGTTGTGTTGTATTACTAATCACTTTTGCTGCTATTGAGGATACGGGTAGGGTTAAAGATAGGTTTGGTTGTATGGTTAAGTTTAAGGGTGGGTTAAGGTATAATGGAATGTATAATATATATTATACATGCAGGTATTTTTTAAAAACGAGTTCAATGTAGAGCTGCATGATTAATCGTTAAAAGATCACAACCTTGATTCAAGCACCCACACAATCTTATTCCTAAATGACAATGATTCACCAGTATCTATTAAATCTTTGTCAAAATCATACCAGGACATTCAAATTTGTGTTTGCACTGCCACTGAGTCAGAGCAAGGAGTTGTCATGTTTGGGTATAAAACTGGTCTTTTCAACCAGTATCATTATTTCTGTGTTACAAATATTCAAATTATCGCAGAAGTACTTAGATAAAAGTTTATAGTAGGATATAAACTCTGATAGAGCAAATCACCTTTTGAAAGTAACTTGGTGCTTCAAATAATGATTGTATCATTGTCATTATCATTGTTACGCCACTAGGTGGCGACAAGTGACTGTTAAAAATGTATTTGTCAGTGAATCATTTATTCAAACTGATTTTTAAGTAATTAATTCATATTAATTAAACATTTTTAAATAGACTGCATTCATATTTTGTCAGAACCTCTAGTAAGTTACATGTTATTTTGTTTAGTTGTCTGTACAAAATCGTAATCTCTGTTTGAAACAAATAAATCATGATTCTCAATTTGTACAAGATCATCTATGTAAGAACACAATAAATGCAATGCATCAAATGATTTAAATGTTAGTACATAGTAGTAAAAACACTTATAGAAAGTGGGACCCAAGATCCTTAACTTTAGTTAAACACCATATTGCCAAAAGTATTGGGACACCCCTCCAAATCATTGAATACAGGTGTTCCAGTCACTTCCATGGCCACAGGTGTATAAAATCAAGCACCTAGGCATGCAGACTGCTTCTACAAACATTTGTGAAAGAATGGGTCGCTCTCAGGAGCTCAGTGAATTTAAGCGTGGTACCGTGATCTGTGCAATAAGTCCATTTGTGAAATTCCCTCATTACTAAATATTCCACGGTCAACTGTTGAATATTAGTGGTATAGTAATAACTGTTGAATAATAATGGTGATATAGCAAAATGGAAGTAATTGGGAACAACAACTCCGCTACGAAGTGGTAGGCCACATAAAATCACAGAGCTGGGTCAGCGCATGCCGAGGCGCACAGTATGTAGAAGTTCCCAACTTTCTGCAGAGTCAATAGCTACAGACCTCCAAACTTCACATGGCCTTCAGATTAGCTCAAGAACAGTATGTAGAGAGATTCATGAAATGGGTTTCCATGGCGAGCAGCTGCATCCAAGCCTTACATCTCCAAGTGTAATGCATTTACATTTACATTGCATTCAAGGTACACATTTTTACATTTTTGTCAGTTCTTGCTTTCCCTAGGGAATCGAACCCATGACCTTGGTGTTGCTAGCGCCACGCTCTTATTGTTTGAGCTACAGGAAAGGTTGTTTTTTCAAATGCAAAGCGTCGGCTGCAGTGGTGTAAAGCATGCCGCCACTGGACTCCGAAGCAGTGGAAACGTGTTCTCTCGGGAGTAACTATTTGTTGTTTTTCAGGGGTTGGACTTGGCCCCTTAGTTCCAGTGAAAGAAACTCTTAATGCTTCATCATACCAAGACATTTTGGACTATTTTATGCTCCCATCTTTGTGGGAACAGTTTGGGGATGGCCTCTTCTTGTTCCAACATGACTGCGCACCAGTGCACAAAGCAAGGATGAGCGAATTTGGTCCTGACCTCAACCTATAGAACACCTTTGGGATGAATTGGAGTGGAGACTGTGAGTTAGGCCTTCTCATCCAACATCAGTGCCTGACCTCACAAATGCGCTTCTAGAAGAATAGTCAAAAATTCCCATAAACACACTCCTAATCCTTGTGGAAAGGATTAGGAGTGTGTGGATGATGTGCAGTCAGTCTGTCACTATCTGATGGAGTTTATTGAGGGGCCTCCTGTGCTGAATCCTGATTCCTCCCAAGGTTGCTTTTTCAAAGCTGAACATCTCAGGCAGTTTTTTTGTTTGTTTGTTGCCACATTCACCTTTGTCTTGTTCATAGAGCGTCTGAAAGCTCAAACTTCTAGAAAGCTGCTTTGAAATGGTATATTGAGAAAATGTTATAGGTAAGGTTTGCACAGGGATGTTTAGTAGCTAATAATGACTTTTAAATGTCTTTTCACCTCAAGGTTTGTGGCAGTCGTGGAAGAGCATTACTGGAAAAAGCCATCCATAGCAATGTAAGTCCACACCTGAATTTTTGTTCAGAAAATCCATCTTTATTTTACTTTAATGCAATGCATTCACGTGCTCCTACTTGTCGTCTCAAAGTTATTCCTTTGTACTTTTCATTATATAGTTTTAGGATTTAAAAAATGTAAAACGATGTGACTAGGTAAATAGGTCAATTTGTGATGTGACCATGTATACTCTTTTGGACTGACATTCAGATTTTCTTGCTTCTATTCAGTCATGCTAGGGAACGTTATCATCAGATTTTTCATGTGCTGTTGCCATTAAAGCAAAAAGGGGCACACCACATACCAATACATTCTCAAATTCAGAGTTTTCAATATTCAGATTGTAATGCTGATTATAACGGTGTATTATTTCTAACGTAAAATAATTGTATTAAGTTGGGTAAAAATGCTAAATATATGAACATTTACTATAGTGGTCTCAGCCTTTTGGACCCACCTGACTTTTGTCCAAATGTCTGGAAGCCAGTACATTTATTTGATGTTTCAAAGCATGACTATAATGGATCGTATAGGCTAATAAAAAACCTGGCTGTCCTTCAGTTTTTTTTATTTGTCATCAGAATAAGCCGGTGGTGGTGTTGGTGTTGGTGTTGTTGTTGACGACTGATGAGTGTTTGTTGTTGTTGCAGGAGAAGTATCAGAGCAGTGTGCTGGCTAATGCTCGCTCATGGGGAGTCAAGATCTACACTGTAGATGGTATCCTTTCATTTACAGTCACATGGGCTGCTTTTAGGTCAAGGTCACAGCAGCGAAATACGGTTGTCAGTCCAGTATTTGAGTCCTTAATATGGTTACTTTGACACACTTCGGTTATTTACAAGAGTGACTACCACATTCTATAACCAAACCCACACCCATAAATTTTCAGGACTCCGCATTCTCAGATAATTCTCGTTTTGTGAACGCAACCGGACTAGATAAAATAGATGTGTGTCACATCATACAGTGCGAGAGACCTCTCAATGCTGCACAAACCGATTTTTTTAAAGAATTGACTTTGTGTTCGTGAACAAAGTCAAATAGGTTGAAGTATCAAAGTATCAGCGATTTCAATATTCAGGTGAACTATTCTTTTCTGGACCCTGTGGCAATAGTTTTTCCATATGAAGTGAAGTGTTGCTTAAAGGGTATCACAGTTGCCAACTGTTTTTCGATAATCTTCAGTCGGAAGTCTGTCACAGACTAATGAAAGGGGAATGTCATGAGGAATCAAATTTTCCTTTTCAAAACTTTATATCCCTGGCTCTTAATGTACTGTGTTTCCTTATTGAGCCTCTTCTTGTGACTGGGTGTGTTAGCCAATGAGAACAGGGGACATTTAAACTAAAACTAAAACTTTCTTTCTGGTCCTGAACTGCACATCATTACAATGAACATAGAAAACGTAAAATACAATGTATAATCAAAAAAACTACTGCATAGTAATTTCTTTGAGTGCTCATGTATGATCTTATAAGAAATCAACACTAGAGAGCACTATGTATAGAGTTTGATTTTAAAGTTCAGTGAATGTGAGATACTATAATGTGCTCATCGGATTATGTTGTGGGACCCCTATTATTAACCCTTGTGCATCCTCATGGACATTTTTGTCTTTTTCAGTTTGCCAGTGTTAATGCTAACTATGTGTAACGCCAACTGCAAATGTTGGCACAGGTGTGTATTTTTATTGGAATTTTACAATTTCACCCCCATTTCCTTTTAAACAAAAAAAAAAAGTTTTTTTACCAGTTTGTACCATTTTCTCAAGTTTGGCCTATAAAGCAAATACTCACTTTATTCCTGTCTTCTGCTTCTGCTTATTATAAAGCCAATTGGATAAATTATGCAGCTATTACTGTGTAGGTGTGTATGTATGGATGTCAGAGTGTGGTGTGTAATAAAAAAATTGCGTGTGCTTGTAATATTAGAGAGAAAAACTCAACTGCAAATCACAAATCCAACCGCTGTGTGCACCAGTGGAGCTTTGCTGGCATCTAATGGGGAAAATGTGGCACTGCGCCTAAACAAAATCTTACTGAGAGCTAATTTTTTGCGTGAACCTCAAATTTGGGATACAACTTTTTTAGATTTATCTAGCAGTTTTATAAAAGATATATTTTATATATAATATTATTCATAAATCATTTTCATAAACTTAAACCTTTATAATAAAAAAATCACTTTTAAACAAAAAAATCATTCTTTTTTTTTGACTTCAACAATAATCTGCCAAGGTTCTTCTTTAAAATGAGACCAAACTTAAGTCTGCTCCCAATATAAATTTTTTTATGACAATTTTTTGACACGGACATTTTTGTCCTCTGTGGACCTATATTTAACTTATTTTAACTGATGCACAAGGGTTAAATAAGTTATGATATGAAACGCATAATTTTTGTATGACTGTACTTTGAATTTTTTTCTTTAATCTAAATGACAGAATTTCTAAAGTTTATCAGTCATCTGAATCAGAAAATGAGGACAGCTAAGGTAATTTACTGTACTTAATTTGTTTACTGTTTAAAAAAAAAAAGTTTTTATTCATATAAACTGATTTTACACTCTTTCTTTCCAAACAGAAAAAAAGAAGCAAACTAATAACTCCGCATGTGAAAGGTTTGTAAACTACATAAACATGTACTTCTAGTTGTGATATAAGACTAGCTTTAATATTTTTTGCACGCCTCAGTAGCTGAGAAACCCGAGTGTAGAGGTGGCGGCGTATGCTGTGGAGTGTTAATACAACTGTGTCTGTCTTCACACAGCTGGAGTCTTGAAGAGTCCTTATCTGAAAGTGGAAGACTTCAGTCGGTGAGTTTTAGCCTTCAGTCTCATTCTCTTAACTCTATTTTCTGTTTAGATGCTATTCTTACCTGGTATAGTGTAACCTAATGTTTTTTTTTTTTTTTTTCAAATGTTAACTGTAACAGAGTTTGTCTCATTGTGATCAAATAATGAGTAAAGATGATGTTTGTTGTGGCTCATAACACGTTTGGTTCATTCAAGACCAAAGATTGTATATTATTAGTAGATTGTATATTATACTGGAAACTGCATAAATATTATTAGTATTATGTTATCCCAATCACAGCCAGTGTCTCTTTTAATTTGTTGGTTGTCTGCTGTCAGATTTTATTTTGATTTATCTAAATCAAATTACTAATAACTCAGTTTTTAATATATGCAGTTAGGTATACATGACTGTTTGCATCATGACATTTTATTTTTGTCCCCAGCCCCATTAACAAGGCTAATGTTTCAGCTCAGGTCACTGTAGTTTTAGAAAAGTTAATTATCAAAATGGCATGGGGCATCCTAAGGGCCACCCCGAGGCCAGTCTGAAAAGTATCCCTTCCCTCCCCTGCAGAGGATCTGTGTGCACAGGGCAGCTTTTGGCTAATGAAAAGAACTATTGTGTTTTGAGGCTGTTTAGCGCTGCTGTCAGACGTTCATCCTATATAGATCCTGATGGATATGGGTGATTAAGCCTATGTTATGCATTATACATTATACTGTAAACAAATACCATTTTTACATCAGCATAAAGTCTACAACAAATATTACAATTACTTAAATTGTCAGATGAAGTAGCATGTCATTTTACGGTCCTCTGCAAAAAAAAAAAAAAAAAAAACATTTCCTTCAATTGTGGCCTAATAGTTAGAGAGTCTGACTTGTAACCCGGAGGTTGCGGGTTTGAGTCTCAGTACCGGCAGGAAATGTAGGTGGGGGGAGTGAATGAACAGCACTCTTCCACTCTCATTATCCACAATTGAGGTGCCCTTGGGCAAGGCACCTAACCCCCAATCGCTCCCCGGGCACTGGTTGCCCACTGGTCCGTGTGTGTGTGTGTGTGTGTGTGTGTGTGTGTGTGTGTGTTCTCAATACTCGCTGTGTGTGTGAAATGCAGAGCACAAATTCGGAGTATGGGACGCGATACTTGGCTACACGTCATGTCACTTTCACTTTCACTTTAAATGTGTGCTTGTTAGACTTTTGTTTAAAAAGCTTGTGCATCATGCATCATTTTCACTGCCTCATAATTAAAATTATACATAGAATATTTTAAAGAATTTTTTTACAATAAAAATTAAATGAAGACAAAAGTGAAATGATTTCACCAGTTACAGCAGATAACACGTTTTCAATACAAATGTTTTTATCTGAAATCTTTGTTGAGGAAAAAAACATTGTATCATTTGTCTTCTACTTTGCAATTTAAATGTTTTGTTGTTTATAATATTTATGTATTATCTATATAGTTTCCACATTACAGAGATGTTTTTAATGTATCGATTCAAAAACAAAAATCTCAATAGTTTTAAAAATAACACCAGCTTTATGAAATGGGTGGACTTGGTGTCCTCTAGAAAATGAGACAACTTGTCCAAAGAAGATTGTCATTTAGTTTAATACTCTATGATTTTGATTTTATAAACAGGAAGTTCAGACCATACTATGCACAGACTCTGATTTTCCGATGATGAGTTACTCAGGAAAATATAACCCTTTTGAGCTCCTCATTCCTCGACAGTCTGGTAGAAGCAAGGATGAAGAACCCAGCAAGGACAATTCCAGGTATGTTCGTTGCTTTTTGAGAAGTTGGTAATCAAATCTACATTGTTACTTAAATCTGTAAAGATTTTAAGATTTTTTTTTATTTTATTTTTTTATCATCATCATCATCATCATCAGGAAGAAGGAAGAACCCATTAGCAGCTGCCATAAGTTGCAGGTGCCACTTACAGCAAGTGCTACACCCAAAGGCCCAACTAAGAAAAGTTCAGGCTATTGTGAGTGCTGCCACATGCCCTACAAAGACCAGAATGAGGTGAGTCCATTTGGTATTTTGTTTGCAAAAATTGAGTGATACCAAAAAGATTTTGTAAGATGCTTTAATATCAATTACCAGGAGGCACTGAAATTCATATCCAAACTAAGATCTCATTTGATATAAGACATCAAATTCTTTTTTTTTCAGCACTTGCAATCTGAGATGCATCGTTCTTTCATTCAAAATGACAGCAACTATGCTGTAGTGGACCAACTAACAGCTGACATGCATGCTAGCTTTGTTTGTAATCCAAATCAAGGACAGGATCCAACACTAATCAAGTAAGAGCCTATTTTACAAAAGTTTTCTTTGATTGGAAGCAGTTCATGTGATAAGTTGACTGAATGTTAGACTTTTTTTCTGTTTTAACTCTGTTTTTCTTCGCTCAGGTCTTCGGCAGACTACTCTCCGTTACATTTGAGTCATTTATCTGAGATTGTACAGAATACTTTCAGTGAGGATGAAAAATCTCTGCAGACTCCACTGGTTGAATACTGTGGTCATCTACCACCAATTACTGACATGTTTTCTTCAGCTTTAGACAACAGAGAAAACTTTCCTGAACCTAGCCACAGTCCATCTGGTCAACGAAATGCTACCTCACATCTTGATACAATTCAAAATAACTGCCCTGATCCTCTTGACCATGACAAATTAGGCCTTTACATCAGCTGCACCACAAAGGTTCAAGACTTTGAATCTGGTGATCTCTGCACGGATATAGTCCCACATCACATTCTCTCAAAATCCCAGTCTATAGAGAAGATACTCAAAAGCCTCTCTTCTGTCACACCCTCAGAAACTCTGTCTAAAATGCTCACCGTAAGCTCCTCCAGAGATGACAAAATCCCATGTACCATCTCTGGTGATGAATGTGATCCTGTATTGCATACTCCAGAGAGTCTTACAGGTGCTGTCCCTAACACAGTCTGCTCTCAAAATCAAAACCAGAATTGGGACCAAGGTTCAAAAATGTGGTCCAACAGCCCCAAAATGCTATGCCATGGAAGGGAAGATGGTAATTTCGAAAGTTGTGGCCAGTTTGTGATGGACAATAGAAAGTTGTCTTCAAAAAAACAATCACTAAAGTTGGCCCAAGATATTGTTAGGTCTCCAGTTACTTACTTTTCATTACCCCATTTACTACCATTTCCACATTTGTCAGATTACCCATTTTCTATAGTTAACTTAAAAAAGCGCTGCAGGTCCTTCACTCCAAGTCCAAAACTTGCCAAGAGAAGAAAGATTAGTCAAAGCGAAAAGCCAAATCTATCCTGGGATTGCAATGCTCCCTGGATAAGACAGTACTCATCTGTGCTTTCCACCATGTCATGTTTACCAGTCTCCAAGGTGGGTTTCGCAACAAAGATGAATAATCAAGGAGGTGCCTTACTAGAAACCCATGGATCATCTTTCACGAATCAGATCCCAATGCAGCCTGCCCTAAAATATATTACTCCTCCCAGTACCCGCTATTTGCCTAAAGTTGACCAACAGGACAATGACGCATGTCAACCCTGTGTCCATGTTGAGCAGTCACATGAATTGTTTCCAATCAAAGATCCAGTGGAATCCCAAGTAACTACTTACTCGCCTGATTTGGACCCTCCTCAGTTGGTTCCATTTTTCTATGAAGACCATCAGCTCCAGCACCATCAATATCATGATCCTCCAGAATTGTTTCCTGAAGTTACCACCCATACATCAGTCAGTAAAGCCTCAAGCAGCTCATTCCTGTCACACTCCGGAGCCTCTGTTTGCATTGAATCTGCTCTCCTCCCTAACCTCACGTGGTCCACGGCCTCTTCAGAGTCAGATTGGGACTCTGGACTCTTGTCGTGGCTTGCGACTGCAGTTCCTCTTCAGGCTAAAGGGGGGCAAGATGACCTGGGTCTGTTACTACAAAAACCACACACTGGCTTGCAGGATGGGAGTTATACATCACGGTTATGCTCCATAATGCAACCCTCTTGAGTCACATTTTTTGGGAATGATGATGCATCAATACACACAATAGGACAATTGCAACTGTTGATGAATTTAATCCTAAAGCAGTCGATTCCTTCATTCTCTTTAGTTTTAATTTTCACTTCTCCAATTAAGATTACTACCACCATTAGTTGAGAAATAAGACTTATTGTCTGAATTGTTGTGAAAAGTTTTGCATTTCATGCAGAACATTTATAGAGTTTGGCTTCTGCACAGCTAATGTGTAAATAATCCCAGCTTTTTCCACATGTTCTATTTGATCAAGACTGCTGTGATAATGAATTAGTCTTGTCTTACATCAATATTTATACATTTCTGTCAAGCATATCTGACATTCCATTCCACAGTGTTGTACGTTTGTCTCCTAATATGCAATATCTTACCAAATCCAAACAAACATAGTTTTCATTAACAGTTTTAGAAGAACTGAATTTCATGTTCTCCACTTCGAGTGACCTCCATGACTTATCTTTTGGCTCGCTCTTTCCCTCTGTTGTCCATGACTTTTCAGCAGCAATATCCGGGAACATGTGCTGGTATTGAGACTTTAATGAGGCTTTGCTGGAGGCGCATTATCCAATTAGTTTAAGTGCTGTGCCTGGCCTGTCTCCAGTTTAGAGGCAGTGTTGATGGTAGAACAATGCTGTGGTGGTTTTTGAAGAACGTGCAGGGTAGGATACACTGTGAAGTCAGAAATGTCCTGTGGTTCCATTAAGGTATTTTGAAGTCATTTTTAAAAAAATCCTTTTAGATTTCCTGCAAATGTGCTTTGAAAGGTGTAGTGTTATGACTTGTACAATGGAGTGTTTTAATTATTTAATGCCAGTTAATGTTTTAGGTAATCTTTTAGTGAAATAACTGTGCATTCCTATTACAGAAGTTCTGAATGGAGTATGTAGAGCTTGCACCTATGCTGTCTCTGTATCATGACTAAAATTTTGAGCTTGTACGATTTCCATAAACACTGGGAATTAGCCTTATAAAGAAGGCCTGAGGGCAACTACACAAGTTCTACAATATATATAAATGTTTTTTTTTTTTGCTGTATTATGTAATTTTTTTGGTATTTGTACAGTTCTATATTAAAAGCTGTTTATTTCCATTCTAGATTAGATTATTCTTATATTTTCCATTCTAGCAGTAGTTAGTTTCATGCATTCTTATTAAAATCAGACAAAATGGTATTTGTTTGCTTATTTTCATAACATCATTCAACACAAGTCAATGTTTTATCACCTAATGTTTGCTAGTCTTTTTAGTTTCAGGTAGATATTTCACTTGTTTATTACAGGGTGTTTTTTAACGAATGGATCTGTTATGTTGAAGGAGCTGTTATGGCGATGGCAAGACTGTTTTTTATTTTGTTACACAATCATATCTACTGTAATTTATGTAATTAAAATAAATAATCTTTAGATATTTTTGGTGTTTCTATTATGGATAATTAGTGTTGTGGGAAAAATAAACTAATTATCAGGGTGAGGCTGGAATTGAAAAACACAAGCAAAGTGTCTTTAAAAGCTTTTAATCTTGCCAAGAAGGTCAATTTGAGGTTGTGCAGTCAAAAAAGACAGAGATAGAAGCCCCACACTCATTCTTTTATACTCATTTCAGTGGGCGAGGGCTTCTTAGTCAGTAACTCATAAAAAAAATTTAGTTTCAACCAAATTCCTTGGTTAATGTTACCTGCAATTGTGACACCTTGAGTGAACACTCATGGTTTCTGAAAAACTTGTTCAAGGCTACAGACAAAGAACTCAAAGAACTCTCTCAAAGAACTCTAAAAATAAGTTTTTTAGAGAATTGTTTTAAAGGTTATAAAATAAAAATGTTTACTACAGAAAACTAGAATTCCCTTTATATTTAACAAATACATAATATTGTGTTGGTCCCCCTTTTGCTGCTAAAGCAGCCCTGACCTGTTGAGGCATGGACTCCACTAGACCTCTGAAGGTGTGCTGTGGTATCTGGCACCAAGATGTTAGCAGCAGAGCCTTTAAATCATGTAAGTTGCGAGGTGGGGCCTCCATAGATCTGACATGTTTGTTCAGTACATCCCACAGATGTTTGATTGGATTGAGATTTGGGGAATTTGGAGGCCAATTCAACAAATCAAACTTGTGTGCCTCAAACCATTCCTGAACCATTTTTTCTTTGTGGCAGGGTGCATTATCCTGCTGAAAGAGGCCACAGCCACCAGGGAATACCGTTTCCATGAAAGGGTGTACGTGGTCTGCAACAATGCTTGGGTGGGTGGTACGTGTCAAAGTAAAATCCACATAGATGGTAGGACCCCCCAAGGTTTCCCAGCAGAACATTGCCCAAAGCATTACAATTCTCAAAGTGCTTGTCTTCTTCCTATAGTGCATCCTGGTGCCATGTGTTCCCCAGGTAAGTGACACACCTGGCCATCCACGTGATGTAAAACAAAACGTGATTCATCAGACCAGGCCACCTTCTTCCATTGCTCCGTTGTCCAGTTCTGATGCTCACATGGCCACTTTTGGTGGTGGACAGGGGTCAGCATGGGCTGTGGCTATGTAGCCCCGTACTCAACAAACTGCGATGCACTGTGTATTCTGACAACTTTCTATCAGAACCAGCATTAACTTATTTAGCTACAGTAGCATGTCTGTTTGATCGGACCACACAGGCCAGCCTTCGCTCCCCACATGCATCAATGAGCCTTGGCCGCCCATGACCCTGTCGCCGGTTCACCACTGTTCCTTCCTTGGACCACTTTTGATAGATACTGACCACTGCAGTCCGGGAACACCCCACAAGAGCTGCAGTTTTGGAGATGCTCTGAGTGACCCAGTTACAATTTGGCCTGTGTCAAACTCGCTCAAATCGAGTTGGGCAAACGCTTTCCCATTTTTCCTGCTTCTAACACATCAACTTTGAGGACAAAATGTTCACTTGCAGCCTAATATATCCTACCCACTAACAGGTGCCGTGATGAAGAGATAATTAGTGTTATTCACTTCACCTGTTATCAGTCATAATGTTATGCTTGATCAGTGTATAAGCTTGATATAATTAAAAACACCTTGTATGGTTTGATATAGTTTTTTTATGGTCAAAATTTTCCATTACATTAGTCAATGCTTGGTGATGCTGCAGTGACTCACAGGTACCATGGGGGGCATATTGCCATGTATTTTTTATAAACCATGCACTGTAGTAACAAGGTATTCTTTAAAATGCATTTGATTACTATGTAATTAAACCATTCTTAAGCTACAAGAGATATTCCACAATGAATTTCACCTGACTTGACCTTTCATTTCCAGTAAAAAAAAGGAACCATAGGAACTTCAGTGGTTTTTAGATGATTTTTCTTGACTGATCGTTTGACCAGACAATGAAAAGTTATGACGTTTTTGCACAACTGAATTAAAAATAGGAAGCCACACACCATATACAGTTTGAAATGTGTTGTCTATTACGCTGTACTTTTTTATATGATTGAGGAAACATGACATTATTCAATTCAGCCAGAATTCTTAATAAAAATGTTTATGCTACATCAAATTCCTCGCCCATCAGATCTCTTTCCCATGTTCCCTGAATAGTGTGCCATGTGCTGTTCACTATAGTCCATGAATGATTTAGAGTTTGTTGGAGATGGGGAAGGTTGTATAAGTAACTAAAGGTTAGTACAGATCGATTTAGTCCTCAGGCATGAGAGATAATGCTGAGGACGAGAATATTTGATATGCTTTTATCTCAGATGACGTAGGGATCTCTCACACACAGAAGTGCTTGTATATTGTGTGTGTTTATATATATATATATATATATATATATATATATATATATATATATATTATTATAGGCTATACACATTATATATATATATATATATATATATATATATATATATATATATATATATATATATATATATATATATATATATATATATATATATATATTTTTAATTTGTGCTGAATTTTGTTTATTTATTGTAATACTTGCTTTTTTTCTTTTCTTTTTTTTTTTTAAACGTGATATTTGTTCCAAGTTACAGAAGTGGAATCTGATGTTGCATGTGAGTGCGGTGGAAAGTGAAGGGGAGGAGAAGAGAAGAGAGTGGGAGGAGATGCGGGTGGGAGTCCCGCAGAAGGAGCGTTTCAATCCCAACATGAATTCCACCCGCAATCTCTGACAGACAACACGAGCGATATAAGCAGGCATCGCGGACACTTTCTAAAGTCTTTCCCATCAGCGTCGTCTTGTTTTCCACGGATGCTCTTAACGTCTTCCTCGTGACTTCAACATCGCCGCGGAACGGGATGCGGCGGTAAATGTCGCGTTTCGCATCTTTTCCCTCCGGTTGAAGCCGCAGGAGTATGTGATCATGTTGGCGACGCGCTGCCTCCTCCTGTGGGCTGCGGTCACCGCGCGACTCGCCGTGACAGGTGAGCGAAGGACGCCGCGTTGGGAGCGGATTCGTGATATTGGTATACGCTCCATCGGTGTAGCTATTTGTGTATAATGTGCGCCAACAGGTGCAACGAATTCTTCATTTCACGGATGGCCCCGTTTTCTGTCACGGGCATGGCTGTGAATGTTCAGTGTCGCGCCAGAATACGCAATGCCGCAGGCTAGATAAAGTGTAGTGGCTGTAAACACATTGGAATTATTAATACATCGAATCATGGCTTTGACGAAACAGTTTTTTATGCATGTGTCTTATGTTGAAAGGCTGGGGCAGCAGCATCAAACGGGACGGAGCGGAACGGGGACGCGAACAGAACGCGTATGCGGAGGAGCGCACGGAGCCTCAGCGGCTGCTGCAGCGGACTGACGCGGAGGAGGAGCTGCCGCACGGGCACTTGGGTACCCTAGTAAAGAGTGATGCTGATGGAGCGCATGTGAGTAACTCTCCACCGATACATGGAATCAAAACCGACCCTTTTTACTTTCTTCAAGCTCATGTTGTCGTATTGTTTACCACGCACAATCTATGTTTCTCGCCATTCCAGAGAAAAACAAGCATCTATTTTCTTCCTAAACTTTCACCAAAATATAATAACTTGCTCTATTTTTGAAATTACCTTACTTTTTGGCTGATTTCACTAAACCCTCTTCAACCATCTGCCCATTGTTCTAGGCCTACTCATTTGACATTTTTAACACATTCAGATGGAGACCAATGTCCAATCAGTTCCCCATTTTTCAAGTTACATATTCTTTCTCACGTTGAGACACATTAAATTAGAAATGTTAAATGGGTTGTGAATACTCTTTCATGTTTTATTATGTTTAAATAGGCCATGATTTGAAAATTGTGTTAATTAATTATTTTGGTCAATTTCATTATATGTCTGGTTGCCAATAACAGTGTATTCTCAGCTCTTTGCTCGGATCTCCATCTGGGCCTTCTGCACCAGATGCAATCCAAGGTTCCACATGTACAAAAATCTCAGAATCTTCCAAATACCATGGCAACTAATCTCTAATATTCATATTAATGATTGAATGATGTATTTGTTTTTAAGTGATTGATTCCTAAATCAATTAATTTGACTTCCAATATCATGAATATGCTCTTATGGCCTTGATAATAAAAAACAAAACAAAAAAAAAAAGCTATTACAACACTATCTACATCTATTATGAAGACTATAGAGCAGAGAGAGAATTGGCATCAAGCCCTTTTCAGAGAGGTAAAGTGCACATTAAAGGTTCTACTTGTAAATGTATACTTTAATGTAATAATAGTGTCTTGCTGTAGAGGAGAGTGGAATATAAATAGCTGGAGGAAGAGTAAACTGGCCTGTCTCAGTGTATGTCTCAGATTGAATCTGTCAAATGTTGAAGGGTTATTTCACACAATAATTTTGTTATCATTTACCTAATCTTCAAAACACAAATGAAGATGTATTAATGAAGCCTGAGAGATTTCTGTCCCTCTTGAAAATCATGTAACCAAAATTTTGCAGATTCAAATAGTTCATAAAAACACTCTTAACATAAGTTAAGAACATAAATAACATAACATAAATCTTATTGGTTCTTGTTGGGTGTCAAGCAAGCATGTTTGAGCTTCCATTTACCATATTTGTTGTCATCTATGTTTGTGCGTCAATCAGTGTTAAAATTAAATCTGTTCATCATATAAAGTGGTCATGTTAAAGGGGACATCTGACCTTTTCCGTGTTTAAAGTGCTATAATCGGGTCCCCGGTGCATCTGCCAAAAGGACAACCCAGTAACTTTCCTTTCTCTGCAAGCACGTGAAAAAACGAGCTGCTCAGATTTCTCTCCCCTTTTGACATAGGAAGGGGATCTTATTATAACATTACTGCCCCTTAATCTGTTCATTTCCACCCACAGCGCCGTTATTTTGTTTTCGCAAGTGACAACAGTGAACAATACTCTTGTGTGTATTTGACAGTTTAAACACAACAAAAAATGTGAAAGCGAAGTTACTCACATGACTTGACATCTGACAGCCAGTTGTCTGTGTGTGTGTGCTTCAGATAAGTGCGCTCAGAAAACGATCCATTAGAAGTTTAAACTAATACAGCTTTAAAACGCGTGGAAATAATAAACTTTAATGATGAAAGAAGAACTATACATATATGCTATCCGTGAGCAGTGTTGGGTATAACTAGTTACTAAGTAATTAGGCACTGAAATTTAATTACTTTTCATTTGAAAAAGTAAAGTAAGGGATTACTCTTATTCTGATGTAATTGAACTAAATACTGCATATAGACTGTAGAACAATTATAGGTAATACAATAGTGGAATTAACGTCAACATTTAATGTCTAACTTTAAAATGCATGTTTTTATGTATCCTCACATCTGTAATACTTTGGTCAGTTTATAATAATAATTTATGTAGTTTTATATTATTTATTTGAATGAAGTAAAAGAGCCGTTGCATGCACTCTAAAAAATGCTGGGTTAAAAACAATCCAAGTTGGGTTGAAAATGGACAAACCCAGCAATTGGGTTGTTTTAACCCAGCGATTCTTGTAGTTCTAGTAACTTCAATAAACCCATTGATCAGACTCCTTACAATTGTTTTAAAAGTTCTGCCATTGTTTTCCAGCTCTGCTCCCCATTCTCAATTTCCTGCTTCTCACTCACTAGTAAAACACTCACCTCAGATCCAGAATGACACAAACAGGATAAAATGCAGTAATGCAAACAGTTTATAATTGACTGTTTATATTAGCACACATGGAACACTGCTTGGTCAATCAAATTAGAGGACTGAAACTAACTTTTTTTATTCAAACATTTCAGCATTCAAAGAAATATTGTATTGTACCCTTAAAGGGACAACTTTGTACATAAAGTTCTAAATGGTTCATATTAGTAACTTAGATTAGTAATGTATAACCTTCTATACTACTATGAACCTTTAGGGGTAAAGATGTCCCTTAAAGGGGTCATCGGATGCCCATTTTCCACAAGTCGGTTTAATTCTTCAGGGTCTTCATGTAAAGTCTGTAAAATACTTCCTCAATGTTTGTATAAAACAACACCCTTTTTTACCTCCTCGAAAACCGCTCTGCTCACAGTGACCCGTTTTGGTGCATGTCTCTTTAATTGATAAAGAGCTACTGCTCACCCCACCCCTCTCTTCCATTGGGCGTGTAGACATGTGAAGTGCTGCCTTGGCGGACAGTGTACAACTGGCTGAGGGCGGAAATATGCTAATATCTGACAGTTCATGCGGTCATGGGCGGAGCATGAGCAATATGACATCATATTGCTCAGAAAGTTAAAACGGCTTGATTATTAAGATTGTGTAGGCTTTTTGACGATTAAAAAAAGTCTGTCATCATTGTAGGGTGGTTGTGTACACAAACAGCAAAGACACATTTATATGCAAACACCAAATAAAAGTGAATTTTGCATCCGATGACCCCTTTTAAGGGTACTGGCCCAGTGACGAACACATTTTTTTCTGAGTTGACTGAGCGACTGCTGTCTTGCTGTTACTGATCATTGCTGTTATGATTTTTGCTGTTATTTGATATTGCTGATATTATTGATTACTATTGGTATCATGCATCTATGGCAGACTTACTATGCAAGTTTAATATGCAATGGAACCCGGTTCAAATCCTGGTTTAACATATTTAATTATAAAATATATAAAATATATTAACATATTTAATTATAAAATTATATATAATACGCAGAATTTGGTTTATAAATAAAATATATACAGGTGCTGGTCATATAATTAGAATATCATCAAAAAGTTGATTTATTTCACTAATTCCTTTCAAAAGTGAAACTTGAATATATTATATTCATTCATTACACACAGACTGATATATTTCAAATGTTTATTTCTTTTAATTTTGATGATTATAACTGACAACTAAGGAAAATCCTAAATTCAGTATCTCAGAAAATTAGAATATTGTGAAAAGGTTGAATATTGAAGACACCTGTTGCCACACTCTAATCAGCTAATGAACTCAAAACACCTGCAAAGGCCTTTAAATGGTCTCTCAGTCTAGTTCTGTAGGCTACACAATCATGAGGAAGACTGCTGACTTGACAGTTGTCTAAAAGACGACCTTGCACAAGGAGGGCAAGACACAAAAGGTCATTGCAAAAGAGGCTGGCTGTTCACAGAGCTCTGTGTCCAAGCACATTAATAGAGAGGCGAAGGGACGGAAAATATGTGGTAGAAAAAAGTGTACAAACAATAGGGATAACCGCACCCTGGAAAGGATTGTGAAACCCATTCCAAAATGTGGGGGAGAATCACAAAGAGTGGACTGCAGCTGGAGTCAGTGCTTCAAGAACCACTACACACAGACGTATGCAAGACATGGGTTTCAGCTGTCGCATTCCTTGTGTCAAACCACTCTTGAACAACAGGGCTAAAGACAAAAAGGACTGGACTGCTGCTGAGTGGTCCAAAGTTATGTTCTCTAATGAAAGTAAATCAGGGTTCCAGAGTCTGGAGGAAGAGAGGAGAGGCACACAATCCACGTTGCTTGAGGTCCAGTGTAAAGTTTCCACAGTCAGTGATGGTTTGGGGTGCCGTCATCTGCTGGTGTTGGTCCACTGTGTTTTCTGAGGTCCAAGGTCAACGCAGCTGTATACCAGGAAGTTTTAGCGCACTTCATGCTTCCTGCTGCTGACCAACTTTATGGAGATGCAGATTTCATTTTCCAACAGGACTTGGCACCTGCACACAGTGCCAAAGCAACCAGTACCTGGTTTAAGGACCATTGTATCACTGTTCTTAATTGGCCAGCAAACTCGCCTGACCGTAACCCCATAGAAAATCTAGTAGAAAATCTGCAGTAATTCAGGCAAAAGGAGCCCCAACTAAGTATTGAGTACTGTACATGCTCATACTTTTCATGTTCATACTTTTCAGTTGGCCAAGATTTCTAAAAATCCTTTCTTTGTATTGGTCTTAAGTAATTTTCTAATTTCCTGAGATACTGAATATGGGATTTTCCTTAGTTGTCAGTTATAATCATCAAAATTAAAAGAAATAAACATTTGAAATATATCAGTCTGTGTAACAAATGAATATAATATACAAGTTTCACTTTTTGAAAGGAATTAGTGAAATAAATCAACTTTTTGATGATACTCTAATTATATGACCAGCACCTGTATATATTTTATTTATAAACCAAATTCTGCGTATTATATACAGTGAAGAATAGATTTAAACCATCAGCTCCATGGTATTGTTTTACCTTCCACCAATTTTGATCTGACCTACTGTACAGAGTGAGACTGTACGTTTTTGAATGATTTATATAGTAAAATAAATGAGTGTGGATGCACTCCCCGCTTCTTGCATTGAGGTAGGTATTCGTTTTCATGCCTTCGACTGCAAGTATTGCAAGGTGATCACATTTCACACCCACACTGTTTCGTCTCCTGTAACGATGGGTGCAATATATACCACCTGTCTGTCAAAGGCCATTTTATATCCTCATAACCTTGAGCTGTCTCACCTGACACTGTTGCAGAGCACACGCCAACCCTGCGTGACCGTCCTTCGGGCACTGGACCCAGCGACTTCTGTCTGAATCTGTCCCGTGACACCTAATCTCCATTGTCCTTTCTCACTCTCATAAAGGCAAAAAAGTCAAAATGTAGGGCTAGACTTGATTTTTAATCAGGAATTTGATTGGATGGTGAAACATGTTCTCTAAGTTTTTGGAGCGGAGGGGTTGATGTCTGTTTAAAACAGAAAAACTGTTTCAGAGGGAGAGCAAGTTAGTTACATTTGAGTGATTTGATTGGGTTTGAAGAAAAATGTGTTGGTTGAAAGCCGGAGGTCGCTGAGTGCATACACTTGGTTTCTAGTAGGCATTTTTGTTTCACTCTAGTATCCAGTTGTATCACGGGGCTGAATCACCCACCAGCAGAATGATTTCTTTCTCTGTAGAAATCGCTCTACAAGTCAAGTCAAGTCAACTTATTTACATAGCGCTTTTTACAATGCTGATTGTTTCAAAGCAGCTTCACAGTGTTAAACAGGAAAATAATGCAACAGCGCTACACATAGCTCTACATGATCCAAAAGAGTGTATTTAACTAGCTTACTATGTACTTACATTAAAAAAGAATAATAATTGTTAGGTACAATGTACTTGTGTTTATGTTGTATTGCAAAAACACTTTTGCTGCTATTGAGGTGGGATACAGATACGGTTATAAGGACAGATATGGTGGTACTGTATGGTTAGGTTAAAGCAGGCGTTTCAAACTCCGTTCCTCGAAGGCCACAGCCCTGCAGAGTTTAAATGCACCTGGTTCAGCTAATAAAGTCCTTCACACTTATTTGAAAACCACAGGGATGTGTGTTGGGTCAGGGTTGGAACTGATTTTGACACCCATGGGTTAAAAGGGAGGGGTTAAGGGGTAAGAGAAAGGGTCAACAGTGTAATTAATTAATTAATTTAATTAATTTGTTACATTTATATAGCACTTTTCTAGGCACTCAAAGTGCTTTACATATAGAAGGGGGGAATCTCCTCAACCACCACCAGTAGTGTAGCATCCACCTGGATGATGCGACGGCAGCCATATAGCGCCAGAACGCTCACCACACACACCATTATTGGTGGAGAGGAGACGGAGTGATGAAGCCAATCAGTATATGGGGATGATTAGGAGGCCATGATGGACAGAGGACAATGGGCAAATTTGGCCAGGATGGCCAAACCCTGTTAATACTAACCCTACTAATTATAGATGTAATTACAGAAATTAATTACAGCTGTAGGCTAATTAGATACAGGTATTTTAATATAAGTACACATGTAAAATGCATGTACAAAATAACTGCATTGTATAAAATTTAATTAATTTAAATTTTAGTACATAGTAGTAAAAAATACTTATTTAGAAGTGGGGCAGAGTTTCCATTTCCATTTTATTTTCATTTAGCAGAGACTTTTATCGTTTTCAGCAACTCAATTTTCTTTTTATTTTCAAAAAACATAATTTTATAAAATTTTATCAGGAAATAAAATACACGATCATAACTTATTCAGACAAATTTATTTCAGACTGCTTTATTTCCAAGATGATGCATGGCAAACTTGAATTTTAATATAGTATAGTGTATTAACCTGTATTAATATTTATTGTATAAGCTATTCGAATCAATTTCTACAGCTAAACACAGAAACATTACATTTACATTTATGCATTTGGCAGAAGCTTTTATCCAAAGCGACTTACATTGCATTCAAGGTACACATTTTTACATTTTGTCAGTTCTTGCTTTCCCTGGGAATCGAACCCACAACCTTGGTGTTGCTAGCGCCACACTCTTATTGTTTGAGCTACAGGAAAGCCATGTGAATGTTTAAAATTTCCTCTGTAATCACATACATAAAGAAATATATTTTTGTGTTAGGTCAGCAGTGTCAGTGTGCAGTAGACACACCCACATCAACGATTTCAATATATGACTTTTCCTCTCCGAAAAGACCATGAACATTACAGATAACATCTGAAGTAACTATTAATTTACATACATATATCATAAAACTAATCCTGTGGGACTGAGACGCTGCAAATCAGGTGATTTTTGGGTCAATGTTTTGGCTATAAGTCAATGATCCCTTCTGTTGGTAGGGAATAGTAAGATGGACGCTTGAACGCTTCCGGTGGCTTCCGCCTGATGGCAGTTTAGAACGTCATGAGCAATCCAGTTATTTATATAGATCAGTGCAAACAACACAATACTAAAAGGCATAAAACTACATAGCACACAAATATTGGGTAAAATTTACATTTGCAAGGTGCAGTGTGTAGTATTTATGAGGATCTATTGACAGAAATGCAATTTAATATACATAACTATGTCTTACTTCTTTTTTTTTTTTTTTAAAACAAGCCCCTCAGATTTCTCTCCCCTTCTGATGTAGGAAGGGGATCTTATTATAATATTACAGCCCCTTCATCTTAATCCTCTAAAATGTTATCTGTAATGTAAAAAGACCTTACATAATGAACTGTTATGTTATTACCTTAGAATTACCTTAAAATGAGCCATTTCAATCTACATACACAGTGGGGCCCCTTACAGTGAAGTTGATATTTTGCGCCGCCATGTTTCTTTCTACAGTAGCCCTAAACAGACAAACTGCTCTACAGAGTTAGCTACTCTCTGCTGTCTCAGACGACAACATCTTTCTCTATGTGCTTCGAAAGGGAGGGGTGAGCGGTGGGTGGTTGCAATTGTTTTTAATTTTTTTTTTATGTCCAGTTATAATCACTGTCTCTCTTGACTTGTCTGACATCTTGTCTGATTTTTTTTCACTGAGCCCATTAAAATGCATTCTGGGATTAACTTCACTGAAAACTACACATGTAGTGCTGACTTCCATCTTGTCCAAAATAAGATAGCATAATTATGGAACAGGACCTATGATGTCTTAATATGCTGTCTGGGTTAGGTGACTCACTACAGTTTGGAATCATAACATGCTAGTTAGTTGAAATTATGCATAACACATAATTGACTGTAAAATATATAGATAAGGAGTGGCATATTTTGAGCTTTGACATTTGGGATAGGGCTATTGGGCTAGTGTTGGACCTTTTTTTTTTTTTTTTTTTTTTTATTGGCCATTGGGCTAGTTTTGTTTCACAGGCTTGGCAACCCAGTCATATACTTTAATAAGACTTTTATATTTTTTATGATGCTATCCTGTGTTCAGACACCACTGTTGCTGAGGAATGGCTCCTTTAGTATGTAACCAACCAATCTGTTTCTCTTTCTCTCAGCCCATTCATTTGGCTCAGATCTCATTCCTGGTGAAGGCCTTTGGACTCCAGTTTATTCTAGACCTGGAGCTCAATCAGTATGTGCAAAATCACACACTAGCAGAGAACACATATGTTCTCATTCCCTCTAAGCTGTATATTAATGGTGTGTATGTGTGTGTGTGTGCCTGCAGCGATCTCTTGTCGTCTAACTATGTTGAACGCCACTTCGATAAGGACGGGCAACCTTTTCAGAGTCCGGTAAGGAAAACAATCTCTCTTTTTCTATTTTTATCCCTTTATATTGATTTTGTTAGGGATTAATATCATAATGACCAAACATGTCTATTAATATTAGATCTCCTATTACACAGAATATCTTTGTTACTGTTGGTAATTGTAGTTATCCCCTAATACACCCAGGATTGTGTACCATAATATCGTAGTAATATGTCAGTTTTTGTTACAAACATACAGAGACAAAAAAACACTAGCTTGTTTCCTAGTCTAGTTGTCTAATAAATCAGCCATGGTATATTACGAATATTGTTGGCTCTTTGACGAATGGCTTTTGCTCCTATTTTGTATGTCACTTTGGATAAAAGTGTCTGATATATGCATATATGTAATAATAAGACATGCATAATAAGACATGTAATGAACAGATTCCTTAACATTTGTATTTCACTGTGGCTCTTAATGAGGTATCGTCTGTGGGTCTGGGAATATACCCATTCCCTTTCTTAGTGCTCGACTTTGATGCAGTGAGGCAAAGCAGCCTGGGAAAGCATCCGCCCCTCCTGTTCAGTGTCAGCCACATTTGACCAATCACAATGCTGTTGCCATGACAACTGCTTATAGACAGTTCTAGTCCACTTTGGCCAACTGAGTCAGAGAGAGAGAGAGAGAGAGAGAGAGAGAGAGAGAGAGAGAGAGAGAGAGAGAGAGAGAGAGAGAGAGAGAGAGAGAGAGAGAGAGAGAGAGAGAGAGAGAGAGAGAGAGAGAGACAGGAAGAATGAAGCATTGAGTGGAGAAGCTGAAGTCATTAAGCAACTACACTACACTGCACCAAAGACACAGAGGAACCAGGACTGCAGTGCAGAAAACTACAGCCAGACAGTCAAATGAAATCCCAGAAATAGCTGCAAATATAGCTCAGATACGGCAATCACACCACTGACATGAACATCTCCCACGCATTCACTGTGTGGGTGCCTGCTTATAGACCCCACGGCTTTTAAATTTGATTGAGAGTGTGGCTGCGGACATGATGAATGATTCTTCAAATCCTGTGTCTTGTCGAGTAGAAGTGTGCTGTTACTTTACTAAGTGATTAGATGCACCATTTCCACTATAGAGCCAGAATATCATAGAGTATCATCTATTTTCACGCCAGACAGGAAGAACGGCATGCTAAAAGCGTTTGATGGACATTGGAAAAGTGATCTGATGAATTTTAATGGGGGAATGTTGCCTTGGTTACTGTAATATTTGAGGGCTGTTCAGTGTTCACTGTGTCATCATTTCACTTTGGTGCAATGTGTGATGGTTTGATGTGTGTGAGATTTCAGGGAGGAGAGCACTGTTACTATCACGGTCACGTGAGAGGAGTTCAGAGGTCATGGGCAGCTCTCTCCACATGTCACGGCCTACAGTGAGCAACCCTTTAACTGCTTCAACAATACAATACAAAAAACATGTTTATTACCCTTGAAGAAACACTTCATTACCTCAGTTGCTTTTTATGGAAGTTTGTTTCCACCACGGAATTTAAAAAATCTCACAATTCAGACTTCCTTTTTTTATATATCTCGCAATTCTGACTTTCTTTCCTCACAATTGCGAGTTTATATCCCACAGTTCTGACTTTATTTCTAGCAATTGCGAGTTTATATTTCACAATTCTGAGAAAAAGTCAGAATTGCGAGTTTATACAGTATCTTGCAATTCTGACTTTATTTCTTACAATTCGAGTTTGACTCACAATTCTGAGAAAAAAGTCAGAATTGTGAGTCAAACTCGAATTGTAAGAAATAAAGTCAGAATTGCAAGATACTGTATAAACTCATAATTGTGAGTTATAAGGTCAGAATTGTGGGATATGAACTTTTCTCACATTTGCGAGTCATAATAAAATAAAATAAAATAAAAAATTGTATTGTTATTATTAATCCATAGCGGAAACAAGCTTCTATAATTTTTACTGTTGTTTTTAGTATATGCACATGGTGACATCAATATCAAAATGTCTATTTGGGCATTTTTGCACTATTCACACACTTGTTTTTTTTTTGGTTAATAAGTTTACATTTCATTGTCTCTGTACTTGTACTCTGCAATGACAATAAAGTTCAATCTAATCTAATCTGAAAAATAAAATTTTGCAACAAGCAGTTGAGATTTTCTATATAATATAGATTGCTATATGCACTGCATGTACAGTTTACTGTACTGTACTGTATGTATGCAGATATGTTTTATAAAAATAAATTGTAACACTTTACAATAAGGTCTCATTAGTTAACGTTAATTAATGCAAACTAACAATGAGCAAAACATTTGTTACAGACTTTGTAGGAGAAAACCTAAAGGATTAGTTCACTTTAAAATGAAAATTAGCCCATGATTTACTCACCCTCAAGCCATCCTAGGTGTATGTGACTTTCTTCTTTCTGATGAACACAATCAGAGTTTTATTAATAAATATCCTGACGCTTCCAAGCTTTATAATGGCAGTGAACGGGGCTCACGAGTTTGAAGCTCAAAAAAGTGCATCCATCCATCATAAACATACTCCACACGGCTCCGGGGAGTTAATAAAGGCCTTCTGAAGCGAATTGATGGGTTTTTGTAAAAAAATTAAAAAATAAATAAATAAAAAATCCATATTTAAAACTTTAAAATATTTAGCTTCAGGCGGAATACGGAATACGGTGTCCCTAGCTTGAATACGGAAGGCGGTCTGGCGGAGACTAGATATTTTACTTTATAACATGTTAAATATGGATATTTTTCTTACACAAATACATCGTTTCGCTTCAGAAGGCCTTTATTAACCCCTCAGAGCCGTGTGGAGTAAGTTTATGATGGATGGATGCACTTTTTTTGAGCTTCAAACTTGTGAGCCCCGTTCACTGCCATTATAAAGCTTGGAAACATCAGGATATTTATTATAACTGTTGTGTTTGTGTTCATCAGAAAAAAGAAAGTCATATACACCTAGGATGGCTTGAGAGTGAGTAAATCATGGTGTAATTTTCATTTTAAGGTGAACTAATCCTTTAAACACAACAACATATAACAAAGACAATACCAGACACAGAACTAAGGAAACTCAGGGCTTAAATACATGGGAAACGTAATCAAAGAGAAAGAAGGTAAGAAGAAAAAAGGTAAGAAGAAACAGAACAGGTGTGTGGAAACCAGGGAAACTAACTAGGAACTCAGGCAAACAGGAACAAAACCAAAACAGTTACAACTACTTGATTTTAATTATGTATTAGTAAATGTTAAAATTAACTTCTATCTGAGATTAGTGTAACTAATTTTAACAAATGCCTTATTGTAAAGTGTTACACAATAAATCCTTCTTATTGAAAGAGTATGCATTTTTAAGCTTTATTAGGGTTGTTGTCTCACATTTGTGATGTTGGTGTGTCTACAGAGGGATGTTCTCAGATGGCAACTTTTCATACAGCATCGAGCCAGTGCACAACAGCAGCGATCAGGTCAGTACGCAGCTGAAATATTCATCTCTCTCATCTTTCTCATCTGCCTCAGTCCTGCTCAATGAGAGACAGAAGAGACGGCAAAGCACTGAATATTAGCCACATGCTCAGAAATGTGCATTACTGCGGTTGACTGACAGGTGAATCAGCAGACATCTGTATGTGGGACGGAGGTGAAGAGCAGAAGGAGGGGTGTCGAGTGAGAAAATATGAGACAGAGCAGCTTATGCGTGATATTAGCAGCACCCTATTATTATATAGAAATCTGTCACTTTAAAATTTTCTGCTAAGTAATTAATTTGTACCATTTAATTTAGACATTAAAAGTACAAAGACTTAGACTATGAAGCGTTTCAGACTGAGTTCATCATGACAAGACTATTCCTGGTTAAATACAGGTTAACCTCTCGACAGCATCTGTGGTCTGCTGATTACCAGAGAACTTCATTCCACTCGTCTCTCAATTCAAATACATTTACAGTTATGCACTTGTAATGGAAGCCTAACAGGAACAGCGAATGGAGGGTGTAAGAGCAGTAATGTGACATTTGTATTTTGATTTCAAACAGCCGCATTTGATTTTCATTTTGTCCTTTCAACTGTACTGCTGTTTGAATGGCCGATTTGAGGCGGGGCTACTTTTTTTAAGATGGAGGAATAGAGGTCTGCAGTGAATTTTTTTTTTTTTTTTTTTTTTTTTTTTTGTAGGTAGGCCAACACGGAAGTTAGCATCACCCTGGTTCTTTTGACTCAATACGATTTTTTCTTTGGCTTTTGGATTATTGACAAGCTCTCTGACCAACAAAAGTTTATGATTCTTGCACGTTTTGTTTTCATCATGATAACCTTCACAAATTTCATTTTATGAATTTCAAAGCCTAAAAACAATTATAAAATATAAGTAAATGCTATAAGTAAAAATGTAAACGTAAGCTAAAAACCACTGTGGTCGCGACTCAAACATCACCATCACAAAGAATAGTTTGAAAGCATCTGATTATAATCAGAATGAGGCTGTGGAAGCACACTAGTGAGTAGATGAGTTTACCTGTTCAGTGTGATGATGTTTAATGTCACCAACCTCTGTAGGCCTATGTAGACACTTGTTAGTAACCACTTTTTTTCAAGCTTTTTTGAAAGGTTAAAAACTAATCACAAGGCAAATATCTTGAGCTTCTCTTAACCACAGACCTTTTTTCAGGCATTTAACCAAAAATTCATTAAAAAAAAAAAACCCAATGACTTCAGGATGATGAAACCGTAAGTGCTAAATGCTAACTTTTGGCCTATGAAAATAGATTATCCTTGCAGCACTCTATTACAGTAATGCCATTTCTGTGGGAGGAGTTTGTTCCAAGACAAATAGAGAAGCCTCAAAATTTCTCCCAAAAATGAAAACTCTGTCATTAATTACTCACCCTCATGTCGTTCCAAACCCATAAAGCCGGGTACACACTGTGCGATAATAGTTTATAATAGTCCTTTACGATTTTTTCTTGTCAGACTGTACGAACATGATCCCTGCTTTAAGCCATGTCACACTGTAAGATCCAAGTTGTCATTAATGTCTAGTTAGGCGTCAGATAGTTGAGGCGTGCTAAAACAGACACACGCAAGAAAACTCTTCTGGAGTTTTATATCATCGATGAATGACGCGTTCGGTGACAGTGAGCTGCATTACATGCAGGATTGAAATAGTGGCTACAAAGAAATCTCTAGGGCTCATTTTGGTCATAGTTTGTCTTAATATGACGGTTGTCGCAGGAGAAGTCACACTGCAGGACTGTGCACCAAATCTTCTGACACTGCCAGAATTTTGTCTGAGGTAAAATTTGAACGCATCAGTCATTAATCAGCTGCCGGTAAACATGTCAAACTAACGATCAAAGACTTCAGATTTTAGCTTAGGATCAGAGGAATCTTTTAAAATTTGCAAAAATTGTGTCAGACTGCCAAATCGTGGTCAAAATCGCACAGTGTTTACCTGGCTTAAGACCTTTTCCGGAACACAAAAATTTATTTCATATTTTTGATGAAATCCGAGAGCTCTCTGACCCCGCCATAGACTGCAACTTTCAAGGCCCAGAAAGGTAGTAAAGACATCATTAAAATATATGTGACTACAGTGATTCAACCTTAAGGTTATGAAGTGACGAGAATACTTTTTGTGCTTAAAAACAAACAAAAATAATGACTTTATTCAGCAATCTCTTCTCTCCCATGCCAGTCTTCTACGCGATTCACGCAAGCATCACAAGGCATGCATGTGATCATGGGATTGTGCTCTGCCAATAGTGAACTGCCGTTTTGCTGTTAAACCTGGAAGCTCTGTACTTTGTGAATAGCCCAAAGTGAATAACATAAAAGAGTTACAGGGAAGAGAACAGATTGTTGAATAAAGTCATTATTTTTGTTTGATTTTGCACACAAAAGGTATCCTCGTCACTTCATAAAATTAAGGTTGAACCACTGTAGTCACATGGACTAATTTAATGACCTCTTTACTACATTTCTGGGCCTTGAAAGTTGCAATTACTTTGCAGTCTATGAATGGGTCAGAGAGCTCTCGGATTTCATCAGAAATATCTTAATTTGTGTTCCAAAGATGAACGAAGGTCTTTTGGGTTTGGAACGACATGAGGGTGAGTAAATGATGACAGAATTTTCATTTTTGGGTGAACTAACCCTTTATTTTAAGCATAGATGGAGATGAATCCTTAATTTGATTTCATCTATTTGTGTGAATTGAATTAATTTAGAATTACTGTGGCACAATTCTTGGTGCATTGAAATAGCATGTCAAAGAGATGATAAACCACAGAGCTATTCACTCTTCTTTCATTTCACCTTTTCTTTTGCTGTTTTTCTTGATCCTTTCATCTGTATTTGTTATTTATCTCTCTTTCACTCTCTCTCCACTCCTCTTTCGCTTCTCTTAAATGGGTCATTTTCATAAAGTATTCAAAGCCACATGTAAAGTGTCTCTCTCTGTCTGGGTAGATGGGAGATTAATAATGGATAGTTGTGTAATAGCCTTACATGGCAGAGCTCAGTACATCAGCGAGCGTTTCATCTGAGAGCAAACGTTACCCAACAACAGGATTTGAGCAGATATACACAGTTATCAACAGTTATCATTCTCATACTATTTTGTACCAATATTTATGTACCAAATATTGTGAGTACAATTACAACATGACTTTTCAGCAGGACTAGTTAAGGGTGTGGCCTATTTTTCTAAAAAAGGCTACAAAAATATAGCTATAAAGTGTAATTTGTGATTCTGAGAATCCATGTAAAAAAAAAAAAAAACGCTAATAAAACAATGTGGTAAACATGAAAAATGCTGCATCGAACTATTTGGAAATCAAACACTAAGACATTGAGGATACAATACACATTGCATAAATTTCCACCCATAAGGCACACCACAACAGCAACAACAAAAACATAACTCAGCAACAATTTCCACAAGGAAGTTGAAATTTACATGCATTTTCTATGTTAGGCGATGTGCTAACTCTAACTCAGCAGCTAATAAATGTTTCAACAGGCTGAAGTGGCTGATTTTAATGAAATTTGGCACATATGTAGAGGGCATGTAGATGAGGTACCAAATTTGGATGAAAATCGGCCGCAAGGTGATGCTTTAAAAAGTAAATATCAAGCGTATCGCATCAGCTCTGGCAGGTCACGTCAGTCAAGCTCGCATCAGCTGACTGTCAGCTGATCACGTCCACCTATAGAAATACGACGTCTATCACAGCACACATATAGCTCCTCAGTACTATCAGCAGCTATCGCGTTCTCCAGAGCTCATTTACCCTCCTCCATCCCCAGCTCCTCCTCTTGTCAGTCAGGATTTGGTATTCTAATTCCCCTTGAATCAGACTAAATTCCTGAATTATTTTGTACATTTAATATTTAATGATATCTGCAATACATTATGTTGGTTCTGTTCTGTTTACCCTAAGGGGGGTTATTGCTGCTCTCCCTGCTCTTATCCATGCTAGGCTGCATGGATGTGCAGGGAGTTCTTGCCCAGAACAGAACCATACCGCCAATCCAAACTGTATGCTAATAGTCAATTAATCATCTTTGACGATAGTGGTCCTGACAGAATTACATTTTAGGTAGTATTGCTGGACCGTGCCAGCAAGCATATTCCCCCAGAATATTAAACTTATCTTAGCCTTTGTCTAATTAATGTGACAATTGGGTTGTATTTCAAAACGTTACCCATTTTTATTCATTTAATCAAATTATGTTTTTGGATTTCAAAATTAATTTGCACATGGAACAGGACATAGAGGAAACATTTAAAATTTCACCCATTTCTATAACACTAATGATAATGATTTAAACTGTGTGTTGACATTTACCAATAATTTCAATGGTTAAACAGCATCGGCAGCTTGTTTTCTTTCAAATTTGTCAATTTTATCCATTATCTTTCCTGTAGCTCAAACAATAAGAGCGTGGCGCTAGCAGTGCCAGCAACGCCAAGGTCATGGGTTCGATTCCCAGGGAAAGCAAGAACTGACAAAATGTAAAAATGTGTACCTTGAATGCAATGTAAGTCGCTTTATATAAAAGCGTCTGCCAAATGCATAAATGTAAATGTAAATCTTATTTTACCAAACTGCTACCCAGTAATTGTAGATTGCGGCTATGTGAAACCTACAGGAATAACCCGTCATGTGACTAATGACAAGAGAAACATGCTGCATGCAGTATTTATGAAGGTTTCATGGGTGACTATGTACAGTAATGCACTTTCTGTTCTTAATGTCAGATTAACAAGACGTCCATGATTCTGTCACACAGGATTCAAATATTCATGCTGTATACAAAATGGCAGACATCCGGCTGATGCCACATTCCTCAGGTAAGACAATCCTCTCACATGCAAATAAAATGACCTTCATGTCATTCTAAAATCATATGACTAAGACATATACAGTCACTGTCTTGTCTTATATGACCTATACTCAAGTGTTTTTTTTTTTCTAGCATTCAGACTGTGTCTGCTTTTACGTCCTTCCTGATCTCTCTCTTTTTCCGTCTGCTGCATATTGATTTTTTGCATGGATCATTTTTCAGTAATACACATCTTTATCGATCCACTGAAAGCTGATGAGTGGAAACTTTTTGTTCGGGGTGGTTTTCATCCGTATAGCCTATGGCTTCTTCTCTTCTAGGAAGCACCAGGAACAGCAGTGACTCTGACATTAACAATGACTATCCCGTTTCTATGGAGACAAATGAGCCGGAGCTCACAGATGGGCTGAGACGGGCAAAAAGACAGGTGAGAGTTTTTATTTTTGACATCAGTTGATTTATGAACTGATCTATATTTTTCTTGAAGATGAGTCATGCATAACGGGCTGCCAAAAAGGGCATCCAGAAATTGGTTTCAACTGAGTAACTGGTTTTGTAACGGGCCCAAGAATTCCTAAATGTGGCCCTGCATAGACGTACCAGATTAGAAATGCTGGTCTCATGTTGTATTAGGTATCTTTCACTACTAATGCACTTCAACTACCGGTCAAAAGTGTGGAATAATTAAGATTTTTTAAATGTGGTTTTTTTTTTTTTTTTTAAGTCTCTTCTGCTCACCAAGGCTGCATTTATTTTATGAAAAATACAGTAAAACAATAATATTGTGAAATATAATTACAATTTAAAGTTACTGTTTTCTATTTTAATATATTTCAAAATTAAATGTAATCCTGTGACGCTTAGTTCTCAACAGTCATTACTTCAGTGTTGCATGATCCTTCATAAATCATTCTAATGTGCTGATTCCGTGCTCACCAAATAATTTGTATTATCAATTTTAATTTATTTATTTATTTATTTATACACTACCAAACTCGCACCTGGGACTAAATAAAATTATGGGACCTCAATTGATTTGGTAAAAGATCACTGGGGCGATATGACTGATGGGTAAATTTCCTTGTGCACTTCCTGTGAAGTGATGTATCGATGTACCCTTATTCCCTATGCCGTTCATAGTTCCTTTTGAACTGAACATGTATGCTCCCTTTGGATTGAAATCTCACTTAAGATGGCGGAAATAAATATTTAATGGGAAACGCATGCGAATACCAGTGGACAGGCTGTCGATCCATTAAACAATCAGCAGTTTCCTCACAAAAGTAGTTTATTCAGCGCACTGAAGCCTCTTCAGTTAATGTAATAAATGATTTTTAAAACATAAACAGTAGTCTGATCATTTAAAAATATATTGTTGAATGACTATAATTAGTCATTTTAGTCTCAGCATCTAAAAAAATAGACTGTTGCTATTGAAAATATCACTAGTAAAAAGATGCCATTCGACAAATATTAAATGTTGATTTTACATTCATTTGCATATTAGATATTTATGTACACATATTTAAATATGGGGTGCAATTGATTAGGATTAATCACAGAAATGTGTGAGTCACAAATTACTCAATTATAACTCACTTGCTTGACAGTCACTCCGACTCAAATGGATCTAGAATCCTGGAGTATATTATCATATGATGCCTAATGATGTTCGATTTTGCCAACTCACAAATCCAAAATGGATATATTTTGCTGGCATTATATTTATGGCTTGATTACATCAGTATTTGATCTGGCTCATGTAACAGTGGTCTGGTTGCAGTAGCTGTCAAGTCAAACGTACACTGATACTGTGACAGGCAGGGTTTGACATTAACTTTTCCACTCAGTCAATTTAGCTTCTACATTTTTGTTACCAGACTTTCAGAGCTTGAGCTAGCCAAAACTAAAATATCAGAAATGAATAAAATTATCAAAGCCACATTTTCGATATAAATATAGAACAATCAGAATCTGATTCTGATTGAGTTTGATTGTTTTCATTGAATCATTTTCAGTTTTACGACAGTTGTAACTGAATCCTGCTTGTCACAAAATTCTCTGTGACTTCTTATTTTGTTGTAAACTTCAAACATAGCTCACTCCAAAATGAATGTTTAAAAGTAAACACACTGAAGATTTACATGCAAGCTGTCAATTCAAAAAGTATTTGGCTGTTTCCAGGTGTGGACTAGGACTGAAAAGTAGCCCTGGATATTCTGGCACAGAAACATAGTTTTTAAAAATATGAGCGCTTTTCATTAACATGAATGAGCCACTGGCATAATTCTTTAAATTATTTGTCTAATCTTTGCTGTATGATACATAGAGAGACTTCTTTTGAAGAATTGTAACAGCTCTTTTCCATCCAGGGACAGTTTAATATCACTAAAGTACACCATAAAATTAGTCCATATGGCACAACGCTCATGTATCATGTTAGTATGTTAATGTATGTAATGCAGTAAACAACAGAACATGATTCACATTGTCACAAATGACAGAGTATTTTAAGTTGTTTCCACTGTTATAATGAGACAAAAATAATTTAGCATTGTGTTGATTTGTGTCATGGAAGTCTCACTACTACAGTCCAGTGATGAAATATGTGTCCTGGAAATGGGAAGCCTCAGGTGCCGCTTCACTTGCTGTCTCCTCTTAGAATGGTGAGGTAGACTCAGATGTTGATGACACCTTTTCTCATTCTCGCTCATCTTTCTGTGATTTCTTGAAAAAGTGCAATATTGAACTTTGTGCATCTGCCATTGTCACTGTATGTTAATGAACTCTCACACGGAAAGAAATTGTAAACACAGTCTACGCACATTAATCAAACCGATAAGTTTGAAAACAGCCATTGCATTTTACCACACATCATTGGTCAGTCTATCAATTAGAGTAACAAATCAACAATTCCTAAACTTTTAATTTTAAGCAATCAAGAATCCTTGTGACTATACTGATGTAATGGATTTTAAATTTTTACCATTGAAAGCAATGGGTTTACCAGCAGCATCGGAATACAGACACTTTGTTTTGCTAATATTGGAGGCTCATCCTCCTAGGGAAGGGGCTGTGACGCCGATGGTATGCAAAGTGATAGAAAATATGGCTATTGAGTTGATTCAAACCTGTCCTGGAGGACCCCTAACACTGCACATTTTGTATGTCTCCCTATATCTGACACATCCATTTCAGGTCTTGCAGTTTCTACTAATGAGCTGATGAGTTGAATCAGGTGTGTTAGAAGAGGGAGATATACAAAATGTGTAGTGTTAGAGATCCTCCAGGACAGGTTTGAAAACCCCATGTGTTAGACAAACAATCCAAAGAGCAACACGAGTATCACGCCAAGAGACCAGCAGCATGTCTTAACTAGAGCAGTCCGAAAGCCAGGCAGAGCTGGAGAGCGAGAGCAGCCACGAAAATGTGGGTTTTGTGCAGAGCACCAGACAAGACAAAACATAACTCGACCTTGACTTGACTAGACTCAATGAAACAGAGAAAGACAGATACTGGGTAAATGCAGCCTAGAATTGTTCAGTTCGAAAAGCCAGATCTGTGTACAACATGCATCAGATTGTGGGCGATCAGTGGGTGTGACATCTGAAGCTGAGACTAGCCTGTTAAAGGGTCATGAAATCACCCGGCCTATTTTAGCACAGCTCATTTATGTCTTAGATTTAAAAAAGTGCTAAGCTGTGGAAAGGTGGGATAGTAGAGGGTGGGAAGAGGAGAGGGAGTCACACAAGAATCAATAAAAACATTTATATTAAAATGTGAGTGGAGACAAAAACAACAGATACTTAATACTTTTTTATTTTACGAATATAACCATATGCTGGGGTGTGTAATATGGCAAAAACTATCAATAACAATAATGTTTTTGTGTTGGTACTGTCGTGGTCAGCTGACTCCTGAAGCTTTTCATATTCTTTATATTCTGTGCGGTGAACAGTTCACAGCAGTGACAGAAATTAACCATTTTTACCCATTAAGGGCAATTTCTTCTAACCTTATTCGATAGCACATATTTTAAGACACTATAGGTTGTTACCAGTCAAGGTAAATCAGTATCCAAAATCCATTTGTACACCACAAAAGTGGCACAGAAGCTGCATCTAAAGTAGCATTTATATATATTTACACTGCATTTGCAATTGCATAATAATGCTATGAGATTCATGTTTTAAAAGATAATGTTATGAAATATGAAATTATATAAAAAAAAGATTCTTATGAAAATAAACCCACCAGGTGGCAAGTCAATGTCTTAATGATGAATCATTGAGTCATTAATTCCACCCATTTGTTCAAACAGCTGATTCATTCAGGAACAAAGCAAGTGACTGTTTATATATGGATAAAAAAAATATACAAAAATAAGAAAGTTGGAATAATTGGATTGGTGTGCACATCCTTGAACTAATACTTAGTTGAAGCACCCTTTGATTTTAATTACACCACTCAATGTGATTGGATAGGAGTCTATCAGCTTGGCACATCTTTATTAGGGAACATTTTTCTCACTCATTCTTTGCAAAAACCTTCCAGATCTTTTCAATTGCGAGGGCATCTCCTATGCAGGGCCCTCTTCAGGTCCCCTCACAGATTTACTGTCATGGAACACACAGGAAATCAAAGACGGCAGGCAGAGATTAGGATCCAAATGCAGGGAAATTGAATGAAAATAAACCAAGAACAAAATAACATTGAGAAAAAACAAAGAAAACACTGGGAACTGCAGACACCTGCACAACATCAAACAATGACCGACAGAGAACCAGAGAAAACAAGGCCTATAAATACACAGGGAAGACTAGCTAAACAAGATAACAAGGGGAGTGGTGAATGGGAAACACCTGGGAAGACTAATTGACATGAAAAACTACACTGAACTACAAAACTCCACAGGAACAGGACACAGAAAAGAACACAGAACCTAGGCACAAATAAACTTCAACATAAAAGTCCCACAAGTGCAAGACACAGAAGCAGATATGACATCACCCTCCCTCAAAGGAGCGGCTTCCAGACGCTCCAGAACCAGTCACGGAGAGAGGTGAAGCGGTGGCAGGACAGGGAGGGTCAGGAGCAGACAATGGAAGCAGAATGGAACCTGGAGCGGATCGGGTGGCCTGGGTGGAACAGGCTGGTCAGGTGGTTTGAGTGGCACAGGTGGCCAGTATGACACAGACTGGTCAGGTGGCCTGGGTGGTACAGGCTGGTCAGGTGGCTTGGGTGGTACAGGCTGGTGACGGGTCTGTGCAGACAACAGGCCACTGGGCTGGGACACAGACTGGTAGTTGGCTTGGGCTGACAGCAGGCCACTGGGTTGGGATACAGACTGGTCCAAAGCCAGGGGACGGAGCACTCTCTGGACTCTTGACAGGGGACGGAGCCCTCTCTGGACTCTTGACAGGGGACGGAGCCCTCTCTGGACTCCTGACAGGGGACGGAGCCCTCTCTGGACTCTGGTCACGGGCTGGGGCCCTGGACGGAGACAGGAGACGTCGCTAGGCTCTGGGCATGGGTTGAAGGCCCAGATGTGGTGGCCATCCCGGCCGAAATCCTCACCGCAAGGACACCAGCGGCTCGCACAGAGCAAAGCACAGTGTCCTCCAGTCTCAATGCCAGTCTTCTGTACCTCTGGGTTGCCTTAAAGTCTTCCTCCGCGAAGACCAGGGATCTCCGACCTGCGGTGCTAAACCAGCATAGTCCTCCAATGTCCCGTCAGGTTCCCACCATGGCGTCCATGACCGGAGTGGTTCAGCCAATCCCCTCCAGAAAAAGATTATCTGGCACTCCTCACTCAACCTTGTCAGGTGAGCCAACCTGACAAATTCAAGCACATAGTCCTCTGTGCTGAGCTCTCCCTGGTGCAACAGTGTTAATCCCCCCCCGAGCCGGTTTTTAGTCAGAAGAGTCTTGTGTCTTGCCATCCTGCCACTGAGAATATGGGAGATAGCTGTCACATGTAGGGTGCAACCAGTAATTGGTAAAATAAGGTGTACCCTATTCTTGATAATCTTGTTCTTTCTCCACTTGTTGATGACTGTCTTTTCTGTTTTCCATGGCTTATCTAATCGTGTGGAAATTTTTGTAGCCCTCATCTGAGCAATACCGTTGAACAATGAGAGCCCATGGATGCTTCTTAAGATCTTTGTGGACCATGGCTCTGTAGGGCCTATTTACACTTGTCAATTCAAACCGTTTTTACTGATCAGTTATCCAGTTTGTTAAAATGGTTCCATTTACACTTACACTTAACATAAATGTGTCTCTGCAAAACGAATATACTGTAAATCCAGTCCCACACTGGCGGTACCATTTCAAAAGGTACACCTTTGTATCTAAAGAATGCATATTAGTACCTAAATGGTACATATCAGAACCTTTTTAAAGGTTACTATCCCAGCGGCAACTTTTGTCCCATTTTTTTCTCAGAATGTAAGATCATTTAGTCTCACTTCTTCAGGACTGTGATACTTTCAGTTTAATTTGCGTCAGTTTGCGCGTCAGCTTTCTAAAGAGATAGTCTACTCAAGGTGATGCATGTTGCAGTAGCATTGTGGTAGACTATCTGGCTACCAGGAGCTGGTATAACATGCTCTCACAGCTTTGTTTTTTACCTTTTTTGGGAGGAGTAAAATTAAAGGCCAATTCACACTGCACAGGCAAATGCCAACAAACACGTTTGTTGGGTTTTGTCAGATCAGTTTGTTATCCCTGTCGGCGTCTGTTGCCGTTGGTCGGAGTTTGTTTTCACCCGACTGAACATGTTCAATCAGCATTTGGCGGTGTCTATTGGGGCAGTGTAAACATGAGTTATTTTTCATATACACGATATTGCACTTGAACTTTAATGACATCCCATTCTTAATCTGTAGGGTTTAATGTGGAGTTGGCCCAGCCTTTGCATCTATAACAGCTTCAACTCTTCTGGAAAGGCTTTCCACAAGGTTTAGGAGTGTGTTTTATTTTTGACAATTCTTCTAGAAGTGCATTTGTGAGGTCAGGCACTGATGTTGGACGAGAAGGCCTGGCTCGCAGTCTCCTCTCTAATTCATCCCAAAGGTGTTCTGTCAAGATTCAAGATTCAAGAGTTTTATTTGTCACATACACAGTTATATACAGAATATACAACCGGCAGTGAAATGTAAACAGGTCCGCTCCATGGACAGTGCAAATTCACAGTTAAAAACACAAGGAGGAAATTATAATAGAAATAGAATAAAAAAGTACTATATATATCTCTGTAGAATTATAAATAAATCAAGTAGAAAAAAATAAATAAAATAAAGTAGTGGAATAAAATAAAATAAGTGAAATAAACTGTGCAGTGAGTAAACTGTAGACTTATAAATATGTGGTTAACAGAAATGTACAAAGACGTATAATGTGCAAACAGGTTTATAACAGGTTGTTACACAGTAACAACGAGAACAGAAAGTGCAGTGCAATGTCAGTATGTTGATGTTTATCCTGAAATGAAGTCACGTGATGTTAAGTGACTTCACTTCAGTTCAGGAGTCAGGGGAAGAAGCTCCTCCTGAGTCTCTCAGTTTTGGCCATCAGGCTTCGGAAGCGCTTACCAGATGGCAGCAGCGTAAAATGAGGGTTTGCAGGGTGATTTTAGTAGCTCTACCTTTGCAGCGTTTGGTGTAGACGTCCTGCAGAGACGGGAGAGCTGACCCTGAGATACGCTCGGATAAGCGCACGACTTTTTGCAGGGCTTTGCAGTCATGACTGGTGCTGTTCCCATACCACGCTGTGATGCACTGAGTTAATACACTTTCTATCGCCCCTAAATAGAAATTTTCAGGATAGCTGGTGAAACCCTGAATTTCCTCAGCTGGCGCAGGTGATACAGTCTTTGCCTGGCTTTTTTCACCTGTGTCTGAATGTGAGCAGTCCAGGTCAGGTCCTCGGAGATGTTTACACCCAGGTACTTGAAGCTGCTCACTCTCTCCACTGGTGACCCGCTGATCATGAGAGGGGAGTATGTCCGTTGCTGAGTAGAGCAGGGGACTCAGGACACAGCCCTGTGGAGCTTCCACACTCAGGGTGATGGAGGTGGAGGTGAACTGGCCTACTCTCACCACCTGAGGCCTGCCAGTGAGGAAGTCTTCAATCCAGTGGCAGAAAGAGGAATTCAGGCCGAGATCCAGGAGTTTGGCGGTTAGCTTAATGGGAACTATGGTGTTAAAGGCTGAGCTATAGTCAATAAATAGCAGCCTTACGTAGTTCCCACTTTTGCTGTCGATGTGAGTGAGGGAGGAGTGGAGGACATGCAAGATGGCATCTTCAGTCGATCTATTGGGATGATAAGCAAACTGAAGAGGGTCCAAAGTGTCAGGAATGAAGGACCAAATGGTGCTTTTAATGAGTCTCTCAAAGACCTTCATGACTATAGACGTGAGAGCCACTGGACGATAGTCATTTAGGCAAGAGGGTTTACTGTTCTTAGGGACAGGGATGATAGTGGATTTTTTGAAGGAGGTGGGGACCACAGATGTAGCGAGGGACTCATTAAAGATAGATGTAAACAACCCGGCGAGCTGATCAGCACAGGAGCGCAGAACACGACCTGAAATACCATCCGGCCCAGCAGCTTTCCTGACGTCCACATGCTTGAGTGCCCTCCGAACTTCATCCTCCGAGACAGAGATCACGTGGTTGTTGCTGCTCTGAGTGATTCCCTCTGACGCGTCACTTGGCGGAGTCGCGCTGCCGCAATTACAATCAAAGCGAGCGTAGAAAGAGTTTAACTCGTTCACAAGCAACGGATCAGCTCTCACCTCTGCAGAGGATTTAGATCCAAAAGAACAGATGGACCTCAGACCCTGCCACATGCGCCGGGAGTCGTTGAGTTGGAAATGAGACTCCACTCGATCCTTATAAAGGAGCTTTGCGGCTTTAACTGCGCGTCGGAGAGCATAGCAGGACGATCTGTATTCATTCATATTCCATGTTAGGAGACCGGCGTTGTATGTGGCAGTGCGTGTGTTCACTGCAGCGCGGATTGAATTGTCCACCCACGGTTTCTGATTTGAGAAGGACGTTATTGTTATTGTTTGTGTGGCTTGCTCTGTAAGCGTGTTGATGAAGCAAAGCGCCACATCCGTGAACTCGCTGACGTCAGATGAACTCGCCCGGAACATGTCCCAGTCGACGTCATCAAGAGCTGCCTGTAGCGCAGTCTCTGAATGGGGTGACCAGTGTTTAACTTCCCGCCTCACCGGGGATTCCTGAACGAGCCTTTGTTTGTATTCAGGTGTGAGGAAAATGGCGGCATGACCCGATTTGCCGAAAGCTGGGAGTGACCGCGCTTTATAGGCGTTCTTAAACGGAGAGTAGCAATGATCCAGTGTGTTTGCTCCTCGTGTAGGACAGGAGACGTGCTGGTGAAAGTTTGGCAAGACTTTCTTTAGGTTTGCTTTGTTAAAATCGCCCGCGACGATGAACGCAGCATAAGGGGGGTTTGTTTATGAAGCCGCTGGTAAAATCATGAAGGCCAGATAAAGCCAGCCCTGTGTCTGCCTGTGGTAGAATGTAAACGGCGGTCGCGATGACTACAGAAAACTCCCTCGGCAGATAGAATGGGCGGCAGATGATTGTTAAATGTTCCAGATGAGGCGAGCAGGATCGCGAAAGAATGGTGATGTTGCTGGGATCGCACCATTTCTTGTTGATCATGAAACATACTCCACCGCCTTTGGATTTACTGGCCTCGGCTGTTCTGTCCATCCGAAAAACAGAGAAGTTCTCCGACGGCGTCACAGCTGTGTCCGGGACCGCGGGTGTGAGCCATGTTTCAGACAAACAATAGATGTTACAGTCTCTCATGTCCCGTTGAAAACTTATCCTGGCTCTAAGATCGTCCATCTTATTTTCCAAGGATTGGACATTTGCGAGCATTATGCTCGGAAGAGGTGGGCTGAATGCCCTTTTTCTCAGTCTGTTGCGGATCCCCGCGCGTTTCCCACGGTGTTACTTGTTTCTTCGTCGTCGACTCTGGCCATTGTTCAACTCGGCGTTCCGCTGAATCCCAGATGTCAGGTTGAGGTCAGAACTCAGTTCAGGCCAGTCAAGTCCTCCACACCAAACTCGCTCATCCATGTCTTTATGGACCTTGCTTTGTGCACTGGTGCGCAGTCATGTTGGAACAGCAAGGGGCCATCCTGAAACTGTTCCCACAAAGTTGGGAGCATGAAATTGTCCAAAATGTCTTGGTATGCTGAAGCATTAAGAGTTCCTTTCACTGGAACTAAGGGGACAAGCCCAATCCCTGAAAAATAACCCCACATCATAATCCCCCCTCCAACAATATTTACACTTGGCACAGTGCAGTCAGGCAAGTACCGTTCTCCTGGCAACTGCCAAACCCAGACTCGTCCATCGGCTTGCCAGACAGAGAAGTGTGATTCGTCACTCCAGAGAACACGTCTCTACTGCTCCAGTCCAGAGGCAGCGTGCTTTACACCACTGCATCCAACGCTTTGCATTGCACTTCGTGATGTGAGGCTTAGATGCAGCTGCTCGGCCATGGAAACCCGTTCCATTAAGCTCTCTATGCACTGTACTTGAGCTAATCTTAAGCCACACAAAGTTCTGTAGCTATTGACTCTGCAGAAAGCACTGTGTGCCTTAGCATGCTCTGTGATTTTACTTGGCATACCACTTTGTGGCTGAGTTGCTGTTGTTCCCAATTGCTTCCAGTTTGTTATAATACCACTAACAGTTGATCGTGGAATATTTAGTAGTGAGGAAATTTCACAAATGGAGTTATTGCACAGGTGGAAACCTATCACAGTACCACGCTTGAATTCACTGAGCTCCTGAGATCGACCCATTCTTTCACAAATGTTTGTAGAAACATATTTTTTAATATACAGCAAATATGTTTAACAGTATTATTATTGCATTATATTGCAATGCTCTTAATTATTGAATTCATATTTTACAGTTAAATTTTATTAGAACTGAACACATCTACACAGAAGAAAAAAGTCATAGCTTTATTCTTAATACATCCTGGCTATAATGCTTTCAAATTCTCCTTTGTGGTTGCCCTAATGAAAAGTTAACTGTTACATCAAGACATGGGCAAAAACCAAGCTCCTCATTACTATGATTTCTATAACAACAAAATTACTAATAATAAACTATAGTATTTGCAATGATGTGGTTGATGTGGTTTCAGCTAGGTTCACCACAGAGCTTTTAATGTTCCCATATCAGGCGGTTCTGCTGCTCATGCGCTGTTGACTGCTGGATGCGTGCGCGCTGCATGGTTTAATTGGGTAGTGCTGTTTTATTGCTTGGCTTTTGGTCTTTGTTTCCCAGGTGCTCCACTAAATAACAACGCGTAATATGCGGGGTGTGGTTTTGCCAATCTCCCCACTTGGAAAAGTTCAGGTGCTCCCGATGGCCAATCAATCTACTCCACGGCCAATCAATCTACTCCACAGCCAATCATGGGCCCCCTCCTTGCTTCAGCCCCACCTAGCTCTATTGTAAATCTGGCCCTGAAGACAGGTGTGTACTATTTCACATGAGCTTGATGATTAGTTAATTCTGAATTATCCCACTTATAAAAGTGTGCACACTTATGCAGTTAAATTAGGCTACTTTACTTTTTGAAATGTCACTTTGGCTTTCAGTGGCATTCATTTTTTACGTTACAAAAACCAGCTGTTTTAACAGGGGTGTCTAATTTTTTTAAACTGACTAACCATAGACATTGACTAAGGTAAAATCAAAGATAGAGATGTAAATAAAACTGTCTTATCAGAAAAAGTCTTATCAACTGTTAAGTTTAGCAGAAAGATATAAAAAGGAAATTATCAGATCAGTTTCACAATTTCAGGACTGTCAGAGTTTGAATTTCAAAGTAAACGTCCTCTAAAATGCTGTGTACCTTTTAAGTTCACAAACTGTTTCCACAGACCCATTTCACCTCAGACTGTCACTCACAGAATGTCAGAACTGTCTAATGTTGAATTCCAAAATAAAAGCCCTTCAAAAAATATGTACACTGTGTTGTCTATAAATTTAGATAGATGTGAAAAGGAAACAACCTGTTTACACAGACCAATTTAAGTTCCAAATGACTGTACACCTTCTCAGAGTTTCACTCACACAATGTCAGGACTGTCTGATGTTTAACCTGAAAATATAAGCCTTCTAAAATGTGATTTATATGCATTTTTTTCTACACTGCAAAAAAAATCTTTTCTTACTTAGTAATTTTTTTATCCAGGCTAAATATATATATATATAAAAAAAAAAATAGTAAATCACGATGCATTTACTAGATACGTAAATGACATAAGATATTGTCTTGTTTCTGGAGGGGAAAAAAAATCTAAATGAAGTGAGTTTTTGCTTAAAACAAGCAAAATTATCTGCCAATAGGGCAAGAAAAATAATATTGTTTCCTTGTTTAAGATTATTTTTCTTACCCCATTGGCAGATCATTTTGCTTGTTTTTTTGTTTTTTTCAGAAAACAAGACATATTTAATTTCATCTAACTTAGTACAATTTTCTTGGTTTAAGAATTTGTAGATATTTTGAATGGAAACAAGACAATAATACTAAGAAAGAAAAGCATTTTTGCAGTGCATAAATTCTGATATTTATTAAAAGGAAACTCCTGTTTACTTTTCTGTCCATTCTTCTTAGAATTTTTGGTTTACATCATTGTCTTCTGTTTTTCTGAATAATCCATCATGTCATCACATTCTTGATCAGATGTAAGGCTTGTATTTTTATCAGATAAATGCAGCCTTGGTTAACATATTATTCCAATTATTCCAAGCGTTTGACCGGTACTGTACATACTATATATATATAAATCATACCCCAAAGGTTTAATTTTACCTTTTCACCCAAAAAAAAAAAAAGGAGAAATGGTCTTGTTTATTCAAAGGAATTAAATTATTAAAGGATTAAAAGGGATTTAAGGAAATAAAGAAAAAAATAAGAATGGTAAAAGTTCCAGTTCTGTTAAAGTAAACTATTTGCAAATATATATATAAAAAAATGTATATGCTCACATTCACTCTTATTTTCGTCTACCTAATATGTAAAAATGCAAAATGTTTCTTGTCACGTCATATTCAGTTATAATTTACATAAATAATGTCATATTTTCAATTCAAAATGGTGAAATTTCATTAAAAATGTCAAGTAGCATCACTTGATATATATTACTGTCAGTCACTGAACGTTTTTTATCGTAAAACAGTTGTCAAATATTAAATGTTTAGCTACTTGCATCTTACGACACACTCTTTCACTGCTGTAACTAAAGTGTCGCGTTAGAATAAGCCACCTTCTTTGATTTGATTGGCCATCTCACTCATTCTGACAGTGACGAGCACTGTTAGACCTCTGAGGCAGACCAAGGGGGGCAATTTGACCTTTTCTAATTATTCGGAGGGACTTGTCCCCCTCAATATCTATAGTGATTACGCACTACATATGTACTTCACACTTGCTGTATCATTGAACTATTATTGAACTAACATGTCATGTCACAATCTGTGATGTTGCATCAACCCTTTAAAGACATCGGTTTGGTTAAACTGTGATTCCCTGTGGCCCCCTGCAGGCTCGGAGGGGTCCGCGCACAGTTCAGAGTGAAACGAAGTATGTGGAGTTACTAGTGGTCAATGATTATGAACTGGTAAGATCTGAAAATAGTTTATTTTTTTAATAGTTATTCTTTTCTGTATTTCTTTTTGCATGTGGTGTGTAATATTTGTCTTGATATTCCTCTCTGTAGTTTGTACAAATGCGAAGATCGACCTCTCAGACAAGAAACTTTGCCAAAGCTGTAGTGAACATGGCTGATGCTGTACGTTCTGAAGTTTGACAGGCACATTTCACGATTTTTCTCATGATGTTTTCCTTGAGTAAGTACTGTAGCAATTTTTATGCTTAAAACATCCTATTAAATTCCAGATTTACAAGGAGCAGCTGAACACTAGAATAGTGCTTGTCGCCATGGAGACATGGTCAACTCAGAACATGGTTTCTGTTGGCGACGATCCTTTGGTGACCCTGCGTGACTTTATGAAATACAGGAAGGAGAATATCAAAGAGAAGAGTGACGCAGCTCACCTGCTCTCGTATGTTATGCTTCCTTCTTCATATAGACGACACTCTTACACGCATGGTCATTGCATTTAAAACATGCAATATATATTGAATGTAAATATCCATTCAATTTAATTAAAGCCCCATGAAATAAACTTTAACTGAAAATATGTCATTGTCTACTGGCATCTACACATTTTTGTCTAATAAAATACTGAATATCCTCATTTGGAAATGCATCAACAAAGGAAAGAAAATTTAGTTTGAACCATTTCATGGGACTTTATGTAACAGATCTGCATCACAACAGTGGCATTGCAGTTTAATATTGCATATGACTTTCATGATAACAACTCTGTAAAAAGTTCAAAACCACTTTTGGAAGGTAAATATTCTGTGATCTATAGGGGACGCACATTTCAGAGCAGTCGCAGTGGCACTGCCTACATCGAGGGGATCTGCTCACCAACACGAGGAGGAGGAGTCAATGAGGTGAGAGCTACTTTTGCTAAAACTTTATTTTGATTGTTTACTTTCTACTAACTATAAGTAACTTTGCAACTACATGTCAGCAACCAGTCATTAGAGTTTAGTAGACTGTCTGGTTAAAGGTTTTTCATAAACACTTTTTGTTATACTAGTTAAAACACTCTTCACGTCCTAATAGCAATCAATAATAGAAGTGCTCTAAATCTAAAATTTTTTACATATATCTTCTGTGGAAGTCTCAGGACCAAAAAATCTTTGTCCAATCATTGCATTCGGTCAAAATACAATGATAGGATGTCCTACCTGCCTGTAAAACTATGTATTCGATAAAGGCAGAATGAGCGGCAAGAGACCAGCGTCATAAACATGCGATGTGTGCCGTTGCGCTATGCCCAATTCAGGATTCATGCCAGTCTCCTATACATCAACCCGAACAGAGCAACCATCAAAGGGGATGCCATCTGAAATGGTTTCAGTGGGACTGCAGTTTTCTGTCTGATTAACTTCAGATAGATCCGCGCCAACTGGACTATGGATCCAACTCCACACTGAAAAAATTAGAGTTCTGCAAGGAGAGCTTGCTTCCTCCCAGTTGACCTGAAGCCCCCACCTGGCTGAGGTGTTTTAAGCATCAGGCCCCCTGCATAGATCTCTGCCCAAGAGGCACCAAGGAGCAACAGTTCTTTCGAACTACCTATGGTGGGTGCTTCGTGGTGGGGTGGAGCCTGCGTTGTGTCCATACAGAGACTCTGGAGGCCTTGAATGCTTTGCAGTCGCGCAATGAGGCGTTAGACTTACCATTCATGACCATCATGAATGCTTTAAAGCCTGTTTGGGGTTCTCTGCACTGGATGATGAGCAGGTGGCTTCACTGAGGAAGGTCCCTGGCGGCGGGCAGATGGATGTGGGACCTTGGTGGCCTCCTATTTAGGCTGGTGGTCAGGTCACACCACAATATTACCTCTGTCTGTTTCTCTCACCACCGCTGCTAGAAAAAGTCCTCCGTGGTGTCGCAGAATAGGTCCCTTTCTGAAGATAAGGCACTAAGAAAGCATGTTTCCTCCAGGTGGCAGCATCCCACAGGCACAAGAGACCACAATTGCTTGCTCAACCCGGGAACAACGGAGTAATCCCAGGCTGACACTCTGTCGAGGGTAGTGAGGGCAGAAGAACCTCCAAAGCGTGTTTTGGCAGTAAAAATATACTTCCTACTTTGTGGTCCGGGCAAGCAGAGCTGCCATATCAGCGTCAGACTTTATCTGCGCAACCACCTGTTGGTGGGGTCCAGATGACTCTTCCACGTCAGAGTCAAAAACTCACCCTCTGCAATTGACAACTTATCCTCATCCTGAGCACCAAATGAGAAACTCAGTTCGCCCGCAGGGGAACCACTAAACCCATCCGTGAACTCGATCTGGAGAGACAAGCGTGCTGAGAAATGGAAGTGTCCTTGGGGACTCGTCCATCGGAAGACCTTCCATTGGTAGCCTCAGGTCGCCCTCAGCACTTGCCACTGAGGCCTTGTGCATGGTTGCAGAAGGGCCAGGACCGGGATCAACCGAGATGATGTGGCTGAATGTTGATGTGTGGATGATGTTTAGAAAAGCAGGAAAGTCGCTACTGCATCGTTCCCATGGCCACACTTTCTCAATGAGAGCATGCACCATCCACAAAAACTGCTCCAGCATGGGGATGACCCAAACTACAGTAGCAATCGTGGCTATCTGATGTAGACAGTTTTCAACCACATCCAGAAATACACATTGGAAAAAGCATCTTTAAAACATCTCTCTTGCACTCATCTGTGTGTATGGAAGAAAGAACATTTGAAATGCACTGTGGGAATCAAACAAATCTTCTAGGCAGAGGTGAATGGAATGGCATGCAAATTTAATTTATATATATATATATATATATATATATATATATATATATATATATATATATATATATATATATATATATATATATATATATATATATGACTGTAAGACTGTAAGCATCTACTAAATGAGTTCTAACATACCATCTGTGTGTTTATGTCAGTACGGAAATGTGGGACCCATGGCTATCACATTATGTCAGAGTTTAGGACAGAACCTTGGAATGATGTGGAACAAAGACCGTGCTACTGCAGGTAACCATCCTTCCACTCCTGAGAAAATATAACAAAAAAGGGGACTGCTGTTTTAATGTGTGTGTGTGTGTGTGTGTGTGTGTGTGTGTGTGTGTGTGTGTGTGTGTGTGTGTGTGTGTGTGTGTGTGTGTGTGTGTGTGTGTGTGTGTGTGTGTGTGTGGTAGGAGACTGTAGATGTCCAGATCCATGGTTAGGCTGCATCATGGAAGATACAGGGTGAGTCAAGATTTTGGGTCTTTGTGCATTTTTATTGCAACATTCATGCCAGAAACATACTTTATGCAAGTGCACAAGCTCAGTCACAAATGTTTGGCAATGGATTGCAAGCACAAGGCCCTATTGTATATGATGTGAATTTTTGTTAGTGTTAAGCAAAATTCAGAATTGAGGAATTTTTAAATTCACCATGCCTCACAGGATAACTTGAAGAGGAATTTACTGAATTGCAATTCAAAGAAATTCAACACAGGTAAAGCATTCTGTAAGCGTTCTCCCACCCTGGTCCACTAAAGTTAAATAATTTAATACAATGATTACATTTGTATCTTTTTTGTCCCTAAGGCATATAAACCTCCAAACATCAAATTATTTTGCAAACAATGCTGTCAAGTCAGCAAATCTTAACTTTAGTTAGATTTAATTAGTTATAGTTATATGAATTTCTTTGAATTCCAGTTCATTGTAATTCTACTTCCTTCCATTGAATTTTGAATAGAATTATGTAGTCAATCTTCATCTTAATTCAAATTCACTTCAAATTTAGAAATTGAACTGAAATTATTAAAGCATCCTCAATTAATTTCTGAATTGCATACAACCTTGCTTCTTGCTTTATTGTAATCTTAGTACATTTGGTGATAGATTTGGTGATTTGGCTCAAGTTGGTGATAGACATCCATTGTACTTTTACTAAATTACTATTAAGATTGCTAGCTAACTTGTTCTGTAAGATTCTTTTGAACTTGCACCATGGAGATTATTTTTCAAGTCTGCTAAATAGTTTGTTTCTGTAGCACAACTGGTAGAGCATGTCCATGTAAGGGTAACTGAACAGTATTACTGTATTATGATCCTGACAGATACTATCTACCCAGGAAGTTTTCACGGTGCAGTATAGAGGAGTACATTCAGTTCCTCCAGCAAGGAGGAGGGAGCTGCCTCTTCAATAAACCTAACAAGGTTTGTCTGAAACATCCACTAAAAATGTAAAACAATCTCTCTCTCTCTCTCTCTCTCTCTCTCTCTCTCTCTCTCTCTCTCTCTCAGCATCTGTATATATAGATATATACAGGTGCTGGTCATATAATTAGTACATCATCAAAAAGTTGATTTATTTCACTAATTCCATTCAAAAAGTGAACCTTGTATATTATATTCATTCATTACACACAGACTGATATATTTCAAATGTTTATTTCTTTTAATTTTGATGATTATAACTGACAACTAAGGAAAATCCCAAATTTTCTTTGCGTGAGAGTACATTAACATGCAGAGACAATTGAAGATGCACAAAGTTCAATATTATCCCTTGTTTTGGGTTGATGCATAGATAGTCTCTTCTTTTTCTGCTTTTTTCCTGTTGTGGCTACTAGCAAACAGCATTGCATTACCGTGCACGCCCTCTTCTGGATGCAGTGTAGATTGCCTGTGACTGACTGTATTTGTCGTACAAGTATGACTGTATGCACTGAACTGAGACGCCAGTACCGTGATGGTTTGGGATGAATATATGTGCAATTACACCCTTATATATATATATATATATATATATATATATATATATATATATATATATATATATATATATATATATATATATATATATATATATATATATATTTAACTAGCACATATATTTGCAGCAACACTACAAGCAAAATGCCATAGTGAATGCTGGGAATTGGTGCCCCACCCCCACAGCACCACAGATATCAAACTGCCCCCTCTTAAGGCTGAGGTTCACCTCATTTTCCGCATTCCGCTCCATCTCGTGCACAGTTGAGCGCACAAGCTTTTCAAAGTACACTCCTTTGACCCTGAGCATGTAGAGACACATTCTAGTGGATCATCCTTTTAAGTGCTCAGATCACTTGCTCATGCTTTGTTGTCTTCTCACAAGTCTGTGTGGATACAAAAATCTGGCTGCATGCAGACGTGTGCATGAACATCAGCGAACTGTGTTGAAATTACGATGATGAAATTACGTCACCTGGACTGTCCCGCGAGCCAGAGCAGAATGTGGACAAAGAAAATATACTTTAGGCTTTAGAGCTTAGCAATTCCACATTCCCATACATGTACTTGGTACATGGTGTCCACTGCTGTAGGCTCACAAGGTCTTGGACCTCTATCAGGGGCTGCTTTTTCCAGAAGCATCCACAATCTACTTAGGCTAACAATGCTTCTGGGAAATGCAGCCATGGGCATGTGGTAGTAACTTTCTGGCTGCACTTAACGTTTTAGTTGTTCATGGTAAGCCATGCTTGAGATCCATTCTAAAAAATTCTCAAGGCTCCTGCACTGGAAATCCTCTCTGGGCAGCACACCAATACCATGTTCCCAAGGGCAAAATCTTTCCCTTTAGTGCAAATTGTAGATTCTTTACACTTGCTGGAAAAAGCCATGGACCAATCTGAGTTGCTTTCAGAGTTGGATGAAGTAACCCTTGCTTTGCTTCCAGTGGTACATCTGGCTGTAGTGGTAACCCAAACACCAAATCTTAAGTGTCTAAATCTCTTTTCCAATCATTAGGGATGTTGGGGTGTATTTTCTGGATCCCTGCACTATCAAATTAAATGATATGCCCACAGGACCAGGGGGAGATAGGGGCTCTTGATAGACCACTCATGAACCCCTGTGCTTTAAAGTTCCTCCTCTGGAAACTGTGCAGCTCCTCGAGTACTCTGAGTGTTACTGGGAAGGGGGGCCAGGGTCTCCAGTGGTGACCCATTCTGCACTTGGTCCCTTTTGCGATGTGTGGAGGTCACAGCAGTAGACAAATTGTTCTGTATCCCAAAGGCACCAGAGTCAGTAAAAATGTACAGTAGGGTACCACAGTATCTTAGACACTCCTGCTCTCACAGAGTGAACATTGTAATAGCAAGTTTGGCACATTGCATTCTCGGAAAGGGAATCGCACCCCCAACAACAGTCATAACAATAAATGTACAAAGCTAACTGTGTAGCTTATAGTGTAATTAGCTCCTTTCTCTAAAGAATAGATTTTATGTTAATTGATAGATAGCTTGATGCATTTTTTGAGTAGCTTGCTTAACACTGCATATTTATTATAAGTATCTGGCAGTGAGATGTTATTTTCTGTCGCTACAGTTGTTGGATCCTCCTGAATGTGGCAATGGTTTTGTGGAACAGGGAGAAGAATGTGACTGTGGCTCTCAAGTGGTGGGTGACAAGATAACTTTACACAAATTTCCTTTGAAAATCTAACAGAAAAAGAAATCATTCTCTGAGTATTCATGAAATAAATCTGCACCTTGCTTTGAAGTGTGTTAGTATAAGAGAATAAGAAAGTGACTGTTGCAATGCTTTGATAAGCTAACGTTTGTTTTATTGGTTGTGCATTCTTGTAGGATTGCTCTCGTGCAGGGGGTGCATGCTGTAAAAAATGCACTTTGACCCATGATGCAATGTGTAGCAATGGACTCTGTTGTAGCCGTTGCAAGGTAAGTGGTGTTCATCTACTCACCCTTATGACATGACTAAGGGCTGTCAGTTGTTTTCCCTGCCTTTGGCCTAGGATACTGAGATAGGCACCAGCCCTATGACCTTTCAAAGGTCATATGGGAAAATGAGAGAAGGGCAGTCAAGCTCAAAAAAGGACCAAAGGACCTTCATAATGATGGTTTTTGTTCTGTTTTAGATCTTGGTCCTTGTTTATTAAGCATCATAAAAGTTTTTCATAATCAGGAGTGGTCCTACCAGGGTGGCAACTGCCACCCTAAGAAAAAACATTGCCACCCCAGGAATTTTCATAGCATAAAATAAAAATGTAAGCAGTGTTTCCTGTAACTGCTTTTCAGCAGCAGTGCTTCAATTCAAGCGCATCACAAAAAATGGCAATAAAACACATCTATATAGAAATTGTCCTACCGGGTTACACGTGGATGCAGCTTTGTGAGTCAAAAACACACTGCAGCCCAGTTAGACCATTAGACCATTGGTCTGTTTTTCTATTTGTTTGTGAATTGGAGAATTACTGCTCCTTGGCTAACTCAGAGATCCTCTAAGAAATTTAATCCCATCCAGATAGAATATGTCTAAGATTCCGTTTTGTTTGGCAAACAGATTCCCCGACCGCCTGCTCCACTTTCATCATGGATACAGGCCTTTTTACCATCTGACAAAAAATAAATAAATAACTAAAAGTAAAGCAATAAGATCACGGAAACTAATAGCAGAGTTAGATTTATGCTGGCTTGTCTTAAAGACAACTTGAAGTCTTGTTTAAAAATGTAAATTAGTTTGAAGTTAGGTCAGAATATATGATGTTCTGTTTGTTAAAGTGTTACTAGGATATTCTGGGTGTTGGTACAGTTTATGGTAGCTAGGGTGTTCTTGCTGACCTTCCATAACATCCATTTCTTCCTCTGTTAATAACAGAAACTCAAACATTGTTTGCAAACTGATCCAGTCACAGGGCTTTGATATTTTGGTAGGCTATTTCTTACTAATGTTAGCAAATTCAAAAGTTTTTGCCGTTCTTAAACATGCGATTTATATAAAAATAAATAGCCTATGTAAAACAATTGGTCTCCTCTATGTAGTACACTGTAACAAATGCCAGGAATTGATTGGATTAAAGAGTATTTGCTTGGGATCTTGGACCATGTATATTCATATTCAAATTTCTGATCTAGCCAAGTCACAAGTGTGACAAATGAATGACAAATTTGTTAAAACAATGACAAGCTAGAATATAAAATAAACTAACTGACTGATTTCAAGTTAGTCAAACTATTCTTAGCATGAATATGAAGATTTTATTTTAGCATTGTTTTAGCATGAAGATTTACCCTTTTCTACCTTTTTATTTATCTTATTTCAAATTCATTTTGTAGATTTTGTAGATGGATCTTTTACAATAGTGAAGCAACTGCTGAGATACATCTTTGAAAGATGTAACATCATCTTGCAACACAAAATTTTTCTTTTTATAAGCATAATCTACGGTGGCCGAGAGAGCTCAACGCGCTGCAACTGAAGAAAACACATGCAGTAACAAATTAAAAAAACATCTTCAGTGTGACAAACGTGCACTGCAAATACTTACAACGCAACCACATACAGAAACATGCTGCAAATACCATGGAAATATTTCAAGACGACCCCAACAAGTGATGAATATGGCTGGGACATACTTATTGTTCAATGTCTACTTGTCAGTGGTGTAAAGGTGAGTTTTTTTATAATTTATTTTAACATCGTGTGACCATTTGTGCATTGTGAGTATTTGCAACACGTTTCAGTTTTTGGTTGCGTTGAGTATTTTCATCACATGTTTTCTTATGATGTTTTCTTCATTTGTTGGGTTTTTTCTATTTGCAAATGTTTTCTTCAGTTGCAGCGCGTTGAGCTCGCTCAGCCACCATAATAATCTATTCATGCTGCATTGCATATTGGGTGCCTTTATAGTACATATGTACTGTAGAAATACTTACATATTGTTTGTTTACAGTAATTTTTGTTTTCTAATAATGTAAATTCACAGTAAAACCATGTTTTTTACAGTACAATTGTAAAAACCCGACACACATTGCCAGTAAAGTACTGTAGATTTTACAAGAAATTTCAAAGAGTGCAGTTCGATACAAGAGAAGTCCTACTGTGAAATAACTGAAAATTATGCAGTTATTAATCTGTAATATACTGTAATTTCACACTAAAATGTTTAACAGTATAATGATAAGCTCATGTTGATGTTTTTGATAACTAGCCAAAGTATGCCAGAAAGGGAAAAAACTTGTTAATTGCGTTACATATTTTTAACTTGTTAAATAAAATATTAATAGTTCAAATGAACATGCTATTTTTGACAGCCCTATTAATAATATACTGCCATGTATATTTACACAAATGTTTTGATTCTTTAAAATAGTACAAATAATGCAAGAAATGTACATAAAAAAAAAAAAATCTTATTCATTTCTGTAACCATAGTGATTTGTTTGAGATCAGGCTACACTGGTTGCATTGTATGTTTTTGATATACTAAAAAGAACTGGTTTATTAGCGTCATGTGTTTGGTCTAGATTGGGTGCACTGCATGAGCCATTGAGAATATTTTCTTGTCATTATTTCCCAACACAATGTCTTTTCATCTCATCACACTGGAGCTCCACTGCTGTAAATTAGTCCAAGAAACTGCTTACATTTATATTTTATACATTGGGATTCCAATCTTCTCTTTTTTTGTCACCCAGTAGATCTGCCCCTGTATCAGTTGATCTGGTTCACAAAACAGCCTGAATGATTCATTCACATATCAGACTCTATTCAGTTAGATGAATTCATTATCCAGTCAAAGTGGTTCTTGAGCTGTGCGCTCACTGGAGAGAAAGATTATCTGTGAATATCTTTTTTGTGAGAAACAATATATATATATATATATATATATATATATATATATATATATATATATATATATATATATATATATATATATATATATATATATATATATATATATTTTTAGAATTTCTCTTACTGTGTGTCATACAGGTCATACAAGAAAGTCATACAGGTTTGGAACAAGGGTGATTTTTATTTTTATTTTCAAAGGGACAAATCCCAAGTCAGCAGACAAAACTTTTGTTTTTGTAATTTATCGTCATTCATTTGGTATAGTTTTGTTGTGTATTTAACTCATTGAAAGACTGTGTGTGTTGCAGTATGAGCAGAGAGGAGTGGTCTGCAGGGATGCAGTGAATGACTGTGACGTGCCGGAAACGTGCTCTGGCGATTCGAGTAAAGTAATGATACATTTATATAAAATCATCATTTAAATCATTACCATCATAATAGTACAAATAATGCAAGAAATGTACACATTAAAAAATATATATATTCTCATTCATTTCTCAAACAGTGTCCACATAATGTCCACAAACTGGATGGTTACATGTGCAATGCTGGACTGGTAAAATATTCTGTTTTTCTATCTAATATGAGCATGTTCCTTACTAGAATAGTACAGCACAAAGCATTGTTACTGCATATTTGTTTGCATGATTTACAGCACACTGGCAGACTTATCTGTTAAAACTACTGTTACAGTAATACTGTTATGTGCACTTTGGTTTAAATTAAGTTGAGTGAAAATGTTTCAGTTATTAAAGGGCACTCAGCTATTCTTTTTTTTTTTTTTTTTATTGTTCTGGCTAATGTTGGCCTTTTAGTTATACTTAGTGGTGTGTTGATGCATAAGTGTTCAGTTTCCAATGTCATTAATTGTAGAAATGTGGTGTTCACACTATGCATTAGTCACTATTAATTTATCCCACAAGCAAATCTCTCCAATAACAAAATCATTTCTGACTGGTTGTGTGATCTCAGCATGTCTGCGCTACTGTTATTAGGCTACTGATATAACTGCAATGATTGTATATGGTTTTAAAGGCATTTTATTATAATCGTATTATTATTATTATTATTGCATAAGGTATTTTTAAGTATTATTAATGTCATTCTCCTTTTATTTTTTATGTGACTGTAGTTAAAGAGGACATCATCCATGTGTCCTTTTGTAAGGCTTAGTGTGTGTGTGTATGCACTGTATGTATACTATAGCTGATGTACTCTCTTCTGGCTCTCTCAGGGCCGCTGCTATGGGGGTCGCTGTAAGACCAGGGATGCCCAGTGTCAGGCGCTCTGGGGCCACAGTAAGTAATATCATACAGTTTATAGAATTTAAAAACCTCAAAACAAGTAATGAATATTAATTACAGATGTAGACATTATGGTTGGTTTTTGTTAGTGTAACATAATATTGTCTGTACTGTTTTTAGAATAGTGTTCAAAATTAAAGGCACAATATATAATTTTCTCCGCTAGAGGTCGCTTATTCAAAACAAAGTCATAGCTTGATGACGCCTTGATTTCGCGGAATCATGAGAGTTGTTGTCTTCACCTCTAGTCGGTGGGACTCATTCAGCCTTTGATATATAAAAGTTCATTGTGATGTAAGAATATCCTGTAAGTTTCGGAGCTGAAAACTTCCTTGTTAGTCAAAGAAAAGCTTTTATTGACACCAGGCCCAGCAAACGCTCGATCTCAGAATGTGCCAAGCTGTGATGTCAGAGTGTGGTGAAACAGAAGTAGTAGTATGCCGGATTCTTTAGCCCCGCCCACCAATTATAGGCCTATGTGGAGCTAAACTGGATCGAACTTCCAAGCAATAAACATGCTGCATAAGCTTAATTCAGATTCAAATATTATGAAAGCATGGATGAACTTTATTTTTAATGAATATCCAGCTCGCGTGGGTAAGACATTGCTCGTTTGTACCTTCATTTCACCACTGATTCGTTTGTAAACAAGAGACTGTATTTGTGAATGAATGGAGATTACATGAATGAATGAATGAATGAAGCAACACACTAATGTGAGTAAAACATTTTTTTAATATGTGATAGTATTGCATTGTTACAGATCATTTGATATCTATTGGTTATGTGTACGTGTCTAACTAAACATTACTTAGCATGCCGTCACAGGCTGGAGAATCCTTTATTTTAGGTGTTGTTGGTTCATTGTGCTGCGATTCGTGATCAGACTCGGGCCAGGGCTCGCAAAGCCCAACGTCCCGGGGCTATGTGGTTTCCAGACGGGCTACCAAAATGTATCACTTGCCTGCCCAAAGGGTTATCTTAAATAGTGAAATAACATTTCTTTCTTGGTGTGCGTTGTTCACTCTCTTGACTTGATATTTGAAGGAAAAATACAATCACGAAATTTTTGATCATGCTTTGATTTGTCTGACTGTGCAGTGAGGCTTGTGCGTGTGTGTGTGTATGTGTGTGTGTGTGTGTGTGTGTGTGTGTGTGTGTGTGTGTGTGTGTGTGTGTGTGTTAGTGATGCACAGTTCGCGGTTATTTCCACCGACCGGGTGAGCCAAGTAATAAAAAAATAACATTCCAATTAATTTTCGGGTGGATGAAAGATAAAAACTGAGTGTTCCATGAGAGAGGCTCAAAACCAGGGTAGAAAATAGTCTATTGCTTATTCATTATGATGTTTTTGAATGTAAAAACCACGCAAACGTCATAAGTTCATGACCCCTTTAATGTATTACAGATTTATTAACATTACTGTAGTATGAAGCAGGGTGGGGTTGGCATGACATGGCTTAAGAGCAGTGGACCTTATATTATGTCGCAGACGACTGCTTCCACTTCTTTCGATCATGCGTATGTGGGGTAACGCATCACTGTTTTATTATATTAGATACATTTGAGTGTGATAAAAGTTATGTTATAATGCTACTCTGTGCGTTCGCTCGGTGGCTACTACAAGACACTTGTTGTACACTGCAGTAAGATCGATATTAGGCATGATAAAACATGGTACTTGCGGTAAATCAAGAAAACAAGATTTAAACAATAAGGCTAACTGTGTTGAGCTATATAACAATGATTCGTTTTCTGTCGATGAATGCATCCAAAGTTGCTTACCTGTGTTAAAACGCATAATATATTAAAGCGTCTTTGGTGTTTCCATGGTTTCTACAAAATAAAACCAGAAATCGAAGGTAATGCAGGTGTGATGTCATTTAAAAGACGACAAACATCTTGTCCTGGCTAAAATTGCTTATTTTTCTGGATTTAAACATTCTTGGAAACATTTGGGATAATGTAAGTACACAAGTCAATAAAATGTATAACATTGTTCTAGTGGTTTTTGGATATTCTAATCCAGAAATCTTACATATTGTGCCTTTAAATCATCAGTTTTGAATTTTACATGCTTCAAGTAATGCTTTATCTGGAATTAAAATCATCAATTTGTGCACTTATGACAGTAGTTCTTTCGTATAACTTTTTATGAAGACTGTTCCTGCACTTGTCTGGTGACTTTCTGCACAACACTCCAGTTAATGATGGAGTGTTGACAGCTTTGGAGCTGTGAAGGTAAAAGTTTCAAAGATCAAAGTGCACAACAAATGGAGTTCCCATTCAGTCATTTACTTCCGACACCACGTCGGACTCACTAGGGCAAGCCAATCTACTTTGAGTGTAACTAAATGAGCCAATGCACATTGGCATGTAATAATTGCACCAGCTGCTCTTGTCACGCAGCTCAGGTATAAATGAGCTGCAGGTGATTGTATCACACCAGCTTTTTGCTTTGAAGCCGAATGGTGGATGGTTTGTACTGAAATCACTTTCTACAAAGCAGTGAAACTGGCTGAGCCTACCTTTTGGAAGTGGTCCTCTTCAGTCGGTGTTGGTGTGACAGCACAGCAATGGGGTCATGTAGTGTTTGTACTGTCTCTCTGTGTTGTAAGCTGGTCTTTCGGTGAGCTTGTGGAGAGCGCTAAAAGGCGTCAAAAAAGTTTTGACGGCTGGTAGGAGAGAGCCTTCATGAGAGAGACCGTGCAATATCAGGCTGCACTACTTCCCTGTCTGTGACGCTGTGACCATTCCCCTGCATGCTTCAGCACCAAGGAGAGCAGTCCTTCTAAAAGAGCATACACAGATAGAGATTCCGTCTTTTCCATCTCTGGCTGTGTCTTGCCGACATGAGGGAAACCGGCAAGATCAGGTTCCTTAATTCCCCCACCAGTTCTCGGCCACACAGAAGCAGACTGAGGCGATCAGTCACATCAAGCCTCGTCAACTACTGTTCAGAATGCATCTGTCCACAAAATTGGTTTGCATTGATCGACCTAAAGGATAGTACTTTCATGTCTCAATTCTTCCTCAACGGCCGTTTCTACACTTTGCGTTCGAGGGTCAAGCATATCAATACTAAGTCCTGCCCTTCGGGGCTGTGTCTTCATGAAAGTTGCGGAGGGGCCCTTGTGCCCATGAGAGAACAGGATGTTTGCATCCTTAACTACCTCGACAACTGGGGGGACAGCTGACCCCCCAATATGACCTGTGCCAATATGTGTTTCCCCCAGTGAGCCTACTTGCACAGACCCTTTGCAAAGTCAGGGAGGACAAGGAGCAGGTCTTGCTAGTTTCGCCGTACTGGCCCAACTGGACCTGATTCACAGAATTTATGCTCCTCGTGACATCCTCTCCCTGGCAGATTCCTCTGAGGAAGGACCTTCTTACTCAAAGATGGGGCACCCTATGGCATCGGCGTCCAAAAATTCCTCTGGAAATTCCATGTCTGGTCCCTTGATGGGACGCTGAGGTTCTGGGTGACTTACCCCAAGAGGTAGTTAACACCATCACTTCGGCACGAGCACCGTCTACGAGGCAGGCTTATGCCTTGAAGTGGAACCTGTTTATTGAGTGGTGATCTTCTCGCAGATGTTCGATCTCACGTCTGTGCTTTCCTTCCTGAAGCGGGGGTTGGAGCGAAGGCTGTCTCCCTCCACCCTCAAAGTTTATACTGCTGCAATATCTGCTTATCACGACCCCATGGAAGGTAAGTCAGTTAAGAAGCACGACCTGGTCGTCAGGTTCCTTAGGGGGGCGAGACTGTTAAATCCTCCTCTACGTCCCTCTATACCCTCTTGGGATCTTGCTCTGGTGCACTTCAGAGTGCCCCATTTAAGCTAAGATTTTGCCTATGATTACTTTGCTGCTGGCTGCACTGGCCTCTACTGGAGGGTTGGGGACCTGCAGGCATTTTTGGTTGATGAATCATGCCTAGAGTTCGGGCCGGGTGACACCCACATGGTACTGAGACCCCGGCCTGGCTATGTGCCCAAGGTTCCTACCACTCAGGGACCAGGTGGTGAACCTGCAAGTGCTGTCCCCGGAGGAGGCAGACCCAGGCCTGTGACTATAAACGGATAGAACACAAGACGGAAAGGCTTCTGTTGGTTTGCTGTGCCCTGAACTATGACACTTATATTCTCCAGAAGCAAACTCTATCGAGTCCTCCATTACACTCGGTGCCAGATGTGGCAGAGTGTCTGGCATCAGGCCTATTCCCCATGAATCCTTGAGAACCGGTATTAGGCTGGGTATGTATGAGTGACCCTGCAGGGATCCCATATATTTTTCCATGGTTGCTCCTAAATGGAAGCCTGTGTCTTTCCCTTTGGGAGAGCCTCTCTTTCAGTAGGGCCGGAGCCCCTTTCTGCATTGTGAGTAAACGGCTCAACAGTTATACCCCACATAACTCCTTCGGGGTACGATGTGGGTTCCGCAGTGTTCCTTCCTACTAAGAAGGCACGCTTTCCCAGTGTTACCCAGTAAGTCACTGAGTGGGTCATGCGGAACAACAGTGATGGACTTCTCTGTGTGAGCCCCGTCTCATCAGGTAAGACAGCTCGGAGGCTCATACAGGGCACTGGAATGGGCATCTCAGTTACAAAAATTGAACCCTTGTTCCCTGAAGGAGGGAACGAAGATGCCATGTTCCATCGCCATGTCCCCCCATTGGGGTGTCAGTTCACCTACTCGGCTCCTTAGTGAAAAACTGGTTTGATGCAATCACCTGCAGCTCATTTATACCTGAGCTGCGTGGCAAGAGCAGCTGGTGCAATTATTGCATGCCAATGTGCATTGGTTCATTTAGTTACACTCAAAGTAGATGGGCTCACTCTAGCGAGATTCCTATTCCTATTCAAGGGTTACATATGTAAGAGACGTTACTGTCTTCCAAAAGAAAGAACCGATTCTGAACAGCCTGAAATGAGTCATCAGTAATTCCAGTCTGACTTCCTGAACATAAAAGACAGGCCATTCTCTTATTCATCATGTGCCTGTTCTGTTGTACTATCTGTATTATAATGGTAGTTTACAGTACATTTTAAGGGAAAAGGCAATTTTTGGGAGTTCATGTGGCTTGGTTATTTGTAAAATATACAGTATGCCATCCCATAGTACTGGATACATTTTGAAATTTCTGGCAACCGCAGTGAGCTTCTTTTTTTTTTTTTTTTTTTTTTTACTGTAGGGTAGGGTTTTTTTGTTTGTTTGTTTGTTTTTTTGTCTTCATAGTCTTTATATCTTTTTTTAATTAGTACTTTTTTTAATGAAAATAACCTCATGATTTACTGAGAGTAACTCTCTTCTTTCTGATGCACACAATCAGAGTTATACAGAAAGGAGTTATCTTTTGATAATGGAGTTATCTTTCTTTCAATGGACCCCATCACTGCCATTATAATGCTTGGAAGCGTCAGGCTATTTATTAATATAACTTATATAACTAATATAAGTTCATCAGAAATAAGTCTAGGACACCTAGGATGGCTTGAGGGTGAGTAAATCATGGGGTAATTTTAATTTTAAAGTGAACTACTCCTTTAATATGTGCTTTATAAGTACTAAGAAACAGCCAATGTGCAAGCTAATAAGCAACTAGTTAAGAGTGAGAATTTTTCCCCATACTAAAGGGTTAACCAAATTGTAACAATCAAAACAATTAAATAATTATGAAGAACTAACTTCATACAAATCCCACTATTATTTAGTAAAAATTTTGTATTTCAACTACAAACCCGATTCCAAAAAAGTTGGGACACTGTACAAATTGTGAATAAAAACAAAATGCAATGATGTGGAAGTTTCAAATTTCAATATTTTATTCAGAATACAACATAGATGACATATCAAATGTTTAAACTGAGAAAATGTATAATTTTAAGGGAAAATAAGTTGATTTTAAATTTCATGGCATCAACACATCTCAAAAAAGTTGGGACAAGGCCATGTTTCCCACTGTGTGGCATCCCCTCTTCTTTTTATAACAGTCTGCAAACGTCTGGGGACTGAGGAGACAAGTTGCTCAAGTTTAGGAATCCCATTCTTGTCTAATACAGGCTTCTAGTTGCTCAACTGTCTTAGGTCTTCTTTGTCGTGTCTTCCTTTTTATGATGAGTCAAATGTTTTCTATGGGTGAAAGATCTGGACTGCAGGCTGGCCATTTCAGTACCCGGATCCTTCTTCTACGCAGCCATGATGTTGTAATTGATGCAGTATATGGTCTGGCATTGTCATGTTGGAAAATGCAAGGTCTTCCCTGAAAGAGACGACGTCTGGATGGGAGCATATGTTGTTCTAGAACTTGGATATACCTTTCAGCATTGATGGTGCCTTTCCAGATGTGTAAGCTGCCCATGCCACACGCACTCATGCAACCCCATACCATCAGAGATGCAGGCTTCTGAACTGAGCACTGATAACAACTTGGGTTGTCCTTGTCCTCTTTAGTCCGGATGACATGGCGTCCCAGTTTTCCAAAAAGAACTTCAAATTTTGATTCGTGTGACCACAGAACAGTTTTCCACTTTGCCACAGTCCATTTTAAATGAGCCTTGGCCCAGAGAAAACGCCTGTGCTTCTGGATCATGTTTAGATATGGCTTCTTTTTTGACCTATAGAGTTTTAGCTGGCAACGGCGAATTGTGGATTGTGTTCACCGACAATGTTTTCTGGAAGTATTCCTGAGCCCATGTTGTGATTTCCATTACAATAGCATTCCTGTATGTGATGCAGTGCCGTCTAAGGTAAGTTGCAAATTGGTCCTCCAGCTGTTCCTTATATGCACATTTAACTTTTCCAGCCTCTTATTCCTACCTGTCCCAACTTTTTTGGAATGTGTAGCTCTCATGAAATCCAAAATGAGCCAATATTTGGCATGACATTTCAAAATGTCTCACTTTCAACATTTGTTATCTATGTTATCTATATTCTATTGTGAATAAAATATAAGTTTATGAGATTTGTAAATTATTGCATTCCTTTTTTATTCACAATTTGTACAGTGTCCCAACTTTTTTGGAATCGGGTTTGTACATGCAGCACAATTATTTATGAATACATAGTGTCATTATAAGAAATCAGTGCCTATGAGAATCATGTACACCTAAATTGTTTAATTATAATTATAATTTACTGAAATTGCGTATGCACAATGCTTGTGTGCCATTAGATGCAGCAGATCGCATGTGTTATGAGAAGCTGAACATTGAGGGTACAGAGCGTGGCAACTGCGGTCAGGACAGCAGCTCACGCAGCTGGATTCAGTGCAATAAACAGTGAGTAACAACCAGAATTCCACTTCATAACCTTTTCAGTGGCATCATTGTTTCTCTCTTTGCTGGAACAATCCTTCTTTTTCTTTATTTGTCTTTCACTGTTATTTCTGTCTGTGTTCTTTCACAGGGATGTGTTGTGCGGATTTTTATTGTGCACTAATATCACGGTGAAACCACGGTATGGAGACTTAAATGGAGAAATCACAAGTCTCACCATCTACCATCAGAACAAGTACCTGGATTGTCGGTAAATACATATATTTGCTTCCTGGGTATAATTAATTGATTTTAAGCATGTTCAGATATTTTTACTGGAAAACAGGATACTGGTTAGGTAGATTTAGGACTACCCAAATACTTGGGGTCAGATGGAGGTCTTTGACCTCTGCATTGAATCTTTCACATTTTTAAGACAGTCAAATAAAATAAAAACAAAAAGTTATTTTATTTAAGTAAATAACAACCTGATCCCAGTAGAAAATTTTAATTCTTTATAAAATGGTGATTTTGTATGGATTTGTATGTGATTTGTATGTAAATGTACAATTTTTAGAAAGGTCCACACCTAAAATTAACCAGCAGTGAGGCGCAAGCAAATTGTATGGATGAGATTGTACGAATTGCCAAAGCAATACATTTATTATCCAATAAGAAAACATAAAATAACAATAAATCCCTCAATGCACAACAAAAAAACTCACATGACTTTGCCTAAACAGTGGATGCGATTGGATAACTTGACTATAACTGGACCAGCGGACCAATTTTATTGAACAGCATCTCAAATGTTGGTTTGATGATTCTGAAATGCCTGAGCCAAAGTCTGTCATCAGAATGATTTGGTATAATGACCTCCCAGAACTGCCTCACATGATTCCATTTCCAAACACTAACATCTGAACGCAAGATAGCATGACAGCGTTCATTGCATTTCGTCTGTGCACTCTGAGCCGCGATTCATTTATGATGGAGGAAAAAAAAGCCACAGTTTCTTCTCCAATTGCAGCAACTACCTTTTTTTTATTACAGATATTTTATGCCAATTTCCTAGGAAGTAACAAATTTGTTCTCTTGAACACATGGAAATGGCTTTATAAAACGCAAACGCTTTATGCGATATTCCAATTTTGGATGGAAACATAGCTACTGCGGCTCTCCAGAGTCTTTAGCACTGCTGATTCACTGGACTGAATGTCAGTGTTGACAAGTTGTTGTCTGACAAATGGAGTACACCGTTCTACTGAATATGACTAACGTTTGTGTCAAGAGATTGTGTTCAAAGTAACCTTTGCAGTGTGTGTTTGTGTGTAACAGTGAGCTGTTGTTTGTGTGTGTGTTCAGTGGGGGTCATGCAGTGCTAGAGGACGGCACTGATCTCGGGTACGTAGAAGACGGGACACCGTGTGGTCCTAATATGATGTGCCTGGACCATCGCTGTCTGCCTGTCACCACCTTCAACCTGTCATCCTGTCCCGGTTCGTCCTTCTCTCAAGTGTGCTCTGATCATGGGGTGAGCTTCTCATCTTTGACAAATCTAACATCACTGTCATACACTGTCTGTTTTGGGGTCCATGTTGTTTGCATGGATGCAGTGACCCAGATAAAATTATGACAAAAATTATGAGTGATATTAAAAATATCTTCATTCGTGTTCCTAAGATGAACAAAATGTATGGGTTTAGAATGACATGAGAGTATTTTGTATGAACAAACCCTTTATTCACATTCTACTGTAGTTAATAAAGTTCTGCTTTAATAACTAATATTGTGGTAAAACAAAAGAGAGTGAAAAGAGAGATGGGATTTATTCATTCACCATTGACCTATACATACAGTAATCAGATAATATTAACAACAGTATTTACAAGAAAAGATTTACACTGCTCTTGCCTGGTTATTTCCTGAGGTTCTTCCCTGTGATTCTCCTGCGTGTTCTTGTGGAATTTACTTTTAAAGACTCCTTTGATCGTGCGCTTACTACAGCCTACACAGTGCCTGACAGTAATGGCCTTGGACCAAAATACCTGGCAGATATTTTTAATTTTCATTTAATTTTAACTAATCTATTTGTTTTTCTGTAAAGTACTTTGAATTGAATTTTGAAATGTGCCGTGCCTTGCCTGTGAGCTGCTTTTCAGTCAAACAGTTGAATATTTTCTACCCCTAATATTGTACTTGTGCCAAATCATGTCATTATTGCTGTGATTGACTTACAGGAATGTACCATGTTGCCTGGGACAGTTCAATCAACCTCAGATTCAGTTTCAACTGAAAAACATGTGGTTACAAGAGAGGTTCTACCACTATACAATGCAAGCTACAACATGCATGCAGCATAACAGATTTGTTAGTTTATCTGCTGTAGCCCAAAATAAAATATTATGAATATTTTAGAATAAACATTTTATGAATATTTTAAGTCTTGCTCAAAAGTTTACACACCCATTGCAGAATCTGTGAAAATGTGACAAAATTAACAAAATAAGAGGGATCATACAAAATGCATGTTATTTTTTATTTAGTACTGTCCTGAATACAATATCTTACATAAAAGATGTTTACTTATAGTCCACAAGACAAAAAAAGAATTTATAAAAATGACCCCATTCAAAAGTTGATGTGCCCTTGAAACTTAATACTGTGTCGTTACCTGGATGATCCACTTGATTTTTTTTGTGTCTGTCTTGTGATGGTTGTTCATGTCCCTTGTTTGTCCTGAACAGTTACATTGCCCAATGTTCTTCAGAAAAATCCTTTGAGTCTTGCAAATTCTTCAGTTTTCCAGTATTTTTTGCATATTTGAACCCTTTCCAGCAGTGACTGTATCCATCTTTTCACACTGAGGACAATTAAGGGACTCAAAAACAACTATTAAAAAAGTTCTGGTGCTCCAGAAGGAAACACGCATTAAGAGTCAGGAGGTTGAAATGTGTGAGCCCCTGAAGGTGTGCTTTAGGATCTGGCACCAAGATGTTAGCAGCAGATCCTTTAATAAAGTTGTGAGGTGGGGCCTCCATGGATCGGACTTGTTTGTTCAGCACATCCCACAGATGCTTGATTGGATTGAGATCTGGGGAATTTGGAGGCCAAGTCAACACCTCAAACTCGTTGTTGTGCTCCTCAAACCATTCCTGAAACATGTTTGCTTTGTGTCAGGGTGCATTACCCTGCTGAAAGAGGCCACAGCCACCAGGGAATACCGTTTCCATGAAATGCTTAGGTAAGTAGTATGTGTTAAAGTAACATCCACATCTGAGCCTGGTTTCTCCCAAGGTTTTTTTCTCCATTCTGACCCTGAAGGAGTTTTGGTTCCTTGCCACCGTTGCCTCTGGCTTTTGGCTTGCTCAGTTGGGGACACCTAAATTTCATCTATATTACCGATCTGCCCGCATTGACACTATATGATACTTGAAATTAGCTGGATAACATCACTGTTTCACCAGAACGGCTGTACAAATTCTGTTGCATTATTTTCCTGTTAACAATGTGAAGCTGCTTTGAAACAATTGGACTTGTTAAAAGCACTATATAAATAAATGTGATTTGATGGATGGCAGGACCCAAGGTTTCCCAGCAGAACATTGCCCAAAGCATCACACTGCCTCCACTGGCTTGCCTTCTTCCCATAGTGCATCCTGGTGCCATGTGTTCTCCAGGTAAGCGACGCACACGCACCCGGCCATCCACGTGATATAAAAGAAAATGTGATTCATCAGACCAGGTCACCTTCTTCCATTGCTCCGTTGTCCAGTTCTGATGCTCACTGATGCCACTGCTGGTGCTTTCGCCAGTGGACATGGGTCAGCATGGGCACCCTGACTGCTCTGCGGCTATGCAGCCCCATATACAACAAACTGCGATACACTGTGTACTCTGACACCTTTCTATCAGAACCAGCATTAACTTCTTGGGCACTTTGAACTACAGTAGCTCGTCTGTTTGATCAGACCACACAGGCCAGCCTTCGCTCACTACATGCATCAATGAGCCTTGGCCCTGTTGCTGGTTCTGTTCCTTCCTTTGACCACTTTTAATAGATACACCGGGAACACCCCCACAAGAGCTGCAGTTTTGGAGATGCTCTGGCCCAGTTGTCTAGCCATCACAATTTAGCTCTAGTCAAACTTGCGCAAATTAAAAACAAAAGCAAACAAAAAAAAGTTAGATAATTATGATGTCCACAAACATGGAAAATATAAGGATGAAAGTGAAAAATAATCTGTTGTCAAAAGTCTGCTTTTAACATTTTCCAAATGTAATTAGCAGTCATTTTAAGTGACAATGTTAACCCTGATCACCATGTGACATAAAGCAACAAAATTGTAATTCATCCTTAATTTACATTGTAACTTTGACTGCTAGTCCAGATAGTTTTGCTATAATGTAATAATGTGAGCCAAGATATCTTTTTTTTATTCTTTAGGCTTATCTAGATATTTTCTGCTTCTCTCCTTTTCAGACGTGCAGTAATGAGGTGAAGTGTATCTGTGACTCCAACTACACTGGGAAGGACTGCAGTGTGTTTGACCCCATTCCAGACCCCCAACCTCTAGATGGTCCTGAGAAGTACAAAGGTTCACAAACACATTCAGTCACTCTTTCACACATTTAGTGTTCGTAGTGAGTGTCTCTGAGTGAGGACGTGGTTCAGAGGACACTTTAAACAGATAAAGCTTCATTAACTTGAGATGAGCTTCATCACACACTACCAGCCATGTGTAAAGCGGGTGGTGCTGAAGCGAGTGGAGGCATCCGTTACGTCGTACTGTGTAAAAATATTGTGAGAGCCACTAACTTTATTTTTTTTTTCAGGTAGACATGTAGCGCTCAGAACCAGATAAGGAAAATCTGAATATGCAGAAACAAAAAAAGATACAGTACTTGGGGTGGGACACAGGTGTAAATACAGTGTATACATTATTGTATGAAAAATTGGGACTTTTTTCTAATCAAAGCATTGATAGCAGTGTTGTAGTACTCGAGACTCGGACTCACATGGCTACATTATTTGTCTCAACTGTGTCATTTTAATACATTTACTGTTTACAAAGTAGGACAAAAATGTCACAGAGAAAATCAAATCTTGTTTAATTAAATAATAAAATGAATACAGATACGATGACAGATGCCAGTCTCAATACTGAACATCTCCCTCCAAAAATGTCTGACAGAAGGCCGCCCGCCCTCTCACCCTCCGGCACATTCACATTGCTTTAAAAAGGCAGCAATTTTTCTGTAGTCACTCTGTGCACACCCTCCGTAACTAAAAAGTTAATCAAATTAAGTTCTAATGTTGTTTGTGGATTTTCTCTGGTCTCGGTCTCGACTCGGACTCAACCCTTTCTGAACTCGGTCTTGACTCGAATGAGCTTGTCTCGACTACAACACTGATTGTTAGCAAATTTAATATGACAGGAAAGGCCCAGTCGTCATAAGACTGGAAATAAATATTTACCAGCATGGGGAGAACTTGCAAACTCCACACAGAAATAATCCTGCATTAATTTCTTTCTTCTGCTGAACACAAAAGATATTTTAAATAATATGTGTAACCAAACAGTGGTTCCATTTTATGGAAAAGTGAAAGTAGATATTTAGAAACATTGTCTTTGAGAGGTCAGGTTCTTCATAGCCAATTAAACCAATAACAAAACCAAATGTTACCACAAGACGTCACTGTCCGCCTCCTACAGAGAGCATGAAGCGAAAAGTAATCAATACAGGAAACAGGAAGATGAACGTTAAAATGAAGATTAAAATTAAAGCACATGGCAAAATAAAAGTCATGAATAAAAATTTAAAAAATAAAATGAGAATATATAACTGAAACTCACGTGACAGACATGTCTTTATTCCCATTCCCTGTCTGTCCACAGGTCCCAGTGGTACAAACATCATCATTGGCTCCATAGCAGGAGCGATACTGCTGGCAGCTATAGTACTGGGAGGAACAGGCTGGGGCTTCAAGTAAGGCATCCATAATTACTGCATTAAAAAAAAATTTCAAGCAGCATTTTTCTATTTCAATATAAAAATGTTGAAATATTGGGCAGTTATTTTTTGCTTTATTAACATATGACTTTAAAGAAAAGGAAGGTATGTTGTGTGATTATGTTAACCTTTATTTAACCAGGTAAGTCAGTTGAGAACCAGTTGTCATTTACAATGACGACCTGGTTTGTCCTATTATGTATAATAGGCTTCAATAAATAATGTAAAGTGGTCATAGGATGCTTTTTAATGTTTCCCATTCCCTTTGGTCTGTAATGTATCTGTTTATGCATTTATAAGAAGTTACAAAGCTCATAGTCTCCCAAAAAAGGATTGAACACTGATCCAGACCTGCCTAAAATGCTGGCCAATCAGAGCACTGTAGTTTTTAGAAATTTGAGTATTTTAGACAGACTGAGAATTGAGTATTGCAAAACTATTTGAACATTTAAACATATTGAATCATATGACCCCTTTCATTATCTTGACTGCTTATTTTATGGTAAATGCAGTTTCTTTTGTATAATTTAATTTCACAAATACAGTCTTATTCTCTCTGTTTTGTTTCTTGACTACAGAAATATCAGAAGAGGAAGGTATGATCCCGCCCAACAAGACATGTGATGGCATACACCCAGTCCACCTAGCATATATTACACCAGCTTTTGTCACATTTAGTTAATAATTTGATACAGCACACTTATGTTTTTATGTTGTACTAATATTTTAAAATGACTAATATGTGATTACATCTATAATTATATTTGTTGTCCCTAACCTTACCCGCATCCCACCTCAATAGCAGTGAAATTGTTTGCAATACAAGAACACAATAAGTTGTTGTCCTTAACAATATTTTTGTATGTAAATACATAGCAATTAAAGACATTTAATGTTAAGTGTGACCAAAAATGTTTGCAATGCATTTATTAGAGATTAATTTCAATACACATCATATTTATTCACAACTCCAGTTAGTAGTTATAATGCACACCTCATTGGATTACCAAAACAGAAACAATCCCGTAACCTCATAAAACATATTTTATTTAGCTATGAACAATAATTGCCCTTTTAATCATATAATTGCTTCAGTAACCTCTTAATTTGAAGTTACTCATGTGGGCTTCATTTTGGAGGCAAATAAAGACTATAAACTACAATACACAGTGAATTGTATCATTTAACATATTCTTTCTCTTCCTATCCTTCTTCCTTCCTTTCCTTCTTTCTGTGTCTATTCTTCAGATCTGGAGGGGATAAAGCATGTCATCTGTGCTTCTCCACTGTGTTCTTTAAACTTTGAGGGAAACAGAAGAAACTACCGATGTCTTCCACTCTCTCACCAAACTCCAGTGTTACTCCCTTCTGTCTCTCCCACTTCCTGTTACTGCCTGTCACCTGTTGCCTCGAAACACTCCAGTACATCCCATGGTAACATTTTTAAACTGATTTCAGTTTTGAAGATGTTAGGTATTACTATTAGTAATCAGTTTTGGTCTGTTAAACCTAACACAGAAAATGAAAAAGTCATAATTTACTCACCCTCATGTTGTTTCAAACCCATATGACTCTCTTTCTTTCTTTCGCGGAGCACAAAATGAGATGTTGAGCAGAAAGTTCACATTGTTGAGTTCCGGAAAAGGACCAAAAAGCACCATAAAGATTGCTTGTGCTCTATATGCAGATATATTACTGCATATTCAAACATGGCGCCTTGAGACACATCACTTCAGGTAAATAGTCAGAATTGTCAGTTCCTTATTTTTCACAAAAAAAAAAACCTACATTTCTTATTAAAATTATTACGAAATTGTATTTACTATAGTGGTGCTAATGCCACATTAATCCAAACAGACACCAAGATCACTTTAAGATTTTAAGACTTTCCCAGTACCCTTTGTTCCATATGGATAGACAAATTCTTCCCCAAACATTTTGGAGAAAATCTCTCAGAATATTTATGGATTTCCCAGTAGAAAATAACTCTTTGCAATGGAATGTCTGCTAGCATTCCATGTTTACCCTCATACTAGTCTGATATCAATAATCTTGCTGCTTTTACTATCATCCATAATAGTTATAAACATGCATAACCATATGAATGTACATTTATGTAACAAAAAATAAGGCATTGCTTGTTTAATGTAGTTTATACTTTTCATAAGCACATAGCTGAGTGAGGCAAGGCCAGGTAATTTAAGTAAAATATATATTATGTATAATTTGTAAATCTTATAAGAGGAACACCGTTTGAATGCACTGAGCTGAGGATACATACGTATGTATATAATGTATATGACGGCACTATTTTTCCCTTTGACTGTAAAAATAACACTGTCGGATATAAGCACAAATACATTCTGGGGGTCGAGAATGAAGACAACGTTGACACTGATATACTGTATACAGTCGTCACTAATGGGCAAAACCACTTACAAAACCACAAAAGTTACATTTCCAATCATTTCCAATCATGTCCACTATATAGTATAAAGGTGTACTAAGTGACTTTCTGCTGGCTGATGTCACAGAGCTCTTACACTTTATACTGACACCTATCAGTGTGGATCAAGGTTATCATTTTACATTTTCAAATGATTTTACTTTATTTTAATAATAAAAAAGTACTTGTAGTTTTGATAGTTTATAGATAATATTGTATTTTTATTTAGTTTTTTTATTTTATGGACATACATTACTTCTGTTTCAAACATTCAGAAGCAAGACATTAGAGGAAAGAAGCATTTGTATTTACAAAAAAATCATACAAAATCAGCTCCATGCTGCTTATTGATTCTCATGTACAGCCAGCAGAAAACAAGACACCCAGTAAGGTGGCAGTTGACTGGGTCATTTCTACTCTGTTGTACATTTTCATGTCGCCATTATGTATGTAATGAAATATCTAACTGGATATTGCATTTGTTTTCTTTGATCATTTTCAATCCTGTTAGACTTTATAATATCTCATTAATGAACAAAATCCAGTTCTTAAGGTGGGGTAGGCGATTTTTGTGATTCTGGTTGAAACTCTCTTCACATCCTGATAGCAATCAATAATAGAAGTGGTCTAAATATTAAAGATGTACATGTATCATCTGTGGAAGTCTCAGGACCAAAAAATGTTCGTCCAGTCATTGCATTCGGTCCTAATTGCCTGTCAACATATGTGACCCATGTTGGCAAAAGGAGTCGCAATGAGCAAATTTTCAAAAATGAGTTATTGTTATTTCCATTTATATCATTCTCTATTAAATAAAAACCCTCAAAAGGATATATGATTTGTTTCAATCTGACAAAAAATGACTGCGCTACACCTGTTTGAAGTCAACAATGTAACATCAGATGTTTTTCCCCAACTGTTAACCAAACGTTCACACAAGACATAACAGATAATGTTTGCGCCAAGACAAGATATTTTGAAATACTATAATTCTGTGTATGTGTGTATATCAGGATCGCGCGCTGTCTGAGGTGTCTTAGTGCACATGCGTCGGATCTGTCTGTCAGCGCGAGTGAGAACGTTTTCATGGACAGAGGAGGGTACTCCTCTCTGAAAACGTACAAATAAAAATACTTTTAGATGTTTAATTGTTATTTGGAGCATCAGGATGGCTAGACGAGGGCTTAATGAACTCATTTTTGTGAAAACCTCAAAATTGTCCAAAAATCAACATGGTTTTGTTTTGCCTGTAGCTCGAAATTATCCTGTGCGCATTCCGACTCCTTTTGCCAGCCTGGGTCACATATGCATTTCCATACCGCAGCACGCCCTGCTCACACATACATCACATGTCATCAGCGCGTTCAGTAAGGCTATGCAGAGTTGTAGACAGACGCCAGTGGAACGCTGCAAACGAACAGCAGCCGCCTTTTACAGTTTCTCCTCCTGAACCAAAACAACAAGCTTATGCTGCGTTCATGCCATGTCGTAACCGTAATTTAGAGACGGCAACCTGTGACGCTCAACCTAGAGCTGTTCACATCCTCAGACTCGGATTTATGCGTTTCTATATCAACACTATCGATGCCGAAATGAATCAGGTGGTACAACTAAAGCTCTGTAAGTTGTTTACATTTATTATTGTAATATTATGTGCTTTAAGTTAATTTAACGTCATCTCCTATGACACTTCGCTGAATCTGCTCCGGATGTGTATGACCTGCGCATTTGTGCGTTTTTTGGACGAGGCGTGGCTTTGGAGAGCGCTCCGAAGGGAGGGTGGGATCTATCGCTTTCAAAGCTAGCTTGCTAGTGCTCGCCGCTCCGAAATTGCCTACCCTACCTTTAAATGACATCATCCTTCAAGAAGTTTTGGTGGGAAAATAGTAAGTATTAGCAATGGATTTGATGATAGGATGTTCTGCACTCTTAGAAAAAAAGGTTGGGTTTCTAGGATTCTTGACTGAAATTTAAATAATGCTTGGTTGCACTTTATTTTAAGGTGCCCTTGTTACAATGTAATTAGAAATAAGTACTGAGTAATATTAATTAAAAATATGTACTTACTATGTAATTAGGGTTTGGTTTAGGGTTAGTTGCTTGTAATTATGTATAATAATGTTATTAATATAATAAGTACATGCAAGATGTGTAACAATACTTTCATGTTTAAGTTATTTCATTATTGTTCTACTGATAAAAGTATGTTTACTAGCTGCTTAATTCATAAAAGTGAAGTAAAAACAAAATTTATTAAAACTAAATTCATAAAATTATCCCATGACGGGACCCCTAAAATGTTCTATGTATGAAGCACCTGACAGTTCCTTTTCTTTTCTTCTAAGAGTGTGTTGTTAGCTAGTTTATCTCGCTTACAATTTCATCCTGAAATTATTGTATTGTAATATAACAATTCAATATATGCAGTATATAAACTAACTTTTTGACGCCCTCTTATAAGCTAACCCGCAGTCTTGCTTGGCTATCCCAAGAACTTTAACTTTATTTCCAATCTGTTAGGCATGATGGAGACCTGTTCATGATTATTGTGTAAATAATCGAGCTATGCTGAATAATGTTTAAAAACGGACCAGAACATATTTGTAGAAGAGTCTAAATACTTTATACTTATACTATTGTAGAATTACTTCCTTAAATTACAACTTGCGCATTTTTAACCTTTATTGACTTAAAAAAATGAATAAAAGTACTGTAGAAGAGAAATGAGCCAGTTACTGAGATGAAGTTAGTACACAGTGGATACTTAAGTGATCACAGGAATTTGAGTGCTTTTCCATACAAGATCCTTGCAAATATTGTAATAATTTCAAAAGTATCCATGCAACCTTTTGTTTTAGTAGAATCTAGTAACATCTAAAAGATGTTTTGTCATATTTTCCTGTGCCTTCAAAAATACATCATAATCAAAGTTACATTAACCAATGATAAGCCTGTTCTAAAAGTTACTATAGTGGTACATGTGGTCATGTGTAATGTTATCAAATACAGTACAGCCAAAAATCTGATCTGAGCTTACAGTATTAAAGTAAAGACGTATAAATTTATATACAGTCAAACCAAAAATTATTCAGACACCAGATATATATATTTTTTACTAGTGGGTGCAGGACACTATAGTTCATATATGTATCCTCACGATAGCAAAATAAAATAAACTGTGACATATTATACCCAAAAATATTTCTTACAGTGGTCTATCAGTAAAATTGATAAAAGTTTGGGACCAAAATTATTCAGACACTTTGACCTGACCATGTTTTGCTTACGTGTTTTTTCTTTAATTGCTTATGACCTTTTACACCACAGACTGAACAAAATTAAGCACTGCTTGGTCATTGGTTGACCTAAATTGGTATTATCTAATGGTGTACTTAAATTTAACAGCTGACAGGTTGATTATCCATTACATACCTTTTTATCAAAGTTATCTGACATTATCAAGATGAATTTGTTCTGACACAGTTTAACTCTGAGTTATTGTCATATTTTATTACCAACTGTAGTGAATAAACTGTGATAATGTGAGAAATGTTGAAGGTGTCTGAATAAATTTTGGTTTGACTGTATGTCTTTAATTCTTTGATAATGTAAATATATTGGATCCTTTAAAAACACAAATCGCACATCTACACCAAATAGAGCATGTGCAAGATTCCAAAGAATGGGTTTTTTATTTTATTTTTATGTACTGATTAATTTTGGGGTTAAATGTTTTAGTGCAGTCCACCTGACATCTTGAGCCACGTTTTCAGCCAATTGATAATTTAGGTTGCTTTTGTTGGACCACTAAAATATCTCTGTTAACAAACCATTAACTTGATAGATGCTGAGAGGAATTATTAAGGACAATCTTTTAACGTAGCTGATAACGTATTTTTAATATATTGCCTTCAGTCACATTCCAACGTTTACTTCAAATCACTGTGTCTTTCCTTCACTGAGTTCCAGTGTTTTAGCAGTTTCTCTTCGTGAATTTTAAACTAGAGATTTCTGTCTAGGGTTATTATGGAAATGTTATACTTTGTAATAAATTTCACACAATTTAATTGATAGATTGAATGACATCTAAGTAATATCAGGTTAAGCTAAAGATCACTGCAAATAAGAATTTTCCTCAATGATGCAACACTATCTCATTTCCAGTGGTTTGTAATGAACATCTCAATAACATCAATTAGAAGTGTTGTAGAAAACAAAAAAACATCCCAGAAAAATGTTCTTCTTTCCACAACTTGCTTGATGATCTGTTGTATTACCAAGAACAGGCTGCCAGCAAATGAAAGGTTTTTTTTTTTTTTTTTTTTTTTTTCTTTTTACATGTTTCTGTCACTAATGTTTGGGGGAGAATTTTTTTCAGAATTTATCAGCTGTAAACAACGACAATGGCAACAGAGCAGAACAATGTTTCTTTTATGTATATTATTATTATTATTATTGTCTGTATGCAAAGGTCTAAATGTATTTGTAACAAAAAACATGTACTGGACAATTTTTTTGTCATGATTTGTCAAATTTCACAAATACAAGTATCTACTGTGTGTCAATATGTAGTTAAAAAAAAAAAAAAAACTTTGAAAGTATTCAAGAGTAGCAATGTTTTATTGTATATTTGTGTATAACAACTGCCATAAAAACATGAGGATTCCTGGAGAAATGTCTTCCGGGAGTGAGACTGTGTGTACATTTTGTAATAGTTTACCTGAAGCTTAAACTAACTGAATTGAGAAGAGGTAGACACATCGTTGATTTTGTCCTCTCAATTGCCATATAAAAATAGATTCTACTCAGCATGCATGTGAGTGAAATGTTGAAAACAACTCATTTCTGTTCTTTTCTCAGAGACGAGATGCAATGTAATTCTTTTTTAATCTTAAAAAAAGAAAAACACTAGGAATGTTGACAAGACTTGCAAGTTATGAAGCTTAAATAAATAAAGACTTGAACATTTCTTGCGTTGTTTTTAATAAACTATTTTATGTGCAAAAAAACACCTTTCTTTAGTTCCACTCAGCTCTTCTTTTATCCAAAAGACCTGTGCTGATGAGCCAATCACAGAAGACTTATGATAATTAATGGGAGGATCTCCTGAATAAGGGAACGGTAAATCAGTTAGCCAGGCATGAGATAACATGAACAGAGCAATCCATGTCCACAGGCATAACAATACGTACATACACCGATCAGGCATTCTCATTCAGATTCTCATCATTCAGAGACTCTATGCTTTTAACAGATTGAGGTTTCCTGGTTTTACTGTGTTGTTTTAAGTCTCTTGAGACTATTGTAAATACACTTTTGTTCATCTTATAAACTGTTGTTTGATTCATCTTTCTTAAACACTTTCAACCTCGCACAGTTTGATCTGACCCCATTTTAAAACTAGTAACGTCTACCAATAAGGCGGATTGTTACAAGTTGTCAGTTATAATCATCAAAATTAAAAGAAATAAACATATGAAATATATCAGTCTGTGTGTAATGAATGAATATAATATACAAGTTTCACTTTTTGAATGGAATTAGTGAAATAAATCAACTTTTTGATGATATTCTAATTATGCCTTTCCCCCATTTATTCTTTCTTTTCATTCTTTTGTGTGTTTGTGTTTAACTGAACTGGGTGATTTTTTTATTAATTTTTTTATACAATTTGGGGAAAGAAGAACTTTTATACTTTATATACATTTACATAATTACATAACTTTATACATGTTCAGTTTTGGAATATAAATACAGCAAGGACATTTTTATTGTATAGAGGTACATGGGAAACGAAAGCAAATTTTACATTCCCATTTGCTCTAACAGAAAAAATATATAGGGAGAAGTATGATAGTAGGGAGAAAAGATGTCAAATGTAGTTTTCCCTCAGCAGCTGATTAGTAACCCCACTGCAGCAGTGTATATTGTTATTATTACAATAGTATATAAATGTAAATGTTTGATCTGATGAAGAGTATTTTTGCTGTGGTCGATAATATCACTGAGGTCGATAGGTAACACCAATAAAGAGACGACGGTCTAAATCCCAACTGGAATTCAGCACCCTTTCTCTCCAAGAAGAAACAGCTGAGAGGAAACTTTTTTTTTTTCGGTCAGTAGTTAACATTCACTAGGATCAAGTAGTTTTTTGTTGTTGTTGTTGTGAGAATTTCAACATCATCAATGTGACAATATTAAATCTAAAGTATGATTATAACAATGAGTGGGTCCAACAGAGTTTAGAATGTCTATAAATGTCATTGCATCTTTTTCATTATCTAAATGGATGTTATAATTACCAGTAATTAAGATTTTATCTGCAGCAAGTACTAACTCTAAAATCAGCAAATTACTTGATAAAGTCTGTGTGGTGCCTTGGTGGTGCCCAGAGCACATCTAGGTTGTGATCGGTGATCATGTCATTAACAATAAGTGCTTTAGCAAAAATAGATCTAAAATTCATCAAGCCAAGCTTTATAAATTGTTTATTTGTATTATAATGTCCCCTCAGTCCTTTCGCCATGGGCTGGTGTGGTCGCACCAGTTGCACCACCCTAAGACGTCATTGGCTATGTATCTCCATGTTTCTCCTCACCACGATAAGCAGGGAGGGGGCCAGAGCATATTATAGTGTCTGACATCATACTTGCAAGTGCACACACCTCTTTAAATGTTAGTGATATCTGACTGACAAAGTTTGACATCACTAGTGCTGATATGGTTAACAATTTTACTGAATTTATATTTCGATTTATCCAGCTGATGTCAGGTGCTAAAGGTCCTAAAAGCACCTGACAGAACCCTTTTCTTCTAAGTGTGATAACATTTGACTATGATGGTTGGTGGCTCTGTTTTTTTAATTTTTTTATTTATGTGCACGACTACCCCTTTTTAAAGCCACAAATATGCAGAAATTTGCAAGAAATGTAGTAATACTTTCCTGACAAACTTTCAATCCTGTACAGGACACAGAGAGGAAACAATTCTCAAGAACTGAATTATTCAGAAAACTTTCAGTATGCAATGCATGTATAATTTATTCAAACTTTTGTCTCTGAATATATTTACAGACACCAGTGTTAAATTTTACAGAGGAAGTAGATGACATAGAAAAGGAACACGTATAAAACGGATGTCCAAAAAAAAAAAAAAAAAAAAAAAACGTGGAATTTTATGACATTTTACATTTAAGTAATTTCACAATGTGAAAAGTGCTGTCCATTAGTAAACACTGCATGTCAAAATGAAATGATTGCATGTGTTTCGTGGTAGTTCAGATTATGTAGTCCAGAGATATTCCAAGTTCAAATATATCAAAACTGCCAAAATAAAATATCCCTGAAAAAGTGTTTATCAGTTTAAATACATACTTCTGCATTCAAATTGATCATTGCACCCACAGAGAGAGTTACTTAGCCCAGTTTTTGTAGTGTCACATTCTAAAATATAATTTTTTCTAGAATATAAAGTTGCTCATAGGTAATTCCCCAATTATCATGATTAGCTTCTAGATATTTGATAAATGTGAAATGTTTGACATTCATGGAGTACATGTACTCTCTCAATAATGTCATTTAGCATTAGCTCTTCATTGAGTTTCTATATCCTAACACATCTAAAACATATCACACAAACGGTTCAAAGTTCATTAAATAAAAATAAATCAGAAATTCGTCATTTGAAACAAAGATATTTACAAGTAATGCATATGAATGTAAGACAAAGTGTAAATGTTAAATTGTTGCCATTATTTTTTAGTAAAACGCATTGGAATCTAAGCCAAACTGCATAATACAAAACTCTTCTGTAGTTTCATTTAGGACACTGACACATATGCTTTACATTTTAAGACTGGAGCATCATAGCAAAGAATAAGAGCACTTGATGTGATCAGAACAGGTAAACAAGGTGCAAAAAGGTACAAGACTTTGCTGGTGTATTCCTGAAGAAAAGAATGGCTGTCATTTACACAAAATATTAGAAGTAAATCTGCTTGTAAATAAAGCAGTGATATTGAACTATTTCTAATCCAGTCTTAAGCCTCAAAGTGCAAAAGCTAAAGATATTTGGAAAATCATCCATCCATTTCTGCCAGTCATAACAAAATAAGTGTTTTTCACTCATTCTATTCAAATCTCACTGAACGTGCTAATTAATCAAACCTGCACTGTTATGAAAATAATAATAATAAAAATAAAAATAAATAAATAACTAAACCACTTAAACCAGTCACTTACACCATAACTTAAAATAAACAATAATTAGAATCCTGTGGTTGGTGTACTTTGTTAGAAGCTTTAAAGTATTTAATTTATGGTTTAAAACACTGATAAATAGAATATGCAGATATGCTTGTTTTCCTTATACAAAATTCTTCATTCAAAAAATCATAGAAATTATAAACAATTAGTTTTTTAATAAATATATAAAATGTTACATTTAAATGCTGCTGTATTTTAGTCTCACTATCTGGAAAAGTAGGAGCAATATTGATTTTAAATATAAATTTCTTAGAAATGGTTCGGTTTAGGGTTAAAATATGAATGAAACATGGGTCATAAATTCACATGGGAACATATTGGTTTATGACAAATGGGAAAATACAGAATGAGAGCTTTCTGCTATTTTGTTAGCTTTTCATGGTTGTGCTTGGTTATGTTCAGGCATGTGTTAAATATAACACTGAAGATTCATAAAGCGTCTAATGGTTTAGATTTTTTTGTGTGTGTGTTTTATGACCCCTTGAACAAAACACATGAAATAGCCAGATCCAAGTTCTACACTATTCAGGGAAGCGGTTAACAACCATTTTTAATTTGGGATGAGATGGAGCAGGTGACCATTCAGAAGAAAGCGGTGTTTCAGAATTCAAAAGGTATTCAGACCAAAAAGTCTTTGCGTTTCCATTTGATGCATTAGAACAAAGTGTGTGTGTGGGGTGGGGTGGGGCATGAGACGGTTCATGAGAAGATTTGAAGAAAACAAGCTATCTGAAATGTACACTGACCTAAGTGCACCTTTTTATTTTTAAATTATTTAATTTACATTAATATAAAATTAGCTTAAGAATTCCAATCAGCAATAAACATTAATCTAGACAGAAGCTGGGATGCGAGGGTTTTGAAACAGCAGTATGAAATGGTGCAACCAGGTGTTGAAGTGCAAGCGTACTAGTTGTTAAGATTGCAGCCCTTAAAATTGAAATAACTGTTAATGAAATGCGATTTTACTTTGATCAGTGCAATTCAAATGTGCTTTTTTGTTACCAATATACAGTACATGTATTTACAGTTATGAAGATTGCTGGAAGTTTGGTCAAGTAAAGTGCTCAGTGTCGTTTTTTTTCTGTATTAAACAGAGCCAATACTTCGAAACTTTAATGACCATAACTACTAAGTAAAATAAAATGATGAGCATAATAGTGTGAAATACTGGAACTTCTTCATATATGTGTTATTCAATCAGGAAGCTGTGTAGTCCATTATTATTCCTAGGTGCTATTAGTGTTGAAATATATTAGTGTTGAAAAGTTCACTCAGTCCATGTGCAACTGTGGGAGAAAGCTTGACTTGGACATAAAACTCATTTCCACGTATCTGCCTGATATTTTTCGTCCGTCCATGTGGTACATAAGAACTGCACGATCATATGAAATCAAACGTGTTCACTTGCTGCTTCTACATGAGTCCACAGCACGGCTCTTTTGTGTTAGTCGTGTCCTCTTCTGGTGCTCTTAGCTTCAGTAGAGGTGGCTCTCCACTAGCTTGGGTAAAGTACACTGCATTGGGGGACGCATCCTGTTGTACCGATTCAGGGGGTTCCAGCGGCCCTTGGGGTGCTTCAGGGACAAGGTCATTCTGAGGGCCAGCAGACAGGGGTATAGGAGGTGCTGGATGTTTCTGTAGTTTAGCTGCAGCTCTCTGCCGTTTGAGATCTGCGAGTGTGTGGTGAGATCGCTCTCTGCTCATGTCCCCGCCAGTACCATCCGAAGCTGGAGTTAGCTGATAGGAGGCACTGCGATCTCTGCGACCCCCGCCCTGGAGTTCTCCAGGAAGTGAGGAAGAAAATGACGCTGTGCTGCCGTTCCCCAAAACCTGAGCTCCATTTTCTACCTCGACAACCTCTAACGGAGGAACAGGGGTGGCATTAGTGCCAGACACCTAGAAAAGTACAAGAAAATTCACCAAGGATGGTCAAATCAAATCTATATAGCTATATGTAAGACACAAACACATCACTGAGAACAATAGAGGCTTTCAACAAAAACAATCCTTCTATTTTTCACGCAATTATTAAATTCAATAGAACCATAAGCAGTCAGAAAACAAGGAAAATATTATCAGAATTGACTAAAGAACAAATGCTTCTGATGCAGTGTATATCATTTTATTGCTGGTATTGCTGATAGTTATTTTTTATTTAGTTATAGCACCCCTAGCAATGAAAATTAATAGAAAGTGAAGGAAAAGACTGCAAATTTTTCATAATCGAATCGTTACCCTCTGAATCATAATCAAATAAAATTGTGAGGCAAGTGAAGATTCACACCTCTAGTAAAAGCAGTAATATTATGAAATATTATTATTAAATGAATTAAATGATTTCTGTTTGAATATATTTTAAATGTCATTTATTTGTGTCACGGCAACGCTGAATCAGCATCATCACTCCAGTCTTTAGTCTCACATGATCCCTCAGAGACGTTGATTTGGTAATTTGGTAACATTTCACAATATATCCATTTTTAATGTATTTTTGATCAAAAAATGCAGCACAAGAGTCTTCGTTCAAAAACTACTTTGACCAGTAGTGTATAAGCTAATTAGTCATTATGGGCAACAAAGAATCAGTACTCTTTTGATAACTTTTTGTTGGAAGTATCTCTAGATGATACATGCCAAACTGCATATGAACCAGGAAAACAGCCATGGATAAGTTTCAAAAAGTTTATAAATGTAAAAATATAAATCGACAATGAAATCCAAATGACCATCAGGTTCAGGAGATCTGGATCAGGGTATCAAAGAAAAGAATATTCTAGCCAATGGACCCTTTTCATAAAGTCCTATATCATTTTTGATTTTCAAAGTCTTTATCTGATTGGTTGAGTTCTATGACCAAAGCAGACAATTTTGAAAACGATGGAGTGGCTGCCCACATTACGCTACCTGAACACAACAATATCACACCAGAGCTGCGTTTCCCAAAAGCACTATCGTGTCTAAGTTGATGTAGAGACAGTTGGTGGCTATTGCTAGAATGCTTTTTGGAAACATAGCCCTGAGCCATTTCTCAAACATACCAGCCTCGACGACCGTGTAAACAGTAACACGGAGACGGAACTGCATGCTTTGTGGTTCTTTTTAGCAGCCGTTGTGCAGTTAAACGCTGTAATGTATAATACTGCAGCTGTCTACATGCGCAAGAGGCAACCGTTTACACTAGAGCCTGACCGATATGGGTTTTTAGGGGCCGATACTGATATCAGGGAGTAAAAAAATCCGATGTTGATATATCGGTCGATATTCTTTATGTGTATATTATAGTACAGTATCAGTCAAAAGTTTGGATATATATAGTATGACACTATATACTTATATATATATATATATATATATATATATAAAAAAAAACATATATTTGTATATAATATATGTGTGCGCGTGTGTGTGTGTATTCAGCAAACACTCAAGATGGGTTTGGTGCACACAGGGATAAAAAAGTACCCCATGTGTAAAATGAAATACAGCCATTTTGACAGTTTTGTGTGAATATTTACACGCTGTGAGACACGTAGGCACGCGTTCATATCGGTGGCATATCTATGGCATAAACGCCAATAACGATATATCTGCGGCAGGCTCATATCAGCCAATAAAATCGGCAGACCGACAAATCGGTCAGGCTCTAGTTTACACTTAGTTGCCATGTGCATGAACGGTTATGTTCGGTGTTTGGTGCCACTGACGGCACATGCCACAGCTTTAATACAAGATTTAAAAAAAAGGAAAATGTCTTATTTATAAAATAAAAAAAAAAAAAAAAAAAAGCAATCTTAAATCAAATCTTCATCACTGGAAGCTTAGCGTGTTTCCAATCTGTCATATTTCATATTTCAGAAGGTTTTAAACACTGAATAAGACCATTTCTTACCAATGCAGCGTGCAGGTTCAGTTCTGCATCAGTCTGTCTGTCTTCATCATCATCCAGGGCATCTGTCTGTCTTCCTCTCTCTTTCCACACCATGGCTTCCTTCTGATGCTCTCTGCGGTACAGACTGCTGCGCTCGTTCACACTGCTGCGCCTCACTACTTTACTGTAAACACAATCCACACAAAGAAGAGCTCACACACGGTTTCAGAGATTATAATTAATTGTATATTAAGATCACAATTAGCATGATAACACTATTATCCAATCATGAAAAATGCCAACTACAGCATTCCAGTGTTAACGATACAGCAACTGAGCGATGCAACAAAACTATAAAATCACAGTCAGAGAGGCAGTTTCCACGGCATCCTCTACAGCACAGACATTACACACTCTAAACATGAAAAATCAAAAGTGTAGAAAAGGTCAATGTATACCTCTTACTGCTAGATCTAGCATTAAAAAAATGATGTACAGTAGTGGCCAAGGGATATATCTTTTTAAAAGTTTGATTAAACCATCAAAAAACCATAAAGAAAATATGTTATACTTTTTAAATATTTAAATATTTAATATATGAAAGAAGAACAAAACACTAAACTTGGTTGAGGTATTTGTCTGACAAAATTATTTGGCAAAAAAAAAAACAAACTACAGCTATAGTTTTTAATTTTACTATGTGAAAAAAATTAATATAAAAACAAAAAGCTCAAAGGAAAAAGCATACATTGACTACAACATAATCAGTTATTAATATTTAGTTGGTTTTCTCGTTTTTGTATGTCCATAGTTTTTGTATGAAAATTATGTCCACACAATTTCTTTTCACTGTTATCATAAAACATTTCACTCCAAGCACAATTTTTTATAATATTTAAATAAAGGGTGATGTCGTCAATTTTCCTAGGCTGGACATCACTTTTGGCCACCACTGTATAACAGCTTTTTACTAGAATAACAGATAAGGTAGATATAATAGAACAAATAAATAGGCTTATTGTACAAAACTATCATAGTAGCTCCAATACGGAGCGGCACACAAATGCACACATCCTGGAGAATTATGTGGTTTAAAGCAAACCCTGCTTTTTAGAATCACATATGAGCCTCAATAAAAAAAGTTAATAATAGTTAGAAACAAAGAGAAAAGATATTGTGTCTGCTAGTGTTGTAGACTATTTTGAAGGTTTTGGTCTCGTCTCGGTCTTGACTGCATTTCTCCTTGGTCTTGTCTTGGTCTCAGACTTAGAGGACTCAGGATTTTATCTCAAGACCAGTCAAGACCACAACTGCAAGGATATCACTAAATTGTCGGTGCATTGTCTGATTTTTCACATCATTAATGTGATTTGATGTAAAACTTACTGCTTAAAATGCAATCAATAACTTCTTTATAATGTAATTTCTTTTGTTACTGTGCTGCCGGGTTCAAAATCAATGCAGCATTGTCTCAAAAATGCCCAAAATTAATATAAATGCCCACAGAATTCTGAGATGAATAGAAGCGTGATTGCAAATGATATTGATTTATCCAAACATTCAATAAACAAGAAGTCTTTGAAACATTAGTCTTTGCTAATTCGGCACCGTTTCGTTATTAAATGAATCAGCTGCTTTGAACAAATCGGTTGAATAAATGATTCCGTGACTGTTAAATAATGTTTTAAATGTTAAATTAATCTGAACACTATTTATGCAGGTGTAATTAAGATTATTACAAAGGTGTACCAATTCAGATGCAACTTCTGTGCCATGAATTTTATTGTAAGTGATTTGATTGGTAACAGCGCTATAGTGTCATACTATTTATTTATTACATTTTAGACATTTCTCAGACAGTAGATATGGATCTTTTAGATGAATTTAAGGAGTGCTGGTCTGGTCTGGTCTGGGTCTTGACTCGGTCTCAACCCCACAAAGTCTTGGTCTCGGCACACGCTAGTCTTGGTCTCGACTTGGTCTTGACTATTGCATCTATTTTACGGAGTTTTTTCTTCTTCACAATTTGGAAATTCCAAATTGGTCATGAGAATGAGCATCATGAATTTCATTTAAAATCAGCAAAATACAGTCATATACTTTGAGTCTCTATTAACAAGGGGATGATTTTAAGGTTAAAAACCTTAAAATTCAACCTCTGAAGTTTCTTTAATTAATACATTATAGCAGAAAATAATATGCTTTTTGGACAAGAGACACCGTTATGTCTTAGCTCCTCTGTTTGGGATTCATTTTAAGCCGCTAAACTTTATTCTAAATGCGTTCCATCAGTCTACAACAGCGCTAATGCAGAGAAAACACAGCCGATTACATCAGAGATGGTAAAGTTTTGATGGATGAGGACTGTTTAATGTAAAGGTGATTACAGTGGCATACAGGAATTGTAAATTAGTGCAATATGTTTTATGCACTAACTGTTTGTCTCTAACATTGTATCCAATATATCCACAAAGTGAAAACAAAAAAAGGGTTTGAGTGTTTTATAATAGATGCTGGCCAATTTTGAGGGTCAAAGGTCACATTTACATATTGGCATCAGACGCTTCAAGCCAAAGACACAAAGAGTCTGACGGAGGAACAGGTCCACTTATTTTTATAACAAAAAAGCTAAGTTTGTACTGTTGCGCTGTATACATGGTAAATTCTGAGAATAAAAATAGATTTTTCAAAACTGAAAATTATATTGTGAAAACTTCTGGAATGTTTTTTTTATGTATGCTCTGGTGCCAAGGAGAATTTTATGCTGTTAAGAACAGTTACTTCTTAAATCTAAAATCTAAATTTTTAATACAACCGTCACTGTCAGAAGCTGTCAAGTGCAGCTTTGCCGGGCTGTGACGTAAACAAAATGCTTTTGTTGCACTGTTAGTACTCACCCTCTGCTGCCCGTGCTGGAGACTCGTCTCTGCAATGTGTTCTTGTGTTTGTCCTGACCCTTCATGATGGCATCATGCTTGTGCTTCAACTCCATCATTTTGGCCCGGACTTCCTCATCAGTGCAAACATCTGCAATATAACACAAGTATTGTGAAACCTCCTGTCAAGTCACTCTTGATCAAACATGTTGGATGTGTCGTACCCAGAGGCGTCTCGTCCAGCTCAGACTTGGCGTTTAAATTCCCACCATGAGCCACCAGCAACTCCACCATCTGGATCTATAAGAGCAGAAAGACACAATCACTGAAGAATCAATATCAATTTTGCCATTAAAGCCGATATAATCATTCCAACTTCATGCTTTATGATTTAAAGGTCCATTGCATGTTTGCAATTACTACATTTTCCATTTATTACTTACTAAACAGGAAGGTGGGGAAAAAAGGCCACAAGCTTTTCCCTCATTTCTCAGCCATGAACTACGATTGGTTCGTTGTTATTGCTAGTTAATTGCAAGTGGTATTAAGGCAGGGGCACTCAATCCTGTTCCTGGGGATTAATCGCATCCAAAATTAAAGTTTGTGTTTACATAATATATGTGTATGCACTGTGTATAATTATTATGTATATATAAATACACACACATGCATGTATTTAAGAAAAATATGGTTATATTTATATATAAAATATTGATATATAAGATAAATTATATAAATATATTTGCATGTATATACTGTGTATATATTTCTTAAAATGTATACATGAAGGAGTGTGTATTTATATATACACATAACAATTATACACAGTACACACACATATATTACATAAACACAAACTTTTATTTTGGATGAGATTAATCGTGATGTGAATTTTGAATTGGAACAGTACTTGGGCAGCAACTGATGACCACAGTCGACAAGACCACAAGAACACAAGCAAATTAACATCTTCAGGAACACTTCATAAATTACAGACAGGTGTGTTGGAGCAGGGAGTAGGGAGTTTTTTTTACCCACCTTCCGAAAAGCATAGTCTGTTCTGATTGGCCAGCCAGTCCCAGTCTGTTGTGATTCGTCAACCGCATATAACATGTCAGAAACGTAACACCCTTCAACATAACCAGCTCGTATCAGCACTGGAGGCAGCCTGAGCCACTGTAAATACTACTAACTACACTATGGTGTCAGTTTTGCTGTATCAGTTCGAGGGCTAGGAAGTTAATGAACAAGATTTTTTTAATAGAACAAGCTGATCGACCCGAACCACCTTCACAAGCATGACTTCACAGTGGTCATTTTTTTATTTTATACCTCTCTTACATTTCAGATGAAATGTTATAACTGTGTCATTTCTCTACGTCATGGTAAAAACTGTATGTCTGTTAACACAAACTCTTTACTACTCCCTATGAAACTTTACCTACTGATGGTGTATTTTAAAGTCGACATGACATGGAAGTTGCAACCACCTTGATATTTATATTTTGATTAAAAGGTCTTAAAAAAATAAATATTTAAAAAGGTAAAATAAGACCAGTAACAATATTAAGTGTAAAATAAATGGGGTAAATTTAGATTTTATGCAGATTGCAGATTATAAACCCTCATGTGTGTCAGTATTCACCTGTCCCCAGCAGGCAGCAGCATGGAGCGGCGTCCACCCGTCAGCGTCCCTGACGTCAGGAGACATCCTGTGCTCCAGCAACAGCTCCCCCACTGACATGTATCCATTAGCAGCAGCTATATGCAGCTACACAGGGAACCTGGACCTTTAGTTTTTGTAATATTATAAATGATCGTCCTGTATGTATATACTGCAGTCTCTCACCAGAGTGGCCCCCTGCTCGTCCTTCACATTCAGATCAGCTCCGCTCGCTACCAGCTCTCGAAGGTCAGACAGCATCCCTTTCTCCTTTGCTCCGCGACATTCATCAATTCTCTCCTGAGTAATCCCTAATTACAAACATATTGATAATAGACTTATGTGAGCTGTTTAGGAAAATACTGTTTAAATGTGTTGACTGCAAAAAGTAATCTACAAAAAAGCAGGTGCTGAACATTTCCATTTCTCTGCATTAACCCCGCCCACTTTAAGTTTCTGATCACATCACAATAGTTCTCGGACACCCACAAGAAAAAAAATTCTGCTCTGATGATGTGTCGGGAACAAGCTGCGAGAACTCCTAAACCAGAGCTGCGAGAACAAAATGACGTAATTTTGTTCTCGCAGCCCTGGGAGCGAGAACTTTTTTCTCTGTTCTTGCAGCGTATGTAATGGCCTTAAAACTTTTGCAGAGTACTGTAAAATACACTATATTGCCAAAAGTATTGGGACACCCCTCCAAATCACTGAATTCAGGTTTCCTATCACTTCCATGGCCAAAGGTTTATAAAAAAAAACAAGCACCTAGGCATACAGACGCTTCTACAAACAATTGTGAAAGTATGGGTTGCTCTCAGGTGCTCAGTGAATTCAAGTGTGGTACCGTGATAGGTTGCCACCTGTGCAATAAGTCCATTCGTGAAATTCCCTCACTACTAAATATTCCATGGTCTATTGTTAGTTGCTGAGGCACACAGTGGGCATAAGTCGCCAACTTTCTGCTGAATCAATAGATACAGATCTCCAAACCAAACAGTGCGTAGAGAGATTCATGGAATGGGTTTCCATGGCCGAGCAGCAACATCCAAAGCTTACATCACCAAGTGCAATGCAAAGCGTCGGATGGAGTGGTGTAAAGCATGCCGCCACTGGACTCTAGAGCGGTACTTGCCTGACTGCATTGTGCCAAGTGTTAAGTTTGGTGAAGAGTGGGGTGGGGGAGGGGGTTATGGTGTGGGGTTGTTTTTCAGGGGTTGGGTTTGGCGCCTTAGTTCCAGTGAAAATAACTTTTTGTGACCAAGACATTTTGGACAATTTCATGCTCCCAACTTTGTAGGAACAGTTTGGGGATGGCCCCTTTCTGTTCCAGCATGACTGTGCACCAGTGCACAAAGCAAGGTCCATAAAGACATGGATGAGCGAGTTTGGTGTGGCGGAACTTGACTGGCCTGCACAGTCAATTCTCAACCCGACAGAACACCTCTGGGATGAATTACATTGGAGACCAGGCCTTCTCATCCAACATCAGTGCCTGACCTCACAAACGCGCTTCTAGAAGAATGGTCAAAAATTCCCATAAACGCACTCCTAATCCTTGTGGAAAGCCTTCCCAGAAGAGTTGAAGCGGTTATAGCTGGAAAGGGTGAGCCAACTCCATATTAAACCCTACAGATTAAGAATGGAATGTCATTAAAGTTCATGTGCATGTAAAGGCAGGCATCCCAAAACTTTTGGCAATATAGTGTACAGGGTCTGGTGTACAGGGTCTATACAGGGTCTGGTGAGTAAACAAAAAAAAATGTACTAGCCAATGGCGATGCTATTCCCAACTTGGGCATAGAGGGTTGAATAGTATTAAAAAAAAAAAAAAAAAAAAAAAAAAAAAGTTTATTTAAAAAAATGCAGCGTTTTTTTTTCCTCATATTTCATTAAATAGGTGTGTAACAGCATGAAAAATGAGAACCCCTGCTTCAAAGAAACAGCCTACCGTAAACACGTTCTTTAAAAGCAAATGTAACCCAAACACATCTAATCCATTACTGTCCAAGTAACAATGCATCATACGTAACTATGTTTCATAAAAATGTTTATCAGGAGCATTTGAAATAATGTATCTTTTAAAAGTACTGTTCATCAACACTGCACATAAGAGGTTTGATTTAGCTCAATATTAGGTATATTATAAGCAACCCTCACCCTGCTCTGCCATGATCATCTCTATGAGCTCTAGCGTAGCCTCGTCCTCACACAGATCATACGGCATGTTTCCATCTGCATTCACCGCCAACAGATCTGCACCCCTTAACACATGAAATCAAGACAGTCTGTATCACAGTTTTAAAGAATAAAAGTTGATGACAAAACATAATTAGATCTGCATAACAGATTAATTATAAACAGAGACTTACGCTTCTATCAGCATCTGGACGAGGTCAGTGTGTCCGCAGGTGGCTGCAGCATGTAGAGGGGTCCACAGCTCACTGTCACACGCATTCACGTTTGCACCCGCGTCCAGAAGACAGCGAGCTACATCCAAAAAATCATCAATGCAGCTCTGCAGAGAAACACAAGAATTATCTGAATTACTGGCTGTGGAAAACATGATTCAATAGCAGGGATGTATAACAAAATGTATTAAAAATAAATTCACAAATGACTGCAAATTATTTAATATTGTGATTAAAATTATGATATTGAAGAGAAAATGAAACCAGTTAACATGAGTTGCAGCTATTGTTATTTGTTCTGCAGCCTGTCAAATGAACTGAAAATATTACATTTGGTTTATCAGAAGGTAAACTCTTTTGTCATGAATCATGACTCAGACCACAGGTGTAATTTGGGGGTGGGACATGTCACCACCACTTTTTGAGTGGGTACGGATGTATCGATTACCAAGGAAGCATGTCAAATTTTCCCACCAGGGGGCAATTACAGAAACTTTCTATCTTAGGTCTTAACTTAAGATATGATAAGTTAATTTAGGATTTTTCACAATTTTGTATTACAGAAGCAAATCTTAACTTGATTTAGGATTCTTACCTAACTTACAAAATCTCATCTTGTAGTTTTTAATTGTAGTTAAAATTTTAAACCGCTCCATCGAGTCTGTTACCAAGCAACCAACAATGCACAAACTGCTTCTGAGGTGAACCTAAAATTAAAATGTAGAAACAACGGTGTGCTTTTAATTTCAGTGCGGAAGAGACTGAAATTTTGATAAGCTTCATTGAAAAGTTAATGCTTGTGTTATAAATCGCCTTTTGCAAAAAAGGTTTTAAAGAAAGTCACTAGAACAATGACCGGGAATGCTCCGTGACGGCACGTTGGCCTCTGTAATGTTGGTCGCAATTCGTTTTAACTGTAAATTCATGTGTCGTGGGACTAATTATTTACGAGTATTTTATCATCAAATCACAGCACATCCTCTGGGTCCTCCAAAAGTCTCTCCACCATCAAACGTCGCTGCTCTTCGTCTTGTATAATCAATAAAAGTAACGCTCTCTTGAAAAAGGATTTTTGTACTGTGATTTTTACCGTTGGATTTCAAAAAGGTTTGAAGTTAGGACACCAGTGGGGTTGTCCTAAAGTTAAGACAGCTTTTAGGATTTTTTGTCGAGTTAGGATCCTTCTGTAATACCCGTTTCTTATCCATAGTTAAAAAAAGATTATGCACTTAAGAAATGTCATTCTGTAATAGCTTTTGTCCTAAATGAGGTCCTAACTGAAATTGCCATGGTTACCAAACAGATAAGATAGGATTCTAAAGTTAAAATGTTTCTGTAATACGCCCCCAGACCATTAGGGCACACAAGTATTGGAGGTGGATCTACATATTTATACACTGAGGTAAAGATATAAGGATGAAAAATTGTCATATTAAACAAGTTCTATGTCAATAAATTAAACTCAGTGTACTATATAAATAGATTTTGGGGCATCGTTATGTTATTTTTTGTGCATTTGTCATTATACATTTCTGTTATAGCCTTGTATTAGCTCTCTTCTGACTAAATTTTAGCTTGTGCTCCTAAATGTAAAATATGCATAGTCACAGCAATACCTTAATGGTCACATACACACACTTATGTATGTGTGTGTTGTTTGTGTCGATGAGTGTGTGTACCTGATGTAACGCAGTGAGCCCGTCCTCGTTGTATAGGTCTGGACTGACTCCATTATTCAGCAACTCTCGTACTGCCAACAGACACAAATGCTTTAAGTCACCAACTCTACAAACTAAACATTTTGAACAAATGATGATATAAAAGGAAAAGTTCATTCAAAAATGAAAATTCTGTCATAAATGAGTAAATGACAGAATTTTCCTTTTTACTCAAAAGAACGTCTTTAAAAAAAATTTTTTTTTTTAAAGTCCATGAGCACAGATTATTGGAATTGTTAGCTCAATGTGTGAAATTATTTTGACATTTTTAAAAATGGTAAATTTTAAACTACAATTTTTATATCCTACCAATCAACTTCTGTTGAAAATATAGTAGGATTTTATTTTTCTAATGGTTTGTTGCTTTGAATTTGTTTCATTCTATAGGTGGAAGTGGAGAATGGTAAATAAAAACTAAATAATAACTGCTTTCAATATCACATTAAAGAAGAAAAAAAAATCTAGCAAGATTATTTTTACATTAAAAAACCTGCAGTTTTAACAGGGGTGTGTAGCAATACTGCAAATTTCTTTCTACTCTACTCTTACCCTCCTCTAGGTCATTCCTGGCTGAAGCCTCCAGTAATGTCACGTTGGTGTGGAAGGTCACCCTTCTGCTTTTCTTCACCCCATCTCCCTTGTGACCACGGGCACTGTCCTTCTCCATCTGAGCCCAGCCTTTAAGCTGCTGTGCCCGTCTCTTCTGTGCCTGCTTCAGGCGCTCGGTGGCTGAGAGACGGCCGACAGTCGACATTTCTGCTAGAAGCTCTGCATGCTCTGCCATATCTTCCAAGTCAAGACTCTCAGTCTCTTCACAGTCCCTTCTGACACCTCGAAGACTGTGGCTTCTGCTTGGACCTTCTGCTGTCTCCTATCATAGACATTCGACTCTCTCACACCTGTAGTTCTGATGTCAAAGTGCCTGATGAGAGCTGTATACAAACTCGAGATCCAATGGGATAATGTAGAGATGCAGGTGACAGCCAAAGACGAACCATATTCTTGATAACTTTTCCTATGTGGACCAAGAGGACAAGTTCTGCAAAGAAAGAGTGAAAAGTTCTTAAAAGTTGCATTTTAAGTGAATTTACACACCAAAAATACAGAATGAAAAACTGATAAATTTTCTTTTTGAACTGTGCTATAGATAAAACTATATAGTTTGAATAAGACAGTATTAACTGTTCATAATAATTGAGGAAGGAGCTCACAACAAGCTCACAAACATCTCAAAAGTTATAAACCAATGGATCTTAATGATTTATACAAGAGTTTGTGTGTGTTTGAAACAGTTTACTATACATTTATAAATAACATTAATAATGTGTATGTTTTTAATAATTTAACATAACTAATTTTTATGCAAAAACATGCCAACATGCGTTCTTAAAGGGAAAAAGCACTCTTCAGGAGATTAATCTGTGCCATTATCTATCACTAGGTGTGCCATCTTCAATATGAAAAATGAGGGACAATAACTCCTATTAACCCTAAATAACAATATTTAATATGTCTTACATACAGGCTTTAGCTTAGAATTGCTCTCCGAGCATGTCTTCATGAGTTCTCCAAAGTTCTCTGGAGGAAAACAACTATAGCGTAATGAGGGGTGAACGCAACGAAAACTTCTTACAGTGGATTGGAAACCATCTTGTATTGCTCACACAGCAGCACATTATGTAAACTGCATTTATGACAAAGAACTGCACAGATGTAGATATCATAATCTATCAATAACTGTGCATACCTTGTCCTCTGCCTCTAATAGTTGTGCTCTGCCACTGCTCGCACTGAATAACGCTGACTAAAAGATGGGGAGGAGCTGAAGCCTGCCGTTTTAATATGAATTTTAAAGGAGACTTGGGCGCTCACAAATACAGACCTAAATTTAGTGGGGCTGGGTAGAAATTTAGGGGCTGAAGCCCCCCCAATAAGGGCCTAGAGATACTGCTGGCCACAGCCCTGCAGAGTTTATGTTGCGTTTATGCCATGTCGTAATTCCAGTAGTCTCGAGATGACAACATGTGACATTATATTCTGAGCGGTTCACATCCTCGGACTGAGCATTATGCGTTTCTATAGGACCACTATTAACGCCTAAATGAATCAGCAGTCAGCTGTCATGTGTTACAAGTAGGAGCTCTCAAAAATTGCTATAATTGTGAGCATTACGAGGTCATGAACGCTTTTTACAAGTTAAAATGACATAATTACAGTAATTATGACATGGCGTGAATGTACCTTTAGCTCCAACCCTGCTCCAACTGTAGTTTTCAAATAAGCCTGAAGGTCTTGATTAGCTGGATCAGGTGCGGTTAATTAGGGTTAAAGCTGAAGTCTGCAGGACTCTGCTGGCCCTCCAGGAAATGAGAATACATGCTTTTAAGCATATTACATTTATATATTTGGGGTAAATTTTATGACATTAGATTACTTGTTCATCATGTCACTCTCATGTAAAAGGACATGACAAATTACCAGTCGATAACTGATAAGATGCAGAAATATCATGAATCCCTAAAAGGCACATATTTCTAGTTGGTTTGTTGTCAATGAAGGGGTAAGTGGGTGCCTTATTGGTGGGGCTGTGGGTGTATCAAAGAACAAAAAAAAAGGTTAAGTGTTTACTGCCTTAGGTCATGCTGTGCTCAATTAAAAAGAAATCAAATTTATCCAAATTTACCTTCACTATTTGGGTGAAATGAATGATCATAAAAAAGCAAGCAACACAAAAGTTATTATTAGACATGATTTCATTCAGTAATGCCTTAAAACAAATGAGGAAGACAGACAAAGTCTCAATCATTAATAACTGCAAAATAAGTACATAGACAAACTATATTGCCAAAAGTATTGGGACAGCCCTCCAAATCATTGAATTCAGGTGTTCCAATCACCTCCATGGCCACAGGTGTATAAAAAAATTAAAAAATAAAAAAAACCAAGCACCTAGGCATGCAGACGCTTCTACAAACATTTGTGAAAGAATGGATCGCTCTTAGGAGCTCAGTGATTTCAAGCGTGGTACCATGATAGGTTGCCAATAAGTCCATTCGTGAAATTTCCTCACTACTAAATATTCCACGGTCAACTGTTAGTGGTATTATAATAAAGTGGAAGCAATTGGGAAGAGCAGTAACTCAGCCACGAAGTGGTAGGCCACGTAAAAATCACAGAGCTGAGCTTGCTGCATGCTGAGGCATACTGTGCGCAGAAGTCACCTAGAGTTTCACCTTTCTGCAGAGTCAATAGACCTCCAAACTTTGTGTGGCCTTCAGATTAGCTCAAGAACAGTGCGTAGAGAGCTTCATGGAATGGGTTTCCATGGCCGAGCAGCTGCATCCAAGCCTGAAATCACCAAGTGCAATGCAAAGTGTCAGATGCAGTGGTATAAAAGGCACCACTGGACTCTAGAGCAGTGGAGACTTGTTCTCTGGAGTGACCAATCAAGCTTCTCTGTCTAGCAAGCCGATGGACGAGTCTGGGTTTGGCTGTTGCCAGGAGAACGGCATTTGCCTGGCCTGGCCTGCACAGAGTCCTGACCTCAACCCGATTTAACACCTTTAAAATGTCCATTCGTTTTGCAGAATTAATAACCAATATAACCCCCCAATATACAACACTAAATTAGAGTGGAGACTGCGAGCCAGGGCTTCTTGTCCAACATCAGTGCCTGACCTCACAAATGCGCTTCTAGAAGAATGTTCACAAACTCCTAAAACTAAAGGGTATTATTTCAATATCTTGAAAATAGTTAAGGAAACATGCCTGTACACATGGCAGGCAGCAAAATTGCAAGAAAAGCTTGATGTGTACTGGCACCTAGCCTATACTTTATTTAAGAGTATTCTATTCATTAGGATATAGATACGAGATCTGTTGTTGTAAAATAAGTTTAATTTATAATTGTTCCCCTTAAAATTCTTATAAAATTCATATTAGTAGGCTATTTTCCCATCACAACTGGTATTATAACGAGCCTTAAAAGCAAGCCTAATTGTTATATGCCAGTTTGACATGATGAAGAAAACAGAAAAGTTTTGTTCAGGCTAAGTAGAAATACTCCCTTGCTCGGACGAGTGACAGAGAAAACAAATGCATGCAAAGGTCTGAGCTCTGAGGTAAAATATACAATAAATAATATATTATTTTATACTGATGAACATGACAATTTGAATGTAGCTTTTGTAAAAATATATAGAAAAACGTAATTATGCAAAAAAGATTTAATGTAAATAACTAGTATTTCCAATGTCAACTAGCAGCAACAATATTGTTTAGTTGACTAGTCTCACACACATCCCTAGTGTCCACCACATTCACAACAGGTATGCACGCACATACATTTACATTTATGCACGCACACCCTCATTCTAAGTCTGTTGAATCCAGATTATTCTAAATGAGGGAGCACAAATTTATAGTTAGTAATTAAGAGATAAGCCAAAATCAATTATTAAAGCAACCAGACATCCATCGAAGCCGGTTACGTGTTGTCAATAAAAAGGAGGTGGATAGACCGCTTTCAAACATCTAAATACTCATGAAGTGAAGAAAATGTCTCTGGTTTCAGTGGCTTGGTGTGAAAATTACAGTTGCGTTTGCAAAATAAAAATCTAAACTGTTCAAAGTTCAAATCTTGAATATCCTATAATGCCACATAAATCTAGGAAAGCCCATAATGCAAAAATATTAAAGTGCCCCTATTATGCTTTTTTGGATATACATTTCATGTACTGTAATATGGCTGTCAACATGCACAATGTACAGGTATATTGTCTCCCAAAAGAAAGAACCGATTCTGAACTGAAACGAGTTGTCAGTCATTTCAGTCTTACGTCCTGCACAAGCCAACATAAGTCTGTAAGAATTTTGCATAATGCCAGCCATCAACATTAGCTGCACGCAAACATCTGCTTTGACCTGACAAACACTATAGTTGTAGCTAAGGACTGGAACTGGACTAGCTGAGTTTGGTTTGTGATGTCAACCTTGAGCTGCAAAAGCCAATCCACTTTGCATGCACTTTCAAAGGATCAGGGCTCAGGCTTGAATTGATACAGTAAAACCGACACCATTGTTACTGTTTTCATCACTGTGTAGCTATACAAATGCTGAGGAAGCTTCCAGGAAGATATGTAATTCAGTATGGTAATGTAAAAAAAAAAAAAAAAAAAAAAAAAAAAAATATATATATATATATATATATATATACACACACACATACACATACACATACACACACACACACACCTAAAGGATTATTAGGAACACCATACTAATACTGTGTTTGACCCCCTTTCGCCTTCAGAACTGCCTTAATTCTATGTGGCATTGATTCAACAAGGTGCTGAAAGCATTCTTTAGAAATGTTGGCCCATATTGATAGGATAGCATCTTGCAGTTGATGGAGATTTGTGGGATGCACATCCAGGGTACGAAGCTCCTGTTCCACCACATCCCAAAGATGCTCTATTGGGTTGAGATCTGGTGACTGTGGGGGCCATTTTATTACAGTGAACTCATTGTCATGTTCAAGAAACCAATTTGAAATGATTCGAGCTTTGTGACATGGTGCATTATCCTGCTGGAAGTAGCCATCAGAGAATGGGTACATGGTGGTCATAAAGGGATGAACATGGGCAGAAACAATGCTCAGGTAGGCCGTGGCATTTAAACGATGCCCAATTGGCACCAAGGGGCCTAAAGTGTGCCAAGAAAACATCCCCCACACCATTACACCACCACCACCAGCCTGCACAGTGGTAACAAGGCATGATCCATGTTCTCATTCTGTTTACGCCAAATTCTGACTCTACCATCTGAATGTCTCAACAGAAATCGAAACTCATCAGACCAGGCAACATTTTTCCAGTCTTCAACTGTCCAATTTTGGTGAGCTTGTGCAAATTGTAGCCTTTTTTTCCTATTTGTAGTGGAGATGAGTGGTACCCGGTGGGGTCTTCTGCTGTTGTAGCCCATCCGCCTCAAGGTTGTGTGTGTTGTGGCTTCACAAATGCTTTGCTGCATACCTTGGTTGTAACGAATGGTTATTTCAGTCAAAGTTGCTCTTCTATCAGCTTGAATCAGTTGGCCCATTCTCCTCTGACCTCTAGCATCAACAAGGCATTTTCGCCCGCAGGACTGCCGCATACTGGATGTTTTTCCCTTTTCACACCATTCTTTGTAAACCCTAGAAATGGTTGTGCGTGAAAATCCCAGTAACTGAGCAGATTGTGAAATACTCAGACTGGCCCGTCTGGCACAAACAACCCTGCCACGCTCAAAATTGCTTAAATCACCTTTCTTTCCCATTCTGACATTCAGGAGTTCAGGAGATTGTCTTGACCAGGACCACACCCCTAAATGCATTGAAGCAACTGCCATGTGATTGGTTGATTAGATAATTGCATTAATGAGAAATTGAACAGGTGTTCCTAATAATCCTTTAGGTGAGTGTATATATATATATATTATATATATATATATATATATATATATATATATATATATATATATATATATATAGAGAGAGAGAGAGAGAGAGAGAGAGAGTGAGTGAGAGAGTTTACAGAGTCAGGTTTATTAGAAAGCTAGGAAACAAGCTAGAGCAGAGGTTAAATGCAAAGGAGATGAAAATTTGTGTGAATGTGTATAAGAGCCTTAGTTTAAGGTTGTTTGTACAAGACGTCTGAATGAGGCAGTGAACAAAAATTTTTATAAATCACTTAAAAACATGCTATAATAAGCAAATTTTTATTTATTCCTACCTGTAGGGCCACAGGAATGTGCCAGGGACCGTTACAACCGGCCCACTGTGGTGGTAAAGTGACGGTGGTAAAGTGTCAGCGATGAGGTGCATATCACATGGCAAATCCATTTTTGCGCATGTAAATGTTGCTGGTTTAAGTGGCCACTGGGACACGAGTGAAGTATACAGTAAGAAATTAAGACCGCAACTAACAATTATTTTTGAATTGGTTACTCTAAAAATAAAAATAATATTAAACAAAATTAAGGACATCATTCATTTTAAAGACTGTCCCTAAATCCAGAATAAATTCAGCCAAGCATAAATAGTGCAAAAAAATATTTCAGGGCATCACTCACTTTAAAAACTATAGCTGCGTCCGAAATCGAATACTTCTCTACTATATAGTATGTGAAAAACAGTACGCCATCAGAGTAGTATGTCTGAATTCATAGTATTCGAAAATAGTCGGCAAAAAGGACCTGGATGACCTACTACTTCCGGCGAGATTCTGAAGTGCGCATACGATGGACACTTTACTATCCCATGAGGCCACGGGAGACAATTTATGAATGAAGGTGATGGGACGCAACTGACGCTGGTAAGTCACATGATCATGACAACATGGCAACAAAACAAAAAAAAACTGACATTACAATATTTTTTTTTCTGAGATATACACTATATTGCCAAAAGTTGTGACACCTGCCTTTACATGCACATGAACTTTAAAGACATCCCAATCTTTAATCCTTAGGGTTTAATATGGAGTTGGCCCACCCTTTGCAGCCATAACAGCCTCAACTCTTCTGGGAAGGCTTTTCACAAGGGAATTTTTGACCATTCTTCTAGAAGCACATTTGTAAGGTCAGGCACTGATGTAGGACGAGAAGGCCTGGCTCGCAGTCTCCACTCTAATTCATCCCAAACCCTATTGGTTTGAGGTCAGGACTCTGTGCAGGCCAGTCAAGCCCATCCACACACCAGACTCGCTCATCCATGTCTTTATGGACTTTGATTTGTGCACTGGTGTGCAGTCAGGAAGGAACAGGAAGGGCCATCCCCAAACTGTTCCCACAAAGTTGGGAGCATGAAATTGTCCAAAATATCTTGGTATACTGAAACATTTAACCCCTAGAGGTTGGCGGTTGCGCTGGCGATACACCTCACTTTTTTTCTTATCAATGCGAAAGAAACTCAAAATACTCTGTCGATTTGTCATACAGGCAAGTGTTATATACATAATTATAACCTGTTTAGGGGTCTACTTTTATTTGTGTATACTCAAAATAAAAACAAAATGTTGTGCTTTTTGCTAAATAAAGCAGCAAGCATAATGCACGATCTGCCGCCTCTCTCTCAATGAAGTCCATTCTGATAACGTTGAAATGTCATGTTTTAAATAATGTAAATCAAATCGAAAACAAATATTCTCGGTTTACGTAATCTGTTTTGAATAGGGAGATGTCAGTCATTCGCAAGCGCCTCATTATGTGCTAATGCAGCCACGCCCACGGAGAGCGCCTTCTATTCAAAGGCAAATTCTGATGCGGCGCATGCACCTACTCCCCACCCACATCAAGTTTAGTGAGATTCATGTACTTTACATCGTTTTGAGCCCAGGTCAGGAAGCAGACGGACTGGCTTAACCGACCGCCTGCTAGCTGTCTCACGTCACAGAAGTCAGATAAATCCCAACACATAGAGACTCTTTCACCTAGATGTTATCACATAGAGACTGTGTCTGTTCCTCGAATTAGTAAATACAAAAAACTCTCGAACCCATTTAAGGGAAAAAATGTAATTGATGTTCAACAAATAAAAAAACTGATATAATACAGATGATCAAATGATAAAGCTCGGGTTGTTGAGGATCCCTTTCCTCAAAAGTGCAGATCATAACCTAGATGTGCTGTGTTTGACAGAAACCTGGCTAAAATTACATTACTTTAAATGAGTCCACCCCCCAAGATTATTGTTATAAACACGATCCGCGTCTGAAAGGCAAAGGGGGAGGGGTTGCTGTAATTATAATAATATCTTCAGTATTACTCAGAAGTCTAGTTTCAAATATAATTCCTTTGACGTTTGGGGGCTTTATGTAACGTTATGTAGTGTAACTGATAAATACCGTTTGACATTTGTGCTGGCTACTATATACAGGCCACCATACAGACTTTAATCAAAGAATTTGCTGATTTTCTATCAGAGTTAGTACTGGCTGCAGATAAAGTACTAATTGTTGGTGATTTTAATATTCATGTAGATAATGAAAAAGATGCATTGGGATTGGCATTTAGAGACATTCTAAACTCTATTGGAGTTAGGCAACACATGTCAGGACCCACTCATTGCCGTAATCATACTTTAGACCTAATAATGTCACATGGAATAAATGTTGATACTGTTGAAATTCTGCAGCAGAGCGATGACATCTCAGACCATTATCTAGTATCATGTATACTTAAATCAGAATCAGAATCAGAAAGAATTCTTTCTGATTCTGATAACTATTGACTCTCTCTTTTTCAGCACTTTAGACACAGTTGGTCCTCTGTGCTTAAAGAAGATTAAAGAAAATAGTCCAACATCGTGGTAAAACGAACACAACCCGGGGACTTAAAACAGCAGCCAGAAAAATTAGCGCAGCTGGAAGAAAACAAAACTGGACTTTTTTTTTAAATTATTTTGTGGATTTTCGATTGCATACAGAAATGCCATAAAAACTATTAGATCTACTTATTTCTCAACTCTCTTAGAGGGAAACAAACACAATCCTAGGTATTTATTTGATACAGTGGCTAAATTAACAAGAAATAAAGCTTCAACCTTTATGCACTTTATGAACTTCTTTACGTGCAAGATTGATAATATTAGGAAGAAAATGATAACTATGCAACCATCTACTACAATATCGCATCAGACAGTGCATTGTAGTGTCACTCAGGAAACATGGTTCAAATCACACTTATCTGACTGCCATCAATTTGTAGCAGTAAATGAAGAGATGTCACACCGATCACAAGTTCAGTATGGAGTACCACAAGGCTCAGTGCTAGGACCGTTGCTCTTCACCCTGTACATGCTACCACTGGGAGATATCATTAAGAAGCATGACGTTAGTTTTCATTGTTATGCTGACGATACTCAGCTCTACATTTCTTCGCGCCCTGTAGAAACTTACCAATTACAGGATTGATAGAATGCATAGCTAATATAAAACATTGGATGACTAGTAATTTCCTACAACTTAATTCTGAAAAACAGAATTTCTAATTATTGGACAAAAAAAAAAACCTCTGCATGTAGTAACCTAGAATACTGTCTAACACTTCATGGCTGCTCTGTCAAGTCCTCATCGTCAGTTAGGAACCTGGGTGCGCTCTTTGATTCAAATCTTTAATTTGAAAGCTACATTTCTAGCATCTGCAAAACTGTATTCTACCATCTTAAAAATATATCTATGAATTTATAAAATGTATAGATATATTGTAATTTATAAAAAATATAAATTACAACACATGCTTTCAATGCAAAATGCTTTAGTTCATGCGTTCATGACCTCAAGGCTAGATTACTGTAATGCTTTACTGGGTGGTTGCCCTGCTCGCTTAATAAACAAACTCCAGCTGGTCCAAAACACAGCAGCTTGAGTTCTTACTAGAACCAGGAAGTATGACCTATTAAACAATGTATACATTTTAAAATCTTGCTAATTACTTACAAAGCACTAAATGGTTTAGCTCCCAGTACTTGAGCAAGCTAACTTGAGTGGATCCAGCCAAGGATTGTGATGGGTAGGCTATTCTAATCGCAATATAGATTAGTGTCTGTGAATATTAAACCACAAAAAGACCATTTAAATATGAATCCTGCATGTTCTGCGCGTCTCTGTGTGAATGAATGGAACTGATGCGCGGTTAGTGTACTACACATACTCACAGTAATAAACACCATATTGGCTTTTCCCAAACTATATTGTAGTGAGTGAAATCGCATAAATATGTAACATAAAATGTCAGATGTAAGACTGTTTAGACAAGATTTCTTTGGCCTGTTTGGATAGATTATGAAGGGTTTGCTGTAAAATAGCCTACTGTCACATCAATAAAACTTCTGTTAGCAAATTTCTGCTCAGATGCTATAACTAGCCTACAGTACCAATCAAAAGTTTAAACATATTACTATTTGAATTAATGTTTTTGAAGTCTCTTGTGTTCATCAAGCATGCATTTATTTGACCAAAACAAAATTCCATTTAAAATAATGGTTCTTTTTTAATATACTGTAAAATATAATTTCTTTCTGTGATGCCAAGTCACCTTCATTTATATAGCGCTTTTACAACACAGATTGCTTCAAAGCAGCTTTACAGTGATAATAGGAAATTAATTTAGTTTTAGGGAAAAAAAGCTAAAGTAAGTTTTTTATTAATTCATTTCTGTTGTAAAAACTGATTATTTAATTTGACGCCACTTAAACAACACTATCCTCAGCTAAAACAGAAAACCCCCAACGAGCTCTGGACCCCATCCACACAAAGCAAAGCTGAATTTTCATCAGCCATTAATTCATTTATTCATCCAAAAATCCTGAAAAAATTATCACAGGTTTTAAAATTATTAAGAAGCACAGCATTTTCCAACCCTGATAATAAATCAGCATATCAGAATGATTGGTTGGAGCTAATCTCTACAGGTCAGTGGCCCTCCAGAACCGAGTTTGGACACCCCTATACTAAAAACTAGTAGTAAAAATGGTAGTGATTTATTATCAAGATGGTGGCAGGCAGGTGTGGAGTGTTAATCACGCTGTTCAGTTTCTCACTGTTGTATTCTCTTTTTAATCTCTGGAATGAAGTGGATGAGTTTTTAAATCAGTAGTAGTGAGTTTAATCAAAGATGTTTTGGATGCAAGCATTTTGGTTTTGGAAAGAGTGCTGTATATACACTGATATATCGCCTGTGGATCACTTGGACAAAGAAACAAGTGCGCAGCGGAAGAATGAGACGACAGTTAAGTGACTTTTTAATTATAACGATGTGCACATAAATGTAGTTCTGCAAAACGGATATAAATCCGATCTTCAATTCCTGCACTATATGCAGATTTATTGGAGTTAAAGTCAACGAAAACAAGAGATATGAGCTGCATTTTATTGATTATCAGCTCATTTCAAATTCAAAGACCGCAATATGAGCGAGCTCGGCAACAGCACTGGTAAGATCATTCAGTTTCCTTACTTTTAATGAAGATGATTGTATGTTGAGCACCTGCGACTTTACATTCAGTTTGATTTGTGGTAGTTTGTGCGTTGGCTTAATGAAGAGATGCTATGTGGCGATGCGTGCTGTGGTAGCGCGGTCATATCTATAGCTTATAGGCGGGATATTGAGTGCACAGAGGGGTACAGGAGCTGGGGCTGTTGAGGAAGACCCTCAGTTACTGCGTGATCAAACTGGTTCGGAAGTTAATGGAATTTTTTTTACCGGTATATCACAAACGATAAGATATCGTTAAGTACCTGGGATGTGTATTAGATAAGTTGACAGGAAAAAATATGGATGTTTTATTTCATTCAAAAATGTTTAATATGGTAAAAAAAAAAAAAAAAAAAAAAAAAAAAGCTTTTTTAGATACTCAAACTATAAAAAAATGTTAGCTGGAGCATTAGTGCAGTCACACTATGATTATGCTGCAACAATTTGGTTTAGTGGTTGTACAAAACGAACAAAAAATAAACTGCAGACAGCTCAAAATAAGTTATGCAAAGTTATATTGAAAGCACATCCACAGTAACATCTAAAAGATGGACATTTTAGAGAACTTGTTTTCTTTAAGAGTTGAATACTTCCCAATACTCTTGAACAGTTGAATAGTCCCAATACTTTTGGCAATATAGTGTATATTGCGATATGAAAACAGTAGATGACTTGATTAGCTCTATTAGATTTCTGACTGATTTCTCAGTTGCTTGTGTCTCCCGAAATCCTGATTAGTAGTAGAATTGTCCAGGGATGCAGTTTCATCTTCTCGGGATTTCTTTTGAAACACCATTAGCTTTACTCGCGGATCATAAAAAATTAAATATGCTTGACTATATTTATGACAATTCCATTAAAGGTGTCAGGCTTTTAAAAAAAAAAGTATACTGTTGTCTGAGGTCAACTTATGACGTTTGCGTGGTTTTTACATTCAAAAACATCATAAGGAATAAGTAATAGGCTATTTTCTACCCTGGTTTTGAGGCTCTCTCCTGGAACGCTCGGTTTTTATGGGCGTGCCACACTGGACTTGGAAGTAAACGCCCATGGCTAGGATTGGATAAGATTTGCATATTTAATGAGCTTCAGCTCCCTCATCAGTACATGTGGGAACTGTTTTGAAAGCGTGTGGGAAAACAGGAACCAGAATGATTCGCCCACAGGGCTCGCAAAACGTCTTTATCAAACAAACACAACGATTTATCTCATTCACCCACGATTGACTGGAATATTTTTTTATTACGTGACCCGCCCAGTCGGTGGATATAACCGTGAACCCTACACACTCACTCATGTGCGCCCACAAGTCTCACTGTTCAAAACTTCCGCAATTGTATTTTTCCTTCAAATATCAAGTCAAGAGAGTGAACAACGCACATCAAGAAAGGAATGTTATTTCACTATTTAAGATAGCACGTCAGCAGGCCGGGCTTACGTTTTGGTAGCCCGTCTGGAAAACACATAGCCCCAGGAAGTTGGGCTTTGCAAGCCCTGGCCCATTCATGTCAGAGTCTGATCCCAAATCACAATGAACCAACACCACAAATAAAGGATTCTTCAGCCTTTGACAGCGTGCTAAGGTATGTTCAGTTAGACATGTACACAATCAATAGATAATCAAACGATCTGTAACAATGCAATACTAATCACATATAAAAAACATTTTTACTCACATTAGTGTGCTGCTTCATTCATTCATGTAATCTCATCCTGTCTGCAAATCCAGTCTCGTTTACAAACGAATCCGTGATCAGAAATGAAGGAACAAACGCGCAAGTCTTCCCCACGCGAGCTGGATATTCATTAAAAATAAAGTTCATCCATTCATTCATAATATTGAAATCCGAAGCTTATGCGATATGTTTATTGCTTAGAAGTTCGATCCGGTTTAGCTCCATGTAGGCCTGTCATGTCAGGCACGAGTTGGTGGGCAGGGCTACAGAATCAGGCATTGTTCTTCTTCTGTTGAGGCGGTATTTCACCACAAAATGACATCAAGGTGTGGCATATTCTGAGATTGATCGTTTGCTGGGCCTGGTGTCAATAAAAGCTTTTCTTTGACTAACAAAGAAGTTTTCAGCTCTGAAACTTACAGGATATTCTTATATTACCATGACCTTTTATATATCAAAAGCTCAAGGGAAAGTTGATTTCTCAACCCCTTTAAAAATAAGTTTGACAATTTTTAATAGAATAATTTGTCAGGTATATACACAGTCTCTCCAAACTCTCCACTGCTCACTGTGTGCAAAACAATAAGCAGTAAGCACCAAACTGTGGGAATGATTTTGAACTTAAGGAAGCAGATCGGGCAAAAATATATGTTGAGGGACAATAGCAAAACATAACTTACAGCTACATAAATACATCTGCATAAACCCACGTTCGCTCTGTCTCGAACGTGCAATGTTAATGCCGGATCATTTAAAAAAAATACCAGAGAGCAAAAATCCAAAATTTGACATTTTGCCATTTCAACTAAGGAGGGCCCACAACTATAACTTGCACTGGGGCCCTGGATACCCTAGCTATGGCCCTGCTTATACAGAACACTGCTGCCACGACTCTGACCAGAGCACCAGTCCTCAGGTCTTTACACTGGCTTCCAGTTTCATTTAGAATTGTTTTTAAAGTACCATTATAAATTAGGCTTGCTGCGATAGTCGGTGTTCAGGCGAAACACTGGTTACATCACTTGCCCACCGCGGCACTGCCCCCACCGTTGTTTTGATTTATAGTAATGAAATAATTTAGTTCAGTTAGAGAACAGACACTACAAATAAAAACTTAATGTCTGCTCAATACAGCGTGAGCCGAACGAGAGTTGCAGCACAAACGCAGCAGGAGTCAGATTTCATTCATCACGAGAACGAAGAGCTGACAGACAAGATGATTGTGGAAGATTTGGTTTCAAAACTAAATGTAAAGGCGCCTATTTAAGTGAGTTTGTCATTGTACTGTTTTTCATTAAGAATAATAGGCTAATGCACCCACAATTCAAGCATTCCACCCCTGAATTGGCGCTAATTCTAAACCAAAAGTAAAATGAGCACAGCAGCATGTGCATTCATTCATGGCCGCACAATGCGCACATATTTATGGCTGCACTGTCATTCACTCACGGCCACACAGTCATTAGTTCATGCCTATGGAAGCTTAACTTTCATAGGAATTAATTGAAAACACTCGCTTTGCTCCGCACCGCCCTGTTATGAATGCCCAAGCGGCCGTGCGCATTTTACTTTGGGTTTAAAATTAGCGATTTGAAAAGCCCCCACCGGTGATACCGGTTTAATCGGTGTTGTCACACGTTGATTAACCGGTAGGAAAATTTCCACACCATCACATCCCTATTTTAAATCACTCAATGCTCTAGGACCTTTGCAGATATGCTCATTAAATATATAACCTCATCAGACCACTCAGATCATTAGGATCAAGTCAGTTGATCTACCAAGGGTTCAAGTCTCTGCACGTGTGGCTGCTTGTCCAATAAAATGTACATTTTGCATAGTGTCTTACTCAAATATACATTTACTGATGTAGCATAAATATACCATTTATAACTGCCATCCAACAATCTGCATCATGTAACTATTAGACAAGGTTAACAATGCCCAATCAGGACTTGAACTTGGTGGAATATATTTGACTGTTGGCCGCAAAAGTGTACATATTTTTATTTATTTTTTTAAACAAGGCCACGGGGTTGATCTATCATGTTATACATGCAAATAAAAGGCTGTTGCATGGAAGCCCTAAAGAGTGCACTAAAGAGTAAAAGATAACTGTGATTTTATATCTCACAATTCTGACTTTTTTAGCGAGTTTACATACCTCAATTACAAAAAAATTTGTAAGACAGTCACAACTATTTTTTTTTTTTTTTTTTTTTTACAGAAACAGACATACCCTGAATAACTTTCCTCAACAATTACTATTAAATCTAATTATTTTGTCTTAAATTCTTAATTCTTGTAAAACCTACAGTTACCTTTACATTTGCAAACTAACTAGGCCATTTACACCACTGGATCAAAACTAGTGCAAAAAACTCTCTCAAATTAAAGTTATTAAAAGTTATCAAAATCATGCAACTGTAACTCAATACAACCAGTCAAAATGAAAATCCAATGAAATATTGTCCCCATTTGATACCATTCTTTGTTATACATTTATTTTCTCAATCTATACACACAACGGAGGCTTGGTCACAATATAATTACAAACATTAAAGGTTCTGTGATCATTTGTTCAAGATTCTTTGGCGTTCATAGGTCAATTATTATCAAAAACATGTTGAACTTTGAAATCAGCATGACTTTCCTGCACTAATAATGACTTGACGCATGTAAGGTGTGAATCTGAGATAGTAAAAGTCGGTGCCAACAACAGCCAGACAAAATTACAGTAGTTGCATAATTTGAAGCAAAACATAAACTGATAAATCAATTTCAATTTGATTTCTTATTATAATTTTCTTTATTATTATTCTATTATGCTATTCTTATTTTTTTTTTTTTTTAAATACAGATTTTATTTCATTTAAATGTATTGCATTTATAGGAGAATTGGAACTTACAAAATTTGAAAGCTGAAACTTCATATCAAAAGCAGGGTTGCCAATTTGGTATAAGATTTACTGGGTGAGAGTTGGCAACCCATCATTCATACAACGTGCAGGAGCCAAATCAAGTTAGCAGACGGAATTGTTCTTTAGTAGACAGTTTAAATGGTATCGATTTGGTATCAGTGATTTTGACATCACAAGCCAATTGCAGTATTTTCTATATATTATATTATATTATATTATTATATATATATATATATATATATATATATATATATATATATATATATATATATATATATATATATATATATATATATATATATATATATATATATATATATATATATAAGACTTATTAATAATGAGTTTTATGATACTTAATTAATAAGAAGATAATGATACTTTATTAATAAAGATAATTTTATTATTAATAAAACTTATTAATGTTACAAAGGCGCATCATCAAGAAATAACCCAGATAACACATGTAGGGTGTTACTTGGTATATAATGTGATCATTTTCAAGTTGTAGTCTGTAAATAGTTCCTAAATCAATTATTTTGTTAATTGAGCAACAATTGTGATGATGAATCGCCCATTAAAAGTCAAAAGTTTGCGTAACAGGACAGCTTATTTTCATTTATGTCTTCTTTCCACTAAATTATGTGCTCTGGGTGTTTATGTAGTGGAAACCTATAATGCAAGTGGTTTTCAATTAATCAAAAGGATAATAAAATTAACAAATCTAAAACAGCATGTCTGTTTAACATCTATATAAAATTATCTCTGATAACTGCAGAAATGTTTTTAATGTCTTCTATCAACTGCTGATAACATTTGTGGCATTTCACTCACTTCATCAAAGGGGTGACTTAACAAGGCACCTCTAGAAGAAGCATTTCATTTTTACAGGTGTATTTGCCCTAATTTGAAAGTTTTCAGAGGTTGTATTGTTGATAAGTGTTAAAAAAAAAAAAAAAAAAAAAAAAAAAAAAAATGCACGTGACAAGCCAGCTTTTTTTTTTAGACCAATTTTAATACAAGAGTAAACCGCCAAGAAAAGAGATTCATTATTCATAGGCACTAAGCAGATTTAGAGGCGGAACAGCGAGAGTGTGAGAAGTTCTCCTAATCCAAATGTTCTGGACAGGATCAGCACAGCAGTATAAAGACTCATTCACAGCAAGAGCCAAACAAAAAGCATGTCACATGCTTTAATGCAAGACACTTGCCGTCTGACCATACAGATCTCACTGTACTGCAATGATAGCGTGACACAGGAATATCACAGTATAATGACAATAACAGAAGTGCACCATAAGTAATAGTACAGCTGTTGTAATTAAAAATATTTCTAGTTTAGTATAGAATAAATAAAACATTCCCATTGTTTTAAAAATGCTTTTCTTTTTCACTTTATTGAGAACAGCATTATGAAAACGCACATATACAGCATATACTTCCAACAGCTAAAGAAATATTCTGGGTTCAGTACAAGATAAACTCAATTTACAGAATTTGTGGCATAATGTTGATTGCCACAAATGTATATCCACATCCATTTTCTAAACAAAAAAAAAAAAGAAGAAAAAAAAAGGAAAACATTTGAGTTACAGTAAAGCACTTAAAATAGTGAATGGGGCTTGGGGCAAATTCAAAAACATTAAAATACTCACTGTTTCAACAGTGTAGCCACAAGACGCAATGTGTGAATTGAAAGGATTTTAGTGTGAAAATGCTCTCTCAGCATTATAACCAAATTGGCCCCCATTCAAATCCACTGTAAGTGCCTCACTCGAACGTATATATTTTTCCTCGATTTAAACAGAAGGAAGGACGAGTTGAAATTATTTTTGTGGTAATCAACCATATGCAGAATTTTAAGTGCATTTATTAACAGTTTATTACAGTAACTGTAAAGTGACTATTGTAATGCGGTTAAATGTATGTAGGCTAATAATTACTAAGCTCAGAGGAGTGAATCTCTGTTCCTCTTACCAGTTAACACTTAGCCTGTGCTTTTGTTTTTATTTATTTTCATGTTTCATTTAGTAATTTTAACTTAAGACTGTAATGTTGTTATAATGTTATAATGTAATGTGATTTTAACCCTTTTTTGCACATAATATAAAGCATAGCCTATGGTCTATATTTGGTCTAGTCACTATATTTGTTTTCATAGCCTTCAATATGAATATTTTTTGTATGGCAACAATGGGCAGGATGTTTTTATTTTTATTTTTATAAATGGAGAAAAGAGCTTTTTATCCAAATTGAAAAAAGTAGAAAATACCAAGATATAGATCACATATCACCGCTCAGCTAAAAATACAGAGATATGATTTTTTTTTTGTCCATATCGCCCAGCCCTTTGTCTGATAAAACATATCTCTTTGTTTGCCACAAAATTTCCCCTCCACAGAAGTGCCAGGGCTCAACAATAAGGCCAGTTTCACACATGATCTGTTTGCAGCACGCATCCAGTCCATATGTGGTACGTATGGGTTGCTGAAGCAGCAAGTGGCCATTTTGCTTTTACACAGGACATGTTTGCAGTATGGTACTGATCTGTGGGTCACGCTTTAGATTAGGGTCCAATTCTCATTATTAACTAACGATTAACTTTTCCTCAATAAATTCCTAATTACTGCTTATTAATAGTTAGTAAGGTAGTTGTTAAATTCAGGTATTGGGAAGGATTAGAAATGTAGAATATGGTCATGAATAAGGCATTAATATGTGCTTCATAAGTACTAATAAACAGCCAGTACCCTAATAATATGCATGCTAATAAACAACTTGTTAATAGTGAGAATTGGACCCTAAACTATAGTGTTACCAATCTGTGGCTTTAAATACAATTCATTTAAACAACATATTCAATTCATTATTTCCATATAAATGTATACTGTAAGTCGCAAAACATTTAAACATGATACTTTTACATGAAACACATTTCACAAACATTTTAAACTAACTAACTATCCACACCAACAGCCAATGAAATTGCCTCCCGTGCCTTTTCTTTTGTGTTTAAATCTTTATATGAAAAGTCCTTCAGGTCATACAAAACTATGGGCCCTATCTTAACAATCTGAGTGAATGGTCTGAAGTGCATGGCACAGATGCACTTAGAGTGTGTTCAAATCCACTTTTGCTAGTTTAACGACGGAAAAAAAATAGTTGGTGTGACCAGACGCATCGTCCAAAAGGGGTGTAACTAATCTCTTAATGATTCATAGGTGAAAAGACTGATGCTTCTCCAGAGAGGAATCCTTTTATTTTTAAAATTTAAAAATGTGTGTGTGCTGCTGCAATGTGTGTGTAATAAGCAGAGTGTACAGTGTTGTGCACCCACCTATATGCGCATATTACTAAAGCACTCTTTAAATAACAAAAAATACTGTGTTATTGACTTTAGACCAGGTTTTTGTTGGTCAACGGCGTAGTTGCTTTCAGTTGCCTCAAAAGAGTGTCATTCATTGTGTGTAAATGGTTTAGCTCCCCAGTACTTGAGCGAGCTCTTAATGCATTGTACTCCATCACGTCTATTGCGATCTCAAAACTCTGGCCAGTTGATAATACCTAGAATATCAAAATCAACTGCAGGCGGTCGATCCTTTTCCTATTTAGCGCCTAAACTCTGGAACAGTCTTCCTAGCATTGTTCAGGAAGCAAACACACTCTGTCAGTTTAAATCTAGACTAAAAATGCATCTCTTTACTATGGCATACACATAAAACATTATCAATCTCTATTATTCAAATCAGTTAAATCAGGGATTCCCAAAGTGTGGTACGCTGTCTTCTACGCACTGCTCTTCTTTTATGCACTGCAGGCTAGGCTATATGCGTGCCAACTCGTTTTATTAATTCCATATATGTATATATATATATATATATATATATATATTATAAATATGCCTAGCGGCCTATTGCTGCAATGTTTCTTTTATGTGGCTGAAAATAACTGTGCTTTCTGTTACTGAGCCTGTGTCTGTCACTCGTCCTCTTAAAAGTGGAAGCTTGTGCGTAGCTTTGTTGCATTATATTGAAACTTTGTTGATGTTGTTATTGTCATGCATGTTCTGGTTATTTGCGCATGATTAAACATGAGTCTTTATATGGCGATAAAACAAAGCTTTGTTTGCAGGGGGTTTTTTTGAAGTGGGGATTGGGGGTGCGCCAACACGGTTGGGACATAGAAGGGGGTGCGCAGGAAAAAAAAAGTTTGGGAACCACTGAGTTAAATGATTGTTAGGCTGCATTAACTAGGTCAGCCGGAAACCGGGAACACTTCCCATAACACCTAATGTACTCGTTACATCATAAGAAGAATGGCATCTACGCCAATGTGAGTCTCTCTGTTTATCCCGAGGTTTACTGCAGTCAGCCGGATCTGGGCTGTATCCAGATCAGATGGTGGACCTGTGCCTGGACATGACCAACGCATCCCTGAAATGTCTGCAGAGAGCGTGTCAATTAAACTCCCCCTGTAAATGCCGCATTGACACATCCTCATTAAACCCGTCTTCGGCGTGACGACTCCAATCTTTCAAACAATCTTACGAATATCTATTGATCTCATATGACTTCTAACCTGTAATGTTGCCAGAATCATAATCATACACTGTTTGTTCGTCGGCCAGAGGAGAACTGGCACCCCAACTGAGCCTGTTTTTTTTCTCCATTCTGGCCCTGAAGGAGTTTTGGTTCCTTGGCACCATTGCCTTTGCCTTTTGGCTTGCTCAGTTGGAGACACTTAAATTTCAACTATATTACCGATCTGCCCGCATTGACACTATATGATACTTGAAATTAGCTGGATAACATCACCGTTTCACCAGAGCGGCTGTACAGCCGAATCAAATTCTGTTGCATTGTTTTCCTGTTAACAATGTTGTAAAAAGCGCTATATAAATAAAGATGACTTGACTTGACCCTAGTGTAATTCTCTGACCAACCAGCCTGTCACATAGCATGCTGTGTAGTGTATTTCACATAAAAATATTTCAGATTTACCCTGGGCTTAAAGTAATAAGATAACCGTGAAAAACAGTAGTAGGCTATAATTTAATTATGCATTTATGGTGAAATTACTACATTTTCATTTCAATCTGTGTTCATTTTGACCACGAATCATGCGCTAGCACTTTAATATAAAAATAGACTCAATTCAGAAACGCACACTGACTGACCGCACCAACCCTGCAAAGCACTTTTCAGGCAGTCTGTGTGCAGTGTGAATGCTCTAACCTGTTAACATGGGCAGAGGAGAAAAAATACACACCACAAAAGGAGTATGTGTGAAACGGGTGCACAGGTGGCCCATTGATCTTACACATCCATTTCTTTATGTTCCAACTCTATTCTTCCTGACTGCATATAGCCTAGTGCTTGTCATTTCAGTTCTGGACTGCTGTAATGTTCTGTTGGTCAGCCTTCAGGTGCCTCTGTAGATGATCCAGAACACAGCAGCATGTTTGGTTTTCAAGCAACCAAAAAGGCTACTACCACTAGAACTGCACCCTCTCAACACGCTCCTAAGCATATATATTATATCCCACTATCTACGATCAGAGAGTGAGCAGCACTTGGTGTTTCCTATGCAACCAGGTACAAAGGCACTCTCCAAGAACCTTCATTTTTCCAACTGTAAACTTTTGCTGTAACTCAGCAAGACAGTTTAGACAGTATCAGAACTACCTTAGAAGAGAAGGTTTCCACACTTAAACCCCATTGAGCTGATTTGGGACAAATTGCACAATATCTTTGTGGGAACTTGGGAAAAACATATAGGCCTATATACAGCTTTGTATGGTTACATGCGAGCAGAAAAATGCTGGTTTTGGAAAGATGTTAATGCAACAACAATCAGTTGTATCTTAAAGGAATAGTTCACCAAAAATGTAAAATTCTGTCATCATTTACTCACCCTCAAGTTGCTCCAAACCTGTATGAATTTCTTTGTTTTGCTGAACACAAAGGGAGATATTTGGAAGAATGTTTGTAACCAAGCAGATCTTGGCAGCAATTGACTACCATAGTGGGTGAAAAAATACTATATTGTCATTTCTGAGTGACCTATCCCTTTAAGGGACTGTGAACAGAACAGACAAGACAAAACATTTGATCACTCACTGCTCGTCTGAATACTGATAGTGAAAGATGTTGAGCACTATTTGTTCTTTTTTTCTTGTAATTGTTTCTTTTGCAGTTACTGACTATCCATTTGTCTTTTTCATGCCACAAAGTTATGCATTCTTTACTAATATTAATATTTAACTTCAGAAAGTTCAAAGGCATTTGTTCAAAAGCTATTTTTGTGATATCAAAATAGGTATTAAAAGAGTAGGTCACTTTGAAATGAAAATTAGCCCATGATTTACGCACCCTCAAGCCATCCTAGTATATGACTTTTTCTTTCTGATGAACACAATCTGAGTTATATTAATAAATATCCTGACGCTTCAAAGTTTATAATGGCAGTTTAAAATTCCATCATAAATGTACTCCACACGGCTTCAGAAGGTTAATAAAGGCCTTCTGAAGTGAATCGATGGAGTTTTGTAAAAGAATATCCATATTTAAAAATGTTAAATATGATATGCTTTATAATACATTATACATTTTTCTTACAGAACTCCATCAATTCGCTTCAGAAGGTCTTTATTAACCCCTCGGCAGGAACAGACCCTGTCACTGCAATTATAAACTTGTACGTGTCAGGATATTTATTATTAATATAACTCTGATTGTTATGGGCTAATTTTCATTTTAAAGTGAAATACTTCTTTAAGGAATCACTGGTGCCAACAACTAAAATTTCTGTATCATGGCGTAACCCTAAAATAAGCTCAGAAATTGCTCTATAAAATGCCTGCTAAATAACTAAAAGGTAAGATCTTGTTAGATTTTTCTTGTCATGTTGGAGACTTAATAAACAAACCTTACATTGACAATTCACTTCAACACAAACACTGATGTATCCACTATGTGTTACTCATGGTGCAATACTGGGATAATATCTAGATTAATTTACTGACTCATGGTTCCCACTGTCATGGAAAACCCATATCAATGAAATTACGAGTTCCAGTGCAGAAGGAAAAAAACAAATAAATAAAAAATAAAAATAAAAAAATCCTTCAAAAGAATCATGGAATTTTCTAGTGAAATGTGGTATATTTGTCCTGGCTAAGCTGAGCTCAAATGCAATTGGCACATAGAATGTTTCCTTCAAATTACTGTTGGGGCAGTAAATAAACCCATGTAATTTGTCTCCTTCTTTTCTTGCTTAAAACACATTACACAACGTATGTAAAAATCCTATGTATATTCTAATTTCATTTCATTACGAATAGAAGAGAAACGTTAGGAATTTGGGATATGCTTTTGTATTTAATCGAAAACATATGAATCGTGAATCGAATCAAGTATAACCAACCATTACAAGCCAATTTAATGCTTTGTTATGCCAAAAGCATGATACTTTGATATATACCATGGTAATGAACGCTTACCATACATTCATGTACTGACATTAACTTACTAGCCTACTTCAAGTGACAAGAATAGTACTGTTACATAAAACATGGCAATGCCATGGCACCGTGTCAAAACGTGGTAATACGATGGAACATGTTTAAAAAAAAAACTTATTTGAAATGTTCTATTTCCTGTTTACTAGCATAAATGCTAACCTGTCTGGAGACCAGAGTTCATTTGAACTTCATTCCTCATACGAAAATAACAACGATACAAGAACACTTTAAACTTCAACATATTATTGTACTGAATCGGCCATTCAGTAATACAGCCATTTTTAACGTTACTATTGGTGTGTTGTGTTAGTGTCAGTGGCCTGTGAACGCACCTGAACACACACCTGTCATTTAACCACCTGTTTGTCACGTCACATTCAACGCTTCTGTCTCACCTGTTGCTTCAGCTGAACTCAATCGGTGAATTCATGTCCGTCTAATCACGTTTAAGTCCTTTTCGTCAGCTTTTAGGGGGCATAAAATAATCTCCATAACAGCCGTTGCGCCCTTCGGTCCGTCCACTCGCTCAACGCATCCCGACAGTCGGCGCTACACTAACACAAAACACTGGGAATTTGCACAGAAAGAGACTGTGCGGGAAAAGGGCTTTAAGGTTTTAAGAAGTGGGCGGATTGGTCTGAATAATAATTATTCTATTTTATCCATTCGATTTATATTTTTAATTACATTTCTGTGTCAGTGTTATTGGTCAGGTTTAACTTCTTGTCCAGATCTCCGATGTTAGACGGCGTTTTCCCGTGATACCTGTTACTTTTTTCAGCACAGGTCAAGCTGAACCAATCACATTCGTTATGATTGTCAAATAACGATTTTTGTTTAATCATTTTATAGAGATTGCTGGGCGTAATTTTTAATTGGTTTGTCAGACAGCAATCCTTTGCATTGTACAGTGTTTTAACAAATTTACTTTTTTTATATATTCCTGATAAAACAAAAGACGTCCTGAGTGGAAATATGTGCCTTCTGAGTCGTCAAGCGCCCCCTGCTTGTTTCTTAAAACAGTCTGCAACACATAAAACACTGGGGGCTAAATAATTCATGACTATGAAGAAAAGTGGGAGAAATAGGCTACCCTGAGTGTTTTGTAGTTGCCAGAGCGGACAGTAGGCCTACTACTGTGTTTTTACTCTGCTTAAGTAAATTTGTCACGTGTCTGTGCTTTATCAGAGTGTTTTTATTTGGATAAATTTTACTTCACAACATTCCAAAGCATAATATTGTACTTTTTACTGCACTACGTTTCATATTGAATATCATTTAATACTTAACTACATTAAAAATGTAGTAGCCTACTTTCTTTCTTTTACTCAAGTAAAAGTAGGCCTATAGCCTAATTCAAAGTTTTACTTGAGTACAAGTAAGAAAGTAGGCTACTACAGTTAAATGCAATTAAACGAGTTAGTTTGCCCATATAATCTTAAGATATTTAGTTTAAGCTTATTTGGCTTGCTGTCTACTGATGAGGGGCTCGATGTAGCAGCTTCAACTCGAGTTATGATATACCCCCCTACAGTGACTAAATGATTATGTAGGGCAAGGTACCTAAGATAAAGGTGGAGTTTGGGGAGGTGGTGGGATGCTGGAAAAGCTGAGACTGAGGAAAGGTAAGCAGCTGTTTATATACTCTGGCTGTTGATTGGAAGACTGGGCTCGCTCCTCCCTAAATTACGTTTAGAACTTCACAAAGTATTAAAGGTAAAAAACAAAAAGCGTTAATTTTGGAATGTAGTGTAGTAAAAGTTCACCGTTATGCTTTGGAATGTAGGGAAGTAAAAAAAATAATAATAATAATCCTTGAAAAATGTAGGCTACTTGAGTAGATAGGCCTACTTCATACTGTCTGCCTCTGGTCGTTGCAAATATCCTCTGCCTGAAGACATTTTACTGTAGTAATTTGAAGTTGCAATCCATTGTCAACACAATGCTCAAAGATCTTGTGATATGAAGATCTTGATGTTGTTGACCATTTTCTGCAAGGGACATCCTATATGTCATCACTCTTTATATGAAGTTTAATAGACCTACTGTAGCAGTTGCAGCCATCCAAATTCAACAAAATGCTCAAATATATAATATTTTGTCAATTTACAGACCTGTACAGTATATAAATACATAGAAAACATTAATGACCTCTGTAACTATCAGCAGCACACCTAATATGAGATTTACTCTGGCAGTTTTGAATAGGATACATGAAAATCACACGCTATAGGATAGTGTTCTATGCATTATGGTGACATGTATAAAACTAATTGTAGAAACTGACTGTTTCTATTCCTATAGGCCTGCCATACTATTGGCACACCTCATAGGAAGCCAATGTAGCCTACTGGCAGTTTGACTGTTTGCTCGTGGGGCAGGGAGTCAAGCTTCCACATGTGAATATGAATAATACAAAGATGGAAGCTGAATAGAATTTAACATTTAGGTTCACAATACATATTTAAATTTTGTATGCATGCTTTACGTTAAGATTTTGATACACTTTGGGGAAATGACATGGTCCTTTAAGATAAAACACTAAAATGAATAAGCTTGTAAGATGAGCTCATGGAGAGAGGAGGTATGGAGAGATTACCTTTGTAATCAGATAAATGGTAGACTTTCAGCTGGAAATGTCAAAAAAACAAACATCTACTTTACATGTTCAAATCAAATCAAATCACCTTTATTTATATAGCGCTTTTAACAAGTCCAATTGTTTCAAAGCAGCTTCACATTGTTAAAAGTAAAATAATGCAACAGAATTTGTACAGCCGTTCTGGTGAAACGGTGATGTTATCCAGCTAATTTCAAGTATCATATAGCGTCACCGCATTGACGCTATATGATACTTGAAATTAGCTGATAACATCACCGTTTCATCGGTAATATAGAAGAAATTTAGGTGTCCCCAACTGAGCAAGCCAAAAGCCAGAGGCAACGGTGGCAAGGAACCAAAACTCCTTCAGGGTCAGAATGGAGAAAAAAAAACCTTGGGAGAAACCAGGCTCAGTCGGGGTGCCAGTTCTCCTCTGGCCGACGAACAAACAGTGTATGATTATAATTCTGGCAACATAGCAGGTCTTAATTCATATTAGGCAAATTGATATTTGTTAGATTATTCGAGAGATTGAGTCGTCACGCCAAGACGGGTTTAATGAGGATGTCGTGGTCGATGCAGCATTTACGGGGAGTTTATTTGACATGTTCTCTGCAGATACTTCAGGGATGCGTTGGTCATGTCCAGGCGCTGGTCCACCATCTGATCTGGATACGGCCTGGATCTGGCTGACTGCAGTAAACCTCGGTATAAACAGAGAGACTAACATTAGCGTAGATGCCATTCTTCTTATGATGTAACGAGTACATCAGGTGTTATGGGAAGTGTTCCCGGTTCCGCTGACCTAGTTAATGCAGCCTGACAATCATTTACTGATTTGAGTAATAGAAATTGATAATGTTTTATGTGTGTTTATAGTAAAGAGATGCGTTTTTAGTCTAGATTTAAACTGACAGAGTGTGTCTGCTTCCCGAACAATGCTAGGAAGACTGTTCCAAAGTTTAGGCGCTAAATAGGAAAAGGATCGACCGCCTGCAGTTGATTTTGATATTCTAGGTATTAACAACTGGCCAGAGTTTTGAGACCGCAATAGACGTGATGGAGTATAATGCGTTAAGAGTTCGCTCAAGTACTGGGAGCTAAACCATTTAGTGCTTTGTAAGTAATAAGCAAGATTTTAAAATTTATTCGATGTTTAATAGGGAGCCAATGAAGTGTTGACAGAACCGGGCTAATATGGTCATACTTCCTTGTTCTAGTAAGAGCTCGAGCTGCTGCGCTTTGGACCAGCTGGAGTTTGTTTATTAAGTGAGCAGGGCAACCACCCAGTAAAGCATTACAGTAATCTAGCCTTGAGGTCATGAACGCATGAATTAACTGTTCAGCATTTTGCATCGAAAGGATGTGCCGTAATTTAGATATATTTTTAAGATGGTAGAATGCAGTTTTACAGATGTTAGAAACGTGGCTTTCAAATGAAAGATTGGTATCAAAGAGCACACCCAGGTTCCTAACTGACGACGAGGACTTGACAGAGCAGCCATCGAGTGTTAGACAGTATTCTAGGTTACTACTTGCAGAGTTTTTTTCCAATAATTAAAAATTCAGTTTTTTCTGAATTAAGTTGCAGGAAATTACTAGACATCCAATGTTTTATATCAGCTATGCATTCCGTTAATCTTGTGAATTGGTAAGTTTCATCAGGGCGTGAAGAAATATAGAGCTGAGTATCATCAGCATAACAGTGAAAACTAATGCCATGCTTCCTAATGATATCTCCCAGTGGTAGCATGTACAGGGTGAAGAGCAACGGTCCTAGCACCGAGCCCTGCGGTACTCCATACTGAACTTGTGATCGGTGTGACATCTCTTCATTTACTGCTACAAACTGATAACGGTCAGATAAGTATGATTTAAGCCATGCCAATGCAGTTCCACTAATGCCAACATAATTTTCGAGTCTATTCAAAAGAATGTTGTGGTCGATAGTATCGAATGCAGCGCTAAGATCGAGTAACACTAATAGAGAAATACAACCACGATCGGATGATAAGAGTAAATCATTTGTAACTCTGATGAGAGCAGTCTCAGTACTATGATACGGTCTAAATCCTGACTGGAAATCCTCACAGATACCATTTCTTTCTAAAAGGAACATAATTGTGAAGACACTGCCTTTTCCAGTATTTTTGACAGGAAGGGTAGATTTGAGATCGGCCTATAATTGACTAATTCTGTAGGATCAAGTTGAGGTTTTTAATAAGTGGTTTGATAATAGCCAACTTAAACGCTTTGGTACATATCCTAATAACAAAGATGAGTTAATGATATTAAGAAGAGGATCTATGACCTCTGGTAGCATCTCTTTAATAGCCTAGTCGGTATAGGGTCGAGCATACATGTTCACATGTTGTATTGACTATTCAAGATCCCCACAGGCTAACTTTCATTTTATGTACACTGACTTCCTCCGAATAGTTGGTCCATCCCGTTTGCCCACATCCACCCATCACCACAAAGTAAACGTCATTTACCACTGTAAAGATGAACGTTATTAGTTATTAAAACAATAAGCCACATTGGTGCCACATCAAGGGTGTTGTTAGGTAACAGTATGATAAAAGACACCAGTGTTTAATAATTAGCTGTATTAATACTATTATTATGAACAATATAAAAATGCATATGTATATGTGTGTATATATATATATATATATATATATATATATATATATATATATATATATATATATATATATATATATATATATATATATTAGTTTGTGTTTATATATATTAGCATTTTTTTAATATATAGCATTTTTCTGTAACTATATACATGTATGTGTGTGTATTTATATATATCTATATATATATATATATATATATATATATATATATATATATATATATATATATATATATATATTTATTATAAATCACAAACTTGTATTTTGGATGCGATTAATCTATTGCCCGGCACTAATATATACACTCACCTAAAGGATTATTAGGAACACCTGTTCAATTTCTCATTAATGTAATTATTTAATCAACCAATCACATGGCAGTTGCTTCAATGCATTTAGGGGTGTGGTCCTGGTCAAGACAATCTCCTGAACTCCAAAGTGAATGTCAGAATGGGAAAGAAAGGTGATTTAAGCAATTTTGAGTGTGGCATGGTTGTTGGTGCCAGACGGGCCGGTCTGAGTATTTCACAGTCTGCTCAGTTACTGGGATTTTCACGCACAACCATTTCTAGGGTTTACAAAGAATGGTGTGAAAAGGGAAAAACATCCAGTATGCGGCAGTCCTGTGGGTGAAAATGCCTTGTTGATGCTAGAGGTCAGAGGAGAATGGGCCGACTGATTCAAGCTGATAGAAGAGCAACTTTGACTGAAATAACCACTCATTACAACCGAGGTATGCAGCAAAGCATTTGTGAAGCCACAACACGCACAACCTTGAGGTGGATGGGCTGGATGGGCAATTTGCACGAGCTCACCAAAATTGGACCGTTGAAGACTGGAAAAATGTTGCCTGGTCTGATGAGTCTCGATTTCTGTTGAGACATTCAGATGGTAGAGTCAGAATTTGGCGTAAACAGCATGAGAACATGGATCCATCATGCCTTGTTACCACTGTGCAGGCTGGTGGTGGTGTAATGGTGTGGGGATGTTTTCTTGGCACACTTTAGGCCCCTTAGTGCCAATTGGGCATCGTTTAAATGCCACGGCCTACCTGAGCATTGTTTCTGACCATGTCCATCCCTTTATGACCACCATGTAGCCATCAGAGAATGGGTACTTCTAGCAGGATAATGCACCATGTCACAAAGCTTGAATCATTTCAAATTGGTTTCTTAAACATGACAATGAATTCACTGTACTAAAATGGCCCCCACAGTCACCAACCCAATAGAGCATCTTTGGGATGTGGTGGAACGGGAGCTTCATGCCCTGGATGTGTATCCCACAAATCTCCATCAACTGCAAGATGCTATCCTATCAATATGGGCCAACATTTCTAAAGAATGCTTTCAGCACCTTGTTGAATCAATGCCACGTAGCATTAAGGCAGTTCTGAAGGCGAAAGGGGGTCAAACACAGTATTAGTATGGTGTTCCTAATAATCCTTTAGGTGAGTGTATATATAAGCAACTATAAGCACCACCAGAAATCCTTCAACACAACAAAAAAAGTCCCTGGGAACAAATTCTGAAAACCCAACACTACTGTTCAACATGGAAGCTTGTTTCCGCCAAAGGTATTAAAAAAATGTAATATAAATTGTGTATTTATTTATTTGTCAATGACAACACACTGTGCACTAATTAGTACTGGTGTTATATAAAAAGATCGTTTTCATCTGCTGTCACTGGGCTTATTAAATTCACACACTAAGCCAAATGATTGCATTGTAACAACATATATAATTCCTATTTTCCACAATTTATGACTGAAGACAATGGGTATAATACAACTGATTCCCTGTCAGTTCTTACAACAATAGCCTGCATCCCAAACATCATCAGATAAGATTTTGTTTACAAAAAATGTAAGTCCAAAGACTTTTTCTATACTTTACTTTTATCAGTGGAACTTTTGTATACAAACAAACAAACAAACACCCTACATCTACTTTTAGGCAACTTCTTTGGTGCATTTATTTGGTGCATGTTTTACTACATTTGCTTTTGCTATGTACACTTAAAGTACAATGTACAGAAAAACTGTGAATCTCTAAATATCTATTCATAAATATTTATTTCTATAAATTATATTTACATATAATGAACTAAATGTCTGTTTTACACATTTATTATTAGGGCCTGAGCACCAATGGTGTGAGGACCCTATTAGAATTGTTTGATCTATTATTATTATTATTCTCCTAAATGAATTGCATTCTTGAGGACCTAAACATGCCCAAAACTCATGAAACTTTGTACACTTGTAGTATTAGAATTAGAAGTTAAATACACAATTTATATATATATATAAATATATTATATATATTATATTTAATACCTTTATTATTTTCATGGCAGAAACAAGCTTCCATGTTGAACAGTAGTGTATATCCATTTAGTATTTCCACAAAAAGGTTTGAATAATAATTATATTGCATGCTTTCTTGAAGATTAGGAGATCATGTCCATCTAGAGCACCAGAATCACCGCAAGCTCAAAAATCACAATTTAACGCCTGCCTGTAACATAAATGAGTTTGTCACATGTTGTGTTCTCCTGCCACATGTTCCTTTGTTCTGTTTTCCCGCCACTCCTGCGTTTCCATGGTCACCCTCATTATGAGTTCATTTGTCCCAGCTGTGTCCTGTTAATTAGTCTAGTCATCACCTTGTTTCCCCTGTGTGCCCTTAGTGTTTGTCGGTTCTCGTTTACGTTTGTTGGTGGTTTCCCTGCCTTTTTCCCGAGTTTATGATTAAAGTTCCAGTTCCGAGTTCTCCTTCGCCTTGTGAGTTTGTGCCACACCAAAACCGTAACAGAGTTAAAGTTTTTTAGCAAATTAAACCGCATTAATCAAAAACCTGCAAATCTCATAAGACATCTCATACGGCATATTTAATTTGATCTCCTGAGGTCATGACATTTTTTTTTTTTGATAAAAACAATTATTTAGCTCCATTTCGTAGCTTTTTATGAAACTCTGTGCCTTTATGGTGCATGAATCTGGCTCTAGATTCTTCTAAAAAGTAACAAATAACCAATGAACAGTAAATAACAAACAGTCTCAGGCTTTACATAGAATGATTTATTGGAAAAGACTGTACAATTAAATTTCAGTTAACATTATAAATACAAATTCTGGGCTGAGACAAGCTTCAGCGCAGATGGAATTCAGTTGGAACACTTCAAATGATTCTATATGACAATAAAAGCATTAGCTTTAAACTCGTGAAATGACTGACAGTGGTCAGTCGTTTAAAGGGATAGTTCCCCTGAAAATTTAAATTTTGTCATCACTTACCCTCAAGTTGTTCCAATCTAAACCTGTATGAGTTTGTTTCTTCTGTTGAACACAAAAGAAGATATTTTAAAGAATGTTTGTAATCAAACAGTTGATGATAGCCATTGACTTTCATAGTAAGAAAAAAATAAATACTGGCTACCGTCAACTGTCCTTTTTTACATTAATTTGTGTCAAAACTGCCACAAATATGTAGAGTGTTTAGAAGTTTAGGATGTCCTTTGCCAAAAATCTCTGATTGGGGGCCATTTACATGACACCATTTTCAACAAAAAACTGAAAACTTTTTATGTGTTTTAGCCATTCAATTACACGACGACAGCATTTTGGGGGCCTGAAAACCCAAACCTTTGGGGTTTTAAAGGGTACGTTTACACGTCAACGATGTACTAAAAACGGAAACGTCAAAATGATCCTCATTCACACAGATCCACGAAAACGACATAGAACTCCAGTGATGTCACTTTGTAAAGATAGACTATGCATCAATAGACTGAACACGTAATATGCATGCACATGACGTCACCGTTTTCACAGATTCAAAAGGGACCACAGTTTTCAAATGTTTGCGTTTTTAACCCACTGTTATTGTGTAAATGAATGGCCAAAACGTATAAAATTTTTCCAATTTTAGTTGAAAAGTGGTGGCGTGTAAACAGCCCCTAAAGTGCACATTTTTGAAAACAATACCATTATCAAAATATCTTACCGTTACAATACAGTCATGGCCAGAATTATTGGCACCCCTGGTAAATATGATCAAAGATGGCTGTAAAATAAAACTACATTGTCACCCTTAGAATATTTTATGAGTAAAATAATATAAAATAAGTATATTCCCATTAATACTTACATTTTTAGCACACCAGGGTGACTAGGAACATGAAATTGTCCAGCTATGACATCTTGTTTCACAGGAGTATAAATATGAGGAAACACAAAGGCCAAATTCCCTTAATCATTCATCATATTTAAAACCAAAGAATATAGTTCTGATGTGCAGCAAAACATTGTTGAGCTTCACAAAATAGAAAGTGGCTGTAAGAAAATAGCTAAAGCATTGAAAATTCCCATTTCCATCATCAGGGCAAAAATTAAGAAGTTCCAATCAACTAAAGATGTTACAAATCTGCCTGAAAAAGGATGCGTGTCTATATTGTCTTAATGCACGGTGAGGAGGATAGTTCAAGTGGACAAAGACTCTCCAAGGATCACAGATGGAGAATCACAGAGATTAGCTGAGTCTTGGGCTCAGAAAGCCTTTAAAAAAAAATCTAACAACCCCTATAATCACCACATGTCATTTGGGAGGGTTTCAAGAAAAATCTTCCTTGCTCATCCAGAAACAAACTCCAACAAAGTTGTCAGACACGACTGGAACTTCAAAAGGGACCTTGTTCTGTGGTCAGATAAAACAAAAAAATAGCTTTTTGGCAGAAAACCCACCAGATGGGTTTGGTGCAAACAGGCATAAAAAGTATGCAATGCCCACGGTTAAAAATACAGCTGGATCTTTAATGTTGTGGGCCTATTTTTTTATTTTTAATTTTTTTTGCTGGAGGTCCTGGACATCTTGTTCAGATACATGGTATCATGGATTCTAGCAAATACCAACAGATAAAAAATCAAAACCTGACGGCCTCTGCTAGAAATCTTATAATGGGCCATGGTTGGATCTTCCATTCTTGGCATCTACGCTAATGTGAGTCTCTCTGTTTATCCCGAGGTTTACTGCAGTCAGCCGGATCCGGGCCATATCCAGATCAGATGGTGGACCTGTGCCTGGACATGACCAACGCATCCCTGAAATGTCTGCAGAGAGCGTGTCAAATAAACTCCCCCCATAAATGCTGCATCGACACGACATCCTCATTAAACCCGTCTTCGGCGTGATGACTCCAATCTTTCAAATAATCTTACGAATATCTATTTACCTAATATGAATTAAGACCTGCTATGTTGCCAGAATTATAATCATACACTGTTTGTTCGTCGGCCAGAGGAGAACTGGCAGCCCGACTGAGCCTGGTTTCTCCCAAGGTTTTTTTCTCCATTCTGACCCTGAAGGAGTTTTGGTTCCTTGCCACCGTTGCATCTGGCTTTTGGCTTGCTCAGTTGGGGACACCTAAATTTCATCTATATATATCTGCCTGCATTGACACTATGTGATACTTGAAATTAGCTGGATAACATCACCGTTTCACCAGAACGGCTGTACAAATTCTGTTGCATTATTTTCCTGTTAACAATGTGAAGCTGCTTTGAAACAATTGGACTTGTTAAAAGCGCTATATAAATAAAGGTGACTTGATTTGATCAGGACAATGATCCAAAACAAACATCAAAGGGGCTTTTTTGTGTTGAAAAAAATGTGTCATTGAGCACAAAATGAAGCTTCTGCCATAGTCATCCCAGTCTCCTGACCTGATCCCTATAGAAGATGAGTGGGGTGAACTGAAGAGAAGAAGCTCCAACATGGAGCTGGGAATCTGAAGGATCTGAAGAGATTCTGTATGGAGGAATGGTCTCTGATCTCTCGTCAGGTGTTTTCCAAACTCATCAGGCATTATAGGAGAAGACTCAGAGCTGTTATCTTGGCAAAAGGAGGTTGCAAAAAGTATTTAATAAAAGGGTGCCAATAATTATGGCCAACGTGTTTTGGAAAAAAGCATTTATTTCATAATGTGATTTACCCCCCACTTTCAATTATTTTACTTCAATGAAAGGTTAGATTTTTTGCAGATTTATTTTTACAGCCATATTTGATCATATTTATTTTATAAAATGTTTTATAAAAACCATTATGATTATGGAATTTCCCCATAAAACATGAAAAAACAACTGTGTGTGTATGTGTGTAGCCTGGTAAACCCTACTTAATGGGGACAAAATGTCCTCACAAAGATGGCAATATCCGAAATCCTTGTCCTTGTAGGGACAATTTTTGGTCCCCATGAGGAAAACATCTTATGAATCTGTAAAATTCAATGTAAAAATGCAGATATTTTACTATGATGGGTAGGGTTAGTGTAACGGGATAGAATATACGGTTTATACAGTATAAAAGCCATTATGTCTATGGAAAGTCCCCATAAAACATGGAAACACTGTGTCTGTGTGTGTGTGTGTGTGTGTGTGTGTGTGTGTGTGTGTGTGTGTGTGTGTGTGTGTGTGTGTGTGTGTGTGTGTGTGTGTGTGTGTGTGTGTGTGTGTGTGTGTGTGTGTGTGTGTGTGTGTGTGTGTGTGTGTGTGTGTGTCTGTGTGTCTGTGTGTCTGTGTGTCTGTGTGTCTGCTATTCCCTATGTTATGGGGAACAAATGTCCCCACTAGTAACACAGTACATTTTGACCTTATGGGGGCATTTTTTGGTTCCCAAGAGGAAAACAGCTATATATTTATACATTTACAAACGTTTATGTTAGATGCAATTAATCCATTTGACAGCACTAATTAAAACTAGCTGTGCTACAAAACAGTGAGTTTATGATTACAATAATAAATTAAATTAATATTATAACAAATACTAGTTTGAAACATAACAGACCGTTTTTATTTGTACATCTAAAATAACTGTAAGTGGATGAAACCGGAAGACTCACACATTCAAGTTACAAATTGTTTCGTCCGCTCTTACAATAAAAATAAAGTGGATACACGTCACCAAAATGCTTGAAACTGTATTTTAATGTAAAGAAACAGAGAATTCAGCAACTGTTGTTTTAACTGTAAAAAGTAATGTTGACCACTGTCCCACATTTTCTGCTGATCTAATTACCACATCATTTCCCCATTACAATTTTTTTTTTTTTAATTTTGAAACATCCAAGAAATTACATCATGAGTTCATGACATAATTCAGGCCCTTTCTACAGCATGCTGGAAAGACAAGTATATAATTTCATTCATTTAGACAAGCTTTACATTTTGATAACAGGGTTCCAAAAATTGTTCATAGAACCTTTTATATTCTATGACTGAAAATTCAATTCAAACGAAATCAAGTAAATAAATCTTAAAGAATCCGCACATGCAATTTCCAACTGATTTACCTAAATACCAATACCTACTACAAAATATAAGAAAATAGATTGCTGGTGAAAATGTTAACAGATTAGAATGCTTCTGTTCTCTGAAAGCAAAGATCTGACCCTATTTATAATTTTGATTTAGACTGAGTTAGCACATGGACAATCCTCACAGCAGGCAGGTTACACACCGGCTTATCTGTCTGTTAACTCGCAGGACTCGTAAAAGGGTCATCATGACCACTAGTCAGCAATAACTGCTGAATAATAGCAGAACATTGGGTCATATAAACAAGAATCAGCCAAATGATGAGCTTCAGGAAAATACTTTTAACATTAAACTGAAAGTGGAAAAACTATTTAAGGGGAAAGATTCAAACAAATATCTCTATCTGTGCTCATCACCTCAAGTGTTTAATCTGGTGACCCCTGAAATGACCTCACAGCTTCTTCTGATCTTTTCCAGAGGGATGCAGGAAATAGAGTCCTCTGCTTTTCTTTACATGGCTGAAGTGAAGACGGTTCCGCTTTACTGATTCCAAAAAGATGTAGCCTATATTCCTCATGAGCATTTTATTATGTTGCTAAGTCTTTGGCAAATCAGCATGCTACCACTTCTGTTACTTAGGCCTACTTCTCAAATTTACTTACAAACTCAGTGGTTCAATGTGTCAATCTTTTCATTTGCTAGGTATGAATTAATGCAAGAAACAAACTAGTTTGTGCAGTTGTAAATGCAAAATCCCCTTCCATATTTCTTCAGTTTCCTTGTTTTTCATAGTTTTCCTACAAGAATGTTATAGTGCCAATACTAAATTTAAAATAGCATGTACTTTGTACTGTTTTTACACCAATGAAGAACCAGCACTGATTTTACAACAGAAGAACCAAATCTCTAAACAATAGCAATATAGGTACAGATCCTGATTCAAATTAAGTATTACAATCTTATGTGCAAATGAGTTTCTGTAATGTGGATTATTTATATTTGATATTTAAAAAAACAAAAAAACAAAACAGAAAAAAACACTTAGTGCCAGGACTTATAACGAATAATTTATAAAGTTTATTTTTAACAATAAAGTTATATTGTTTTAAATATTCTGTTTATAAGAACGTTAGTAAGTAATTAAATAAATATGAAGGGTATATAGATGGAGGCATTCTTTTTTTTCCCATTCAATTCTTTCCAAAAATATACATGTAACATTTCAGAAGATACAAATGTTTCACATATAATGCTTTAAAGAATTCCATAACATCATAAAACATTCATAAAATGTTTAACATCAGGTATCATAAGATGAACATTAAAGATAACATTCATATCAAAGATATTAAAGAAAATACCCACATATTAGAGAAAGAAAAAGGGACGAACAAATTACAGAAAAGGGTGTCTAGTCAAAATAAAGAAGAGGAATTTAATTCTTTGTAAATGTCAATAGTTCTTATTGTTTTGCAGTTTGAAAGTCCTTGTAAGGTTTCAAAGCAAATCTTCATGTCAGCCTTGAAATGGGTGATATTGGGAATCCTTTCAGAGACCATTTACATTTGCGTATGTAGAACTTACCAAGTAATATTATAAGATTTAACATAAAAACATGACTCTTTTCTATATCATTTTTGTCATAATAAAAATAGCATCTCCTTTCTTTGTTAATTTTAATTCCACCTAACATATTAAATAAACATTCCACATCAATCCAAAAGAATTTAACATACATTAAAAAAGATGCAAAATAGTTTCAGTATCATTTTACAAAATACACAAGATTCAGAAAGATCATTTTCATATCTTTTTTAGAATAAATGTATAATTTTAAAGTATGTTTAATTAAATGTATCATTAACACAGTATTCGTTATTATAAGTCTAAATCGATCTCCAGTTAATATTCTCAAAATGGTCACTCAAAAGTATTTATTTCGAGTGTATTTCGAGTGTAAAAAGTATTTATGTGATGGAGGCATGAAATCATGCAGCGAATGTTTGGACAGGTTCGTAATAAACGAGGATTTGTTCGTCCAATCAGCGTTGAGCATTCGTTTGATTAGAGCATCATTACGCAAATGAGCTGCAGATTCTTCTCAAACAGAGAGCGCGTGTATGTGATCAGGTAAGACACGCGTTCGTTCACGGTTAACAGCAACATCAGCTCCTTTGACATCACTCAAATGTGTCTCTGTTATGGTGAAGGGGGAATAAACCAAGCATATCCTAACGTGAAATAAATTAATCGCGACTGAGTTAAAAAACGCCTACACCATTAATGTTCCGTAATATTTAAACGTGATTTACATTTTTAAAAAAGCCATGTTCGCTCAATTATTTGTTACCTGCTAGTAATTTGGAGCCAGTAATTCAAGAGATGTGCATGAGAAAGACGAGGGTCCCAATAAACGTGCTACAATAGTAGTCAGTGTGTTGTCAATCTGTTTTCAAGGCGATTATCAGACTCTCGGGGTGATAAATTTAGTTCTCATTCCGCTATTGTGTTTTTGAACCCCCGGGACGGAAGAGATTCTCTCTAATCCAACTTGTTTTCTCTGTCTTGCTGAGATATGAGAGTCCTGCTTTAAATCCAACTCAATCCCCAAAAGCCCTTTCCTTCGGCCTGGAGAAATGTACACAGTTTCCACATTTCGATGTTTAATCCGGCTAATAATAACAACTAATTTTTTTTTTTTTTTTTTTTTTTACGGAATAAGCATCAGATGTGTGATTGATAGCCAATGCTGACTATAAAGTGGTCGGTTTGCAGTTATTTCCTGATTGTTGATTGGGTGTTAATCTGTGTATTACTGTTTCTATTCTTTTAGCATATTATTCACACCTCTTAATATCAGACAGACCGTATTGGAATGTGTTTTGCCCTAGTCTATTTATTTTGACCATGTTAACAGCATTTTAGGTTTTGTTGGCAGTTTACTCCAGTAGTCTTGTGATGTGGCAATGGAATTTAAAAGCACAATGTGTGTTTGCAGTCTCATTAATTGAGAGCCATAATTGCACATTAATTGGGTGATTTAGATGGCTATAAAATGCGCTTATAAAATATATTATAAAAACACTTATGTTACTGTCATGCCATATGTCTGAAACTATCCATGTCTGAAATATTTACTTGGCTATGGTTAGTGGAGCTGGTGATCTTTTGATTCAGTCTATTTAGACCATTATTCCAAATTATCTTTTGCCCAGCGCGCGCCTATAAAAAGGACCAAGTGCGAAATTGTTATTCTTATTAGCATGTCATGATTTGTGGAGAAAGGTCTACGCATGTAGGACATATCATTGAAAGGCCACTTAAGCCGTCTTTCAGGTAACCTGAGCGCTGTCCTCCCCCTCCTCCCCCGCGGTGATTGCGCATCGCGCCTCATTCTCACTCCCATTACGCAGCGGGACTGACATGAAACTGTGAATTGTTTGCTGCTCAAATATAGTTGACCTGGAGCCAGCAGTCTGAGGGGTTGAGGAGCAACCATCCCTGCCTCCCTCCTCCCCCTCTACATCAGCATGACAAAGCACTGGGGGGGTCCGGGCTTGTTGGCACCACCCGTGATCACTGTAGGAGCAGGAGCCCAACGCGACCATCACCTTGACTGCAAAACCAGCTATTCCTCTTCCAACCCCAGCTGTCATTGCTCCACAAACCCACTGCTGGACTTCGGTGGCCGACTGGATAAGTCCACCGGGATGGCGCAGGACTCCTGTTTTAGAACCAAACCGTCGGATCAGCGCGCATGGGAACTGCAGGATGGAAACTCCAGCGGAGGAAAGAAGAAGAACTATCAGCGTTATCCCAAACCACCATATTCTTACCTAGCTATGATTGCCATGGTCATCCAGAACTCTCCAGAGAAGAAGCTCACTTTATCAGAGGTAGGTCACTTTCATAACTTTTTTTTTTGTCTTGGTCAAATTAGCTATGCTTCATAGAGATGCAGAAACAATTCTCCCCCAGAAACCATATTTTACAATTAATAGCAAATACACATTGAATTAAACGTGACATTTTGAAGTAGACTAATATTTTATTTACAACTAGAAATGTTATATTTCACCATATTTACATCATGTGTCTGTCTTAATTCATATGCTAATTTAAGATTTTCAGCGTTTCATCTGAAACTATTATCCTTACTAGTAGGTAAGCCGTGTCGCAACGTGTACACTCTCACTTTAAGTTGTGAGGCAGCAGAATTAAGTTTTTATTTTTCGGTTTGTCTCCTGAAATCCTTTCCGATTTAAGGTTCCAATAAAAGTTCCATTAGTATTAGGCTACTTGAAACTTTTATTCAGAGGAATTGCCTGACAATTAATATAAATCCTAATTGTACCATCACAACACTGGCGTTTATTGCCACAAAGAAACTACATTAAGTTCATGTGAAGTGTGCGTGTTGTACATCCAACTCTGCCTGGGGCGCGTAATCTGTCTCATGTCTGGATCTCGATGGGGTTTGTGTTGTGAATAGTGAAAGCAGAGGGCGATACTCTATCATGCTGATAGCTGTGGCTGGAATCACACTGTGCCACAATTACTACGCGATTGTTTCGAAATGTCGCAATGTGTAAGAACCCACGATCGGGATTAGCAGTTTGCTGACTATTCAAAAGTGACTCCTGTGAATTTATTGAGGATGAATTAAAGTATGCTACAGGTGATTGGACTCCACATTTCTTTGACTATGGTAGCACTTAAATCCTGTATTTGGTCATTTAGGCAATAAATAAAAATTAGCTAGGCATAGGCTAATATTAGGCCTATTAAGTGTGCATACATTTTTATATATATATATATATATATAATATATATATGAGTTAATATATACAGTCAAACCAAAGTTTATCCAGACACCTTCAACATTTTCTCACATTATCAGTTTATTCGCTATAGGTTAGAACTCAGTTAAACTGTCAGAACAAATTCATCTTGATAATGTCAGATAACTTTAATAGAAATGTATGTAATGTGTTACCATCAACCAATCAGCTGTTAAATTTAAGTACACCATTAGATAATACCAATTTTGTTCAGTCTGTGGTGTAAAAAGGTCGCATTAGCAATTAAAGAAAAAACACTTAAGCAAAACATGGTCAAGTGTCTGAATAATTTTGGTCCCAAATTTATCAATTTTACTGGTAGTCCACTGTATGAAGAACTTTTGGGTATAATACGTCACAGTTTACTTTATAGTTCATATATGTAAGTGAGGATAGCAAAATGGTGTCCTGCACCCACTAGTAAAATATCTGGTGTCTGAATAATTTTTGGTTTGACTGTCTACATGCACACTGCTGACTTGATTTTTTTTTTTTTTTTTTTTTTTTTTTTTTTTTTTTTCAGCAAGTTAACATGCATTTTCAGTAATAGGAATCAGCTGTCTGTTTTGAATCTGTGCAATTTAGAAGCTGTGGCCAATAATTATGATGAGATGTTTTAAATGACTATAAACTGTCTTCATGGAACAGATTCTGAAGGAGATCAGCACTCTCTTTCCATTCTTCAAGGGAAATTACAAAGGCTGGAGGGACTCAGTCCGACACAACCTGTCCTCATACGACTGCTTTGTGAAGGTACGTGTTTGACTTCAGGTAATCGATAAATTACGTTATATGCAGTGTTGGGGAAAGTAACTTTGAAAAGTAATTCATTACAATATTGCACTACTCCCTTAAAAGTAACTAATTATAAGTTACTTGGTTACTTTTTAAGAAAAGTAATGCGTTACATTACTTTTGTGTTACTTTTTTCACCTGGCATGGGCTTGTTTTTCGAAGGTCAGCAGTATATTGGTCAATAAAGTGAGATTAAATGCATAAAAATTATTTTTTATTTAACAAATTTAATTATTGGAGGTTTGCATAGTATTCTGAGCTTGCATTTCACTGTTTTTGTTCATTTTGAGGAATACTGAATCTCTTTTTTTGTGCAAGTGAGATTAGTAAATGCAATCTCACATTTAGTCTAGAACTACTACAGTAACCATTATGAAACACCACACCTCTGCTTACTAATTGTCTCAACATCGGGACAGGAGAGCTGTCAGTCAATAAATGGAAAAACAGAGTAACTTGCATTACTTATTTGAAAAAGTAACTCAGATATTTTGTTGTAAATTTTAAAAGTAATGCTTTACTTTACTAGTTACTTGAAAAAGTAATCTGATTTCATAACTCATGTTACTTGTAATGAGTTACAGCCAACACTGGTTATATGTTAGTTTGACGTTATCCTGTTGCCCTCTCCTCTCTCTAGGTTCTGAAGGATCCTGGTAAACCCCAAGGCAAAGGTAACTTTTGGACTGTAGAAGTGAACAGAATTCCCCTGGAGCTGCTAAAAAGACAAAATACAGCAGTGTCCCGTCAGGATGAAACCATCTTTGCTCAGGACCTGGCCCCGTACATCTTTCAAGGTTACGCTCCGTCGAACGAGTCCAAACCTCTGCCCGCTGACCTCTCTTTACCCCCTGTTCCCACCCGTCACAGCCCGCCCCCATCAGAGGACCCCTATCGTCCCAAACTGGACTCTACGTTTGCCATAGATTCTCTCCTGCATAGCCTCAGGCCTGCTAGTTCTGCTGGGGAGGGGCTACGAGAGAGGGAAAGTTGGGGCATTGGACCCCCTCCGCACACTCGCTCTACCACTCCTCCACGCCCTTGTAACGCCTTGTACAACTGCAGTTCGTCGGCCAGCTCCGTCAGTCCCGCGTCGGATTTGTCCGACGAGGACTGGAGAGGGGTGACACTCGTTGGGAAAAGATCAAGCGATCGAGGATCGACTTCAGATGGATACAGTGACTCCTGCCCCCCGCCAAACAAAAGCTCCAAGCGTGGCATTACTCCTCCATGGGAGCTGCCGACTTCCTACGCCAAATACACCCCCCCTAATGTGGTAGCCCCTCCTAGCATGCGCTTTAACGGAAACCCGTTTATGCCACTGGGTGGTATTCCATTCTACGGTTATGGTGGTGCACACGTCACATCGTCACACTTGATTGGTCACCCTTATTGGCCCATCCTACCAAGTGGGCCGGTTTCTATACAAGCGCCTCCCCTTCTCATGGACTTGGACAGTATGCTGCAATCTGTTCCTCCCAATAAGAGTGTGTTCGATGCGCTTGGCCCCAACAATCAGACTTCTCACCCAACTCCAAACCAGTATGCCCTTCAGAATGGACCTTCCCTTTGCAAATATTCTCTTTAAGAACAACTCATGTTTGGCACTGGTCAGGTTTGCAAATACCAATCTGCAACCATTTATGCTGCTCAACACAAACCACTCAATCTTTGAATTGTCTCAGGGAATTCCCTCAGTATACTGAACTGTTACTGGAGTTAACAACGGGCCAATTTTGACCAGATTCAAGTGTTGACACTGTTGTAACTCCCGTCCACTCATGTGACTTTGATACAATTACTACCTCAAGACTTTTAATGCCAGTGGGAGATTGGTGCTTTTTTCAAAGAGCACCTTTGTTTCCTGAATAGACCCTTGTAGGGAATAATGCAATGCAATACTTCACATGACAAATTGAATGTTGTCTGTTTATAAGCCTGAAGTATCGTGTGGCTGCTTTAACTTCCTACAAATTTTCCAGAAATGTTATGCTGGACATTTGTAGGGATTAGGGATGTGTTTGTGTGTGAATGTGTCCTTTTGAATCTGTAAGGAACCTGCAATGTTTACATAAAGACAGGCTTTTCTGCCATGAATGTGTCACTTTTTATATGTTGCAGAGTAAACATGGATTTTTTTTACTTGACTTTTTGTATGGGTTTTCTGACCTGATTCTCTTCCAATTTGTGTTTAAAACACTTTCATTTCACCCCCACTCCACTTGGTAAAAGTCCAATCTCAGGCTCTGATAACAACTGTGGAGGCTTGACAGACTTGATAAGATGCAGTCTTGTGCATTTTTTTTTTTTTTTTTTTTTTTTGGCATGCATTCACTTTGAAGAGCTGTAATTAGAGCCATTTATTATCAGTCTACTGTGTCTCTAAGCCTTATCACAACTCGTTGTGTCCCTGTGGAGTATAGGTGCCGTAACTATCTGATTTTCTTTAATAACCAGGTCATCAAATGAATCTTTTGATCATGCATGTCTGCATAAAACTGTCCAGAATCTCATACTGAGCAATTTGATCAGTAATTGAATGTAAGGGTCATTTAACTGGTGGTCTGTGGCTGTGTCCCTCCGTCTGGTGCACGTCACCTCACCACCTCCTGCTGTTTTTTTCTGTCCTGTCCTCCCTCAAATCACTCATTCACACCCCCAACACTTCCACCCTCTTACAGGTCCATTCTTTTTAATGGACCTTAGAATTGAGCATTTGTGGCTGATTAATTGGCTCTGCTGAAGAGTTTGTAGAGTCTTTATATTATTTTGTGTCATGGTAGCATTATTGTTGAATATGCTTCAAGTGTGTCCATTTTAGGTGGAATCCCAATGAAACATGTCCAGAAGCCTCCCATATTACCTAGATTTCATCTTAAAAGTGTGTATACACAAATGTTTTCAGATTGCAAGGGAAAGTGGCCCATGTTTTTAAGTTTTGAAATCTCAAGAACAAATCATGAAAGACATCGTCTCTCAGCCAATGCATGTTTGTTACTGTTGTTTTGCTTTGTATTTGCTTAGTCAAATGTTCAGTTCTTGAGTTCTTTGACCATGGTTACTTTGTGGTTTGAGAAGGCCAAAACGCTATTTTACTTGAACCCAGTGATGAAACTGATAGGAATTATAAAAATTGTGTTTAATAAATCAAATGCAACCTGATTTATTTTCTTAGTATTAGGCAGGTATAAAACTATATTCTGTATTTCAAAAGACTTGTAAAAGAAAGATGCAGTGGAACAACAGGAATCTATAAAAACTATTGAAAACCACAGTAAATGAATGGCTCAATCAGAACACACCAAACCTCATTTAAAACCAAATGAACTGAATTTGTTTTGCTCAGCACACATAGTGTTAACTTTAACTCAAAAACTTTAACCACTATCCACAGTTTTCATTAAGTAGACAAAATGGGCACTCTGAGAAAACTAACTTGAGACTATGACCTAAAAATAAGAATTAATAATTCATATGAAATCGCAATTGACGTAATTTAAAATTACTATTATTGCATTGAACACAATACAGGAACATTACAAAATATAGAATATTTTTGTTGTTGTTGAGAACACATAGGCCTATATTAACCTTTTAAGGGTCTGAATCAAAATATCCAAATAGTAATCCTTCATGATGTTATTAATAAACAGGTTATGTATTTCTATAGTTGTGAGTATACTGGCACAACCAAAATAAAATAAAAATACAAAATTACAGAATAAATGTGAGGCAGAAATGATATTGAAAAACAATCGCCCATATAAGTAAATCTTGTATTAGATAAAGGACATTCGTAAGATCATTTGAAAAAGGCGTAATGCTTTTACATAAAGAATGTTTTAATGAAGTATATATATATATATAAAAATGCACCAAAATCCGTCTTCTCCCTGAATGCCCAATATTACCATGCGTATCTTAATCTGGATATTATTGCCTAATGTGTTATTGAAGGCTATTGGCTAGAATATCCAGACAAGTGATATTACAGGTAGCAAGGCCTACAAGGAAAATAGCTTATGTAATAAGAACTGGAAATGTCGCTTAAACAGAAAAGATCCGTCCATCCATTATCTATAAATAAAATAAATAAATAACATTTTAACAAACTTACTGCTAGGCCTAATAAATAAATAATAATAAAAGTTGGTAGGCTATATGATAGCATTAAAGCATGAGCAGTCTCAAAATAAGAAAGTAAACCATTTTAAACATATTAGGCCTTTAATATTCCAGCTATGCTTTCTGTCCGATTAGCCTGCTTTATAGATTGCCTCAGTTGATATGAGAACTGTTGTAGCGTAAATAATGAAATCACATTTGAAAATAAACTTTAACCAATTAATGCATTACATATTAAGTGGAGACATTTAAGTGAGTCATAGTTAGGGTACACTTAAATAAAACCAGTAAAAAACATGTTAAAAAGTAACCAAAACGCAACACAAAGCAATGAAGCCTCGAAATGAGGGTAAAACTATGAAAAATCAATAAGGAAAATTTCTTAATATTCACATGCACTGTGCCCCATTTTTACAGACTTTTCTGCAAAGTGTAAATGAGGTTTAGAAGTATAAAAATACAAACTGAATGGTTGGAACATAAGATTTGTTACTGAGCCAAGCAAACCTTGCTGTCATTAAAATATTATATATATATATAAATGAAAGAAAATGAAACTGGCCTACTTGCAAAAATATCAAAAAATAGATGAGCTCAAGCTCAAATAAGCGCAATCTTTCAATTCGGTTCCATGACCTTCATCAGCAAACCCTACATTATATAATTTAAAAACGACCAATCACTGCGTTTCGTGAACATCGTGTCATTAAAATATTAGCATGCATTGAAAAAAGTTTCAAAAGCAGCGAATCTTAATATATGTAGCATTAGTCGCTTTTTGATAAATATATATATATATATACACATTTATCAAAAAGCGACTAATGCTACATATATTAAGATTTCAATATATCATATTTTATATATTTTCATATATATATATATATATATATATATATATATATATATATATATATATATATATATATATATATATATATATATATATATATATATATATATATATATATATATATATATATATATATATATATATATATATATATATATATATATATATAAAATCCAGTCAATCTCCTATTAGACAATGAAAATCCGGTATATATAGGCTAAAGGCACCAGGCTGTTTTATGAATACACTTGGAAATGTAACATGCCTGACTGCTTTTAATTGGTTTTACAGAACTAAATTTTATTGTAAAAATTACATCATTGCGAACAGTGAGGTCTAAATTAATGACACTGAAGGTGAGGTCTAAATAGAAGTACAAATTGCCTCCCCATTTAGCAACATGTCTCTAAACATACACTCACCTAAAGGATTATTAGGAACACCTGTTCAATTTCTCATTAATGCAATTATCTAATCAACCAATCACATGGCAGTTGCTTCAAAGCATTTAGGGGTGTGATCCTGGTCAAGACAAATCTCCTGAACTCCAAACTGAATGTCAGAATAGGAAAGAAAGGTGATTTAAGCAATTTTGAGCGTGGCATGGTTGTTGGTGCCAGACGGGCCGGTCTGAGTATTTCACAATCTGCTCAGTTACTGGGATTTTCACGCGCAACCATTTCTAGGGTTTACAAAGAATGGTGTGAAAAAGGCAAAACATCCAGTATGCGGCAGTCCTGTGGGCGAAAATGCCTTGTTGATGCTAGAGGTGAGAGGAGAATGGGCCGACTGATTCAAGCTGATAGAAGAGCAACTTTGACTGAAATAACCACTCATTACAACCGAGGTATGCAGCAAAGCATTTGTGAAGCCACAACACGCACAACCTTGAGGCGGATGGGCTACAACAGCAGAAGACCACACCGGGTACCACTCATCTCCACTACAAATAGGAAAAAGAGGCTACAATTTGCACAAGCTCACTGGACATTTGAAGACTGGAAAAATGTTGCCTGGTCTGATGAGTCTCGATTTCTGTTGAGACATTCAGATGGTAGTCAGAATTTGGTGTAAACAGCATGAGAACATGGATCCATCATGCCTTGTTACCATTGTGCAGGCTGCTGGTGGTGGTGTAATGGTGTGGGGGATGTTTTCTTGGCACACTTTAGGCCCCTTAGTGCCAATTGGGCATCGTTTAAATGCCACGGCCTACCTGAGCATTGTTTCTGACCATGTCCATCCCTTTATAACCACCATGTACCCATTCTCTGATGGTTACTTCCAGCAGGATAATGCACCATGTCACAAAGCTTGAATCATTTCAAATTGGTTTCTTGAACATGACAATGAGTTCACTGTACTAAAATGGCCCCCACAGTCACCAGGTCTCAACCCAATAGAGAATCTTTGAGATGTGGTGGAATGGGAGCTTCGTGCCCTGGATGTGCATCCCACAAATCTCAATCAACTGCAAGATGCTATCCTATCAATATGGGCCAACATTTCTAAAGAATGCTTTCAGCACCTTGGTGAATTAAGGCAGTTCTGAAGGCAAAAGGGGGCCAAACACAGTATTAGTATAGTGTTCCTAATAATCCTTTAGGTGAGTGTATATTGGAAAATAATCATGCCACAAACAAGACAAAAACAAATTAATGATTGAAAAAAAGAAAGAAATAGATTTAAGATTTGACAGACGCACATTTATAAGGCACCAGTTAATTTAATCAGGGAATCAAATAAAAAAATGCTTGAAAAAAAACTAAAACCCTTTCAAATTCTTATTATTACTCTAATACAATTCATCCATTCACCAAAACTCATAGTCGTGGTGGATGCTGAAGTCTATCTCAGTGTCTCAGACCATAAGCAGGTAAACACTCTGGATGGATGGGTACATGCAAAATGTCACTCATAAGGGTGCTGTAATTTCATTATCCAGTTATCAGTTCATGATCTTATCCAGTGCATGTTAATAGCATAGAATGTTACTGTATTGAAATATACTGATTATTGATTCTCTTTACTATCACTTTATATACCTAAAACCAAACTTTGTAAAACACAGTGTAGCAGAACAGAAAAAATACACTTTATGTAAGAGGTTGCATTAGACTTTATTTAATCTTTCTTAAAAAAGATTTTTCTATTGTCCAATGCTTTGATCCCTAAAATGCATGAATTCATGAAGTCTTCTTAGACTGTGTCCTGTGGCTCATGCAGGCAACGGCGTTTAGAGGGAAGCTGATGGTCTCCGTCCTGTTCATCCACACGTCCATATCCACCTCCTCCAGGGGTGAACAGACTGAACATGTCCTGTAATGTGTGCCACAGGTTACCACAAGTCCATTTAATTTAAAGTTTCTATAGTCGCTAACTCCACTAACAGAAAAGACATCTTAAAAAAATATCTATCTATCTATCTATCTATCTATCTATCTATCTATCTATCTATCTATCTATCTATCTATCTATCTATCTATCTATCTATCTATCTATCTATCTATCTATCTATCTATCTATCTATCTATCTATCTATCTATCTATAATCCATCCACCCATCCAATTCTTTTTAAGGCTTTGTCAAATCAACATTCAAATTTTTAGATCAAAATAATAGAATTTTAACTGATTTTAATTTAACTTCCTTGCATTAAAAATTGAGGTAACAAACAGGATGCATTTCAATTTTTTAAATGCCAATTCTGCATCCTGTTTGCTTCCTCCATTCAAATTCAGGAAATGAATTGGAATTCAAATGGCATTCTCACTTCAGTTCTGAATGGCACAGACGCCTGGGAAATTCTTTAGAAGTCAGGCATCACTATGCCCTGCTCACTCTGAAGGGCAGAGCACCAGAATTGTAAACGGTTACTTTTTTATTGACTACATGTTATTCTCACAATGGCAGTAAACGAATAGAATTATTCTTAATTCATTACTTATCCCTACGACTTCTTTTTATCTTTTAAAGATTATACTCCTTTTTACAAGATGTAATCTTGTAAGTCTCAGGTATCCTCGGAATGTGTCTGAAATTTCAGCTCAAAATACCCCACAGATCATTTATTATGTTATAAATGCCCATTTTTGAGTGGAAGTTGAGTGTATTTTTAAATGAAAATGAGCTGCTGCTTCCCGCCCCAGTTTCCAGAAGGCGAAGCCTGAACAGCTCATGCCTCAGTCTGGATACTTAATAAATGTAAAATATATTGTATATTGTTTCTATAGCTTTAATCAACAACTTGAATTGGTTTCATTTCTCCATTGGTATTATGTATTATTCACAATAAAAATTTACAATGCTTTGTGTCCTTTATTTTTTTAATCTGATTTTCAAATACTTTTTTTGCTTCAAAAATGAATAGAATTTTTTTTAATACATATGTATACAAACGTACAGCTTTTTTTCCACAACATTGATGGCCGTCTCTCCTTTTAACCAAAGTATTATTGATTTGGAGGTATATAGAAGTACACAAAAACACACAGTTTGTCTTACCCCAGGATCCAGGCTGATGGTATTCTTCGCCCCTAAATTTAAGACTCTGCCGTCCATTCTATGTAACAAATTCAGCCCTGGTGCTCCGTTTTTGCCTCCTAGAGAAGCCAAAAATGATATGTAATTGTATGTAGCCGTAAGCACATAGATGACAGCATATATACATACAGGTGCTGGTCATATAATTAGAATATCATCAAAAAGTTGATTTATTTCACTAATTCCATTCAAAAAGTGAAACTTGTATATTATATTCATTCATTACACACAGACTAATATATTTCAAATGTTCATTTCTTTTAATTTTGATGATTATAACTGACAACTAAGGAAAATCCCAAATTTAGTATCTCAGAAAATTAGAATATTACTTAAGACCAATACAAAGAAAGGATTTTTAGAAATCTTGGCCAACTGAAAAGTATGAATATGAAAAGTATGAGCATGTACAGCACTCAATACTTAGTTGGGGCTCCTTTTGCCTGAATTACTGCAGCAATGCGGCGTGGCATGGAGTCGATCAGTCTGTGGCACTGCTCAGGTGTTATGAGAGCCCAGGTTGCTCTGATAGTGGCCTTCAACTCTTCTGCACTGTTGGGTCTGACATATCGCATCTTCCTCTTCACAATACCACATAGATTTTCTATGGGGTTAAGGTCAGACGAGTTTGCTGGCCAATTAAGAACAGGGATACCATGGTCCTTAAACCAGGTACTGGTTGCTTTGGCACTGTGTGCAGGTGACAAGTCCTGTTGGAAAATGAAACCTGCATCTCCATAAAGTTGGTCAGCAGCAGGAAGCATGAAGTGCTCTAAAACTTCCTGGTATATGGCTGTGTTGACCTTGGACCTCAGAAAACACAGTGGACCAACACCAGCAGATGACATGGCACCCCAAACCATCACTGACTGTGGAAACTTTACACTGGACCTCAAGCAACGTGGATTGTGTGCCTCTCCTCTCTTCCTCCAGACTCTGGGACCCTGATTTACTTTCATCAGAGAACATAACTTTGGACCAGTCCTTTTTGTCTTTAGCCCAGGCGAGACACTTCTGACGCTGTCTGTTGTTCAAGAGTGGTTTGACACAAGGAATGCGACAGCTGAAACCCATGTCTTGCATACGTCTGTGCGTAGTGGTTCTTGAAGCACTGACTCCAGCTGCAGTCCACTCTTTGCGAATCTCCCCTACATTTTTGAATGGGTTTTGTTTCACAATCCTCTCCAGGGTGCGGTAATCCCTATTGCTTGTTCACTTTTTTCTACCACATCTTTTCCTTCCCTTCGCCTCTCTATTAATGTGCTTGAACACAGAGCTCTGTGAACAGCCAGCCTCTTTTGCAATGACCTTTTGTGTCTTGCCCTCCTTGTGCAAGGTGTCAATTGTCGTCTTTTGGACAACTGTTAAGTCAGCAGTCTTCCCCATGATTGTGTAGCCTACAGAACTAGACTGAGAGACCATTTAAAGGCCTTTGCAGGTGTTTTGAGTTCATTAGCTGATTAGAGTGTGGCACCAGGTGTCTTCAATATTCAACCTTTTCACAATATTCTAATTTTCTGAGATAATGAATTTGGGATTTTCCTTAGTTGTCAGTTATAATCATCAACATTAAAAGAAATAAACATTTGAAATATATCAGTCTGTGTGTAATGAATGAATATAATATACAAGTTTCACTTTTTGAATGGAATTAGTGAAATAAATCAACTTTTTGATGATATTCTAATTATATGACCAGCACCTGTATATACACCAATCAGGCATAACATTATGACAATGAAAATGTGCAAGCGTAAGGATTTGAGCAAGTTTGACAAGGGACAAATTGTGATGGCTAGATGACTGGGTCAGAGCATCTCCAAAACTGAAGCTCATGTGGGGTGTTCCCGGTCTGCAGTGGTCAGTATCTATCAAAAATGGTCCAAGGAAGGATCAGTGGTGAACCGGCAACAGGGTCATGGGTGGCCAAAGCTCACTGATGCAAATGGGGAGCAACAAGCTACTGTAGCTCAAATTGCTCAAGTTAATACTGGTTCTAATAGAAAGGTGTCAGAATACACAGTGCATCACAGTTCGTTGCGTATGAGGCTGCATAGCCGCAATCGGGTGCCCATGCTGACCCCTTGGAAGCAAAATGTGGACCAACACAATATTAGGAAGGTGGTCATAATGTTAAGCCTGATTGGTGTGTGTGTGTGTGTGTGTGTGTGTGTGTATATATGTATATGTACACTCACCTAAAGGATTATTAGGAACACCATACTAATACTGTGTTTGGCCCCCTTTCGCCTTCAGAACTGCCTTAATTCTACGTGGCATTGATTCAACAAGGTGCTGAAAGCATTCTTTAGAAATGTTGGCCAATATTGATAGAATAGCATCTTGCAGTTAATGGAGATTTGTGGGATGCACATCCAGGGCACGAAGCTCCCGTTCCACCACATCCCAAAGATGCTCTATTGGGTTGAGATCTGGTGACTGTGGGGGCCATTTTCATACAGTGAACTCATTGTCATGTTCAAGAAACCAATTTGAAATGATTCGAGCTTTGTGACATGGTGCATTATCCTGCTGGAAGTAGCCATCAGAGAATGGGTACATGGTGGTTATAAAGGGATGGACATGGTAGGCCGTGGCATTTAAACGATGCCCAATTGGCACTAAGGGGCCTAAAGTGTGCCAAGAAAACATCCCCCACACCATTACACCACCACCACCACCACCACCAGCCTGCACAGTGGTAACAAGGCATGATGGATCCATGTTCTCATTCTGTTTACGGCAAATTCTGACTCTACCATCTGAATGTCTCAACAGAAATCGAGACACATCATACCAGGCAACATTTTTCAAGTCTTCAACTGTCCAATTTTGGTGAGCTTGTGCAAATTGTAGCCTCTTTTTCCTATTTGTAGTGGAGATGGGTGGTACCTTCTGGGTGGGGTCTTCTGCTGTTGTAGCCCATCCACCGGTGGCTTCACAAATGCTTTGCTGCATACCTCGGTTGTAATGAGTGGTTATTTCAGTCAAAGTTGCTCTTCTATCAGCTTGAATCAGTCGGCCCATTCTCCTCTCACCTCTAGCATCAACAAGGCATTTTCGCCCCCAGGACTGCCGCATACTGGATGTTTTGCCCTTTTCACACCATTCTTTGTAAACCCTAGAAATGGTTGCGCGTGAAAATCCCAGTAACTGAGCAGATTGTGAAATACTCAGACCGGCCCGTCTGGCACCAACAACCATGCCACGCTCAAAATTGCTTAAAATCACCTTTCTTTCCCATTCTGACATTCAGTTTGGAGTTCAGGAGATTGTCTTGACCAGGATCACACCCCTAAATGCACTGAAGCAACTGCCATGTGATTGGTTGATTAGATAATTGCATTAATGAGAAATTGAACAGGTGTTCCTAATAATCCTTTAGGTGAGTGCATCATGACAATGATACACTCACCTAATATGTGAGTGTAGGTCTCAATATGTGAGCGAGGACTCAATTGCTCAATTGCATATACACTCATGATATGTGTGCAAATGAAGGTACCGTGTAGGCCATAGGGTCGTGTAGAGCGCCTCTCTGTCAGTACTGACAAAACCACTGGACTACGAAATCGAAGTTTCCGGACCACACCATCACCACCATGGTGCAGACCTTTGCCTCCGGAACCGGGCCGGAGAGAAAACTGCTCAAGAATCACTGGATACCTGAGAAGCCGACATCAACTCAACTTTAAATATCTCTTTCACGTTATGAATGAATATTTCTATAATACTATTAAATATTCAGACCTGCTCTCCAGGATCTCAGGGTCAGTGATGCGAGTGTTTGTCATGTGAGTGTGAACGCCACCACGTCCATTCCAGGTTGGCCCCGCCCCCGCACCACCAGCAACCGTCTCATAGTAACCAATTTTCTCACTCCCGAATGACACATTGTTCATGCAACCCTTAAAAGAAAATATGAGAGAAAGCATAAATGGCATCTAAATGGACTCAAATGGAGTTTTTCATTCCTTGCCACAGTTGCCTTTGACGTACACTCTAAGGGAATAAAGATATTATGCACTATGTACAATGTTTTATGTACAAGTATTATGCCATGATTTTTTGCCTCATCATTTCTATGCATATAACCAAATTTTTATATACCAAAAATAGTAATTAGGCTTGTCGCTACACTAAATTGTTATAAATCTACCTCACAGGTTTCATAATTCTCAATATCACCACTTAACAAATTAATAACTTGATTATTTAATGAATATATAATTAATAACAAATTATACATTTACTATAAATATAACCAAACTTGCCCGGATATATAAAGTATATGTATATATATAAAGTGTATGTTAAACAGTATGCAATGTTTGATTGTAAAATCTTAAAAAATGCTAACTATGTTATTGTCACGATTCACCAGTGAGAGTGCCCCTGATTACCACCTGAGGGCACTCCACCCCAGACTGTCACTCCATCAAGGACTGCATCTCCCATAATCCTTTGCCCAGCCTCATCAGCACTCATTGTTTACACCTGTCTCTCATTTACCTCATTATACAAGTAAATAAAATCAGTCTATATAAACCATGATGTTCACTCTGTCATTCACATTGAAGTCTTGTTTAGTGTTACACTGCATTTTTGAGCATTTTCCCTGGTTTCATGTCTCTTGGTTTGTTGCATTTCTTGTTCGTTTCCCGGATTACCCTGTCCCCTGCTTTGTTTGTTTGGACTGCCCGCCTGTGTTTTGACCTTGCCTGTACTGTTGACTATGATTGTGGATTACCCCAATAAATACTGCGTTTGGATCATCAACCTTCGTGTCTCGGACGAAGTACATAATAGTGATGCAAAATCCGATTCATTTCCGCAAACCGGTTCTTTTCGGACAGTTCGGCTCAATGAACCGGTTCAAAAAGCCGATTCATAGGTTCCTGATGTCATCATGCAGTGATGTCACTATGCATTTCTTTCATGCTTTATGTATTTTTCAGTGTCATGTTATATCAAGGAAACATTCAAATAAAGTAATCTGTGTCAATGCATATCGAAACAATCGAATAAAGTCATTTGCGTGAGTGCATTTTGCTGATTATTGCCTTTCATTCACTTAAGTTAATGGTGTTTGTGGTTACAGTTTCTTTCACGGATCCTTTATGTCAGATACAACTAACCAATAGTGAGTAGCCTAGACATGCATAAACGCGGATATGTTACATGTCTAAAGTAGCCTATATAGAAAGAATAAACCAGTTATAAACTTCGCTTAACAACTTAACATATAATCTGCATGCACAATAAACTACAGTAAATGTATTTACATCTCTTGACAGAAAGGTTTTTGTAGGTTTTAATAAAATGTTATTTAATAACAGTAGTCATAATAAGCATATTTCCAGGATGTGCCTCAGGCTTGCGTCGCCAACTCAATCATCAGAATCCTCTGTAATTCTCGGCAAACTTTGACAGATGTTTGAACCGGCTCTTTCGATTATTTTTTAGTCTGATGTGCTACTTCGGCTTTTGCGTCTTGCGTCATCAACCAGGAACTAAAGTTTGATTCAGTTCAATTAATGAACCGGCCCAACCGGTTACTTGCGGAGAACTGGCTCAAAAGAACAATTTGTTCAAGAACCGAACATCTATCTATCCGAACAATTATCTAGAAATATATAAAAAGTTGGATATATGGTATATCCTACTTCACCTATACACATACAGTATTTTCATGTAAAGCAATATATACACAATACAGCAAATCTTGGCTGCTTGCTTCCCAAATAGTCAACAACATAATCTCATGGCAATCGGAAAACTATTTTCCGTTTTGAAGAATCGGTGGGTAATTCGCATGAATTTCATTTTCGTACAATCTGCTTACACCCCAGTGAAGGGTATGTTTAGGGGTGGACCTTTATGCTTAACTTTTTCTAATAATCATATGTTTTTGTATGATTAAAGTGCCCCTATTATGCTATTCTAAAGGTTCCTGATTTTGTTTTGGAGGTCTCCAACATGTTTACAAGCATCAAAGGTTAAAAAAACACTTGGCCCAAAGGGGCTTGGCCCCTTATTTTCAGTGAGAGAAACTGTTAATGCTTCAGCATATCAAGACATTTTGGACAATTTCATGCTCCCAACTTTATGGGAACAGTTTGGGGATGGCCCCTTCCGGTTCCAACATGACTGTACACCAGTGCACAAAGCAAGGTCCATAAAGACATGGATGAGCGAGTTTGGTGTGGAGGAAATTGACTGGCCTGCACAGAGTCCTGACCTCAACCTGACTGAACACCTTTGGAATGAATTAGAGAGGAGAATGAGAGCCAGGCCTTCTCATCCAACATCAGTGCATGACCTCAAAAATGTGCTTCTAGAAGAATGGTCAAAAATTCCCATAAATACACTTCTAAACCTTGCGGAAAGCCTTCCCAGGAGAGTTGAAGCTGTTATAGCTGCAAAGGGTGGGCCAACTCCATATCCAAGGATTAAGAATGAGATGTCATTAAAGTTCATCTGCATGTAAAGGCAGACGTCCCAAAACTTTTGGCAATTATATCCAACTTTATCCACATACATACAATACAGCGCACTAACGTAAAGTGATATATACTATATAGCGCATTTCAACTGCTTGCTTTTTTTTTTGTCGTCACAAAATGTAACTATATCATTACCTAGCTCCCATACTTATACATTTGGATCTATTAGTATGTCCGACTTTATGTGCATACATACAGTATACTCTCGTAGTGCAATATATACTATAAACTATATAGCATATCTCAACTACCTGATTGCTTGTATTGTTAATGTAAACTAAAATAATGTACTTAAAGTAATAGTGCTTAAAGTAATGTAAACTATATTATTGCCCAGCTCTAATCTGCTAAATACTGAATAGAAGCCATGAAGATATTAAGATATTCTAAACATTAATATTATGATTTTGTCATGGTTCTGTTTGTGTTTTGGACTTTCAGTTTGTATTTTGATTCTTCCTGTGTTCCTTTGCTCAGTTTCCCGCCAATCCTTTGTTTCTATGACAACCATCATTAATTTAGTTCAGCTGTGTGTAGTCATTTACCTCATTTGCTCTGTGTATTTAAGTCCTTCGTTCTCACTCAGTGTTGGTCCATCTTTGTCAATGTCAACATGTGTGTGATGCTTGTTCTGTAATAGTTTCTTAAGTTTCGTTTTAAAATATAGCTTTCCTGTAGCTCAAACAATAAGAGCGTGGCGCTAGCAATGCCAAGGTCATGGGTTCGATTCCCAGGGAAAGCAAGAACTGACAAAAAATGTAAAAATGTGCACCTTGAAACAATGTAAGTCGCTTTGGATAAAAGCGTCTGCCAAATGCATAAATGTAAATGTAAAATTCCTGTTTCCAGTTCATCATTGTCTTCATGATATTCCATCAGCACGTATTGTGACATTGTTTTAAAGTAGCTTTACAGAAAATCTGTGTATTGTGAAAAGCGCTATACAAATAAATTGGACTTGACTCGAGCAGCCAAAACCATATGGTCTGAAACCCAGGTCCGGATTTTTGCCTAGTGAGTTCAGAAGCTCAAGGAGATTTCATCAACTGCTGTAGATACAGACCATTCTGTTTGATAAAACACACCTGTGAGGCTGCACACACTTGGAAGGCTCTGAAGATGACGTCCACCACTCTCTGTGAGGTCAGCACATTACCGCCCACTACTGCAGCATTCTGAGACGGCTGCAGGATTGAGCCAGGGGGGATGATGACTTTAACAGGGGTCAGACAGCCCTGAAACACAAAACAAATAATGTGTGTGATGACTTTGTTCATCTTGCTCATTGCAAATAATAATAATTAAAATTAGAAATCATATTCCTAAAAAGTACAATAACACTTTATTTATTAATCTCCTTTGTTACATAGTAGTTACATAGTAACAACAGTAATTATCCATAATTACAACCCTAAACCAAATCAGGTAACACTTTATTTTACAGAGTCATTATTACATACGTTACTATAGTAATAACTACAAATTATGCATAATTACATGCAACTAACCCTCAACCAAACCCTAACCCTATAGTAAGCACATGTAGTTACTTAAAGGGGTACTTCACTGCTGGAAAGATGAATGTGTATTTAAATTGGGTCATTTATGTAGTAGAAATGTGAAATTATCGTGCCTTCTAGACTGAGAAAAGCCAGAAAATGTATTTTTGGCTCATGAGGATAAAAGACAACAGCTCCCAGAATGCACTTGCTTCGCTGCCCTACGAGGCCACTCCCAAGCCAGGTCTACCGGTTTCATCACTTGCCCATCGCATTTCATTCATCACTATTTTTCACTATTTTTCATTAAGAATAACAGGCTAATGAATCTGTTCATCATATAAATCTGTTCATCATATAAAGCGAATGTGCCTTCAAAAGGATGTGGATTATTTTTATGATGTCTTCATGAACATTTTGAAACTTGAAAACATTGATTACAATTTATGGGTTTGGAACGACATAAGGGTAAGGAACTAATGACAGAATTAAGATTTTTGTAATTATGATGTAATTATGCATAATTTACTGTTATTACTACATGTAAGATGTGTAACAGGGACACAGATATTTTTTTTAACCTAAAATATATTCAAATAGAAAAACTTATTTTAAATATGGGGGGGCTATTAATATTGTAATAATATTGAAATATTATTACAATATTTCACAATAATAACCCCCACCCACACTTTTTACTCTACTAATGTAGTATTGGAGAGCATGAGATGGGCCTACTTCTTTCACAAACATAAAGAGATTTTATTTAGCAAAAGTGTGTCACCAAAGTGTGTCACCTGGTTGAGGGGGATGTCCTGGCCCACCATGCATCTCAGAGAGTATATGAGGGCAGAGAGGGTGATGGCACGAGGAGCATTACAGTTGCCCCACACTTCTGTCCCAGTGCCGGTGAAATCAAACACTGCGCTGCCCTGCAGACAGACACAAAGATGGACAGAGGTATTGATCATCACTGTACTTCACCTTGAAAAATGCATTTTTAATGTAATTTTAGCACTCAGTTTGTACTGTTTGTACAGTTTTACATTCTTTACCATTAAATGAGGATGAGCACGTTCTTACAAGCTTTGGAATAGTCTTCCTAGAAATGTTCCACACCTTGAAAACCTTTTCAAGGTTTCTCAGAAGAAACACACACACAGACAGCTGACAGTGTCGGACGTCAAGTCTCGTGCGCAACTTCTCTTTCACAGTTTTTGTTTTGTTTAAACTGTCAAATACACACAAGGGTCTTGTTCACCGTTATTACTTGAAAAAATAAATAAATAGTGGAGCCGTGGGTGGAAACTTGCAGATTAAGGGGCGGTAATATTATAATAAGAACCCCTTCCTAAGTCAAAGGGGAGAAAAATCTGAGCGGCTCATTTTTTCACGTGCTCGCAGAGAAAGGCTTTCTAAAACAAAGTTATGGGGTTTTCCTTTTTCCATGTTTTCTGGGTTTGTAGATGCACCGGGGACCAATTATAGCGCTTAAACACGGAAATTCATGGAAATGATCCGGCTGTGTCGGTGTTCTTTAATTTGCACGTCGTCAGTAGATCACACACAGAACTTTCTGCTTTTTTGGAATTGCACACTCATGCTAATTTGCTGTTTAGTAAATCTGACCTAAAGGCTGTAATTTAATTAAAGAAGTAAATAGTCTTTACTTCTGTGCATATCAGAGTGAAGAGTGGCACTGTGTTCATATGCATTTCAAACAAAAGCGTATAGTATAGCCCTGTTACATACTTCATCAAGAACTGATGCATGTTCTCTTTAATGCGTTTGAGATATGTTTTTTCTCAGCGAATTGCTTACATTTTATCCGTAAATATTAGAAAGTCAGGCACATATTTCCATTTTGCAAAAAGACTCGTCTTGAACTTAACTTCACAGACCTCAGAGACTTCGAGCCTAGCGCACATACACGTCAAACAGACAGGGCGCAATAGAATTGGAGCGCAATAATTCTGACTAACACACAATTTTTTATTATTAATATCATCTTTCTTTGTTCATCTGATTAACTGATTAATTGAATAAATAATTAACAGATTAATCGATTATCAAAATACTTGTTAGTTGCAGCCCTACATGCAACTGATTCACACCTGCACACATCAATCCACAAAGGCAAAAAATCCTTGTGCTTGAAGAATGAACAAATGAACATCATGCTGTATGTGTAATTTAACATACAATTAATTGCATTCATAAATCCAGGCATTTTAATTGGAATTCTTCCTCAAGAATGTATACTCTATTGCTTCATATTTTGAAACCTAATAACCTTGAAAGTATTTAAAATAAATGCCACTTGTTTTGATATACATTTATACATTTTTAAAATGCTGCTCAAGAGTCCAAATATCTCAATATCAAATACAGTATGAAACCTAGAAGGGTGGAAAGGATCAAAATCCAAAAAACAATTCAGTTCTAATTCAGAAACTGATTTTAATTCGAAAAATTTAACATAATTTCTTACTTCTTGTTCATCGATCTGGACCTTCAATCTGATTGGTGTCCCATCGTCCATTTGATCTTCTGCTTCAACCTCAAGGGAGCCCGTTTCCTGTCGCCGCCGACGGGCAAAATCTTTCAGCATGTCACGAACTGCAAGCTCTGCATTACTCTAGATATACACAGGGTGTTTTATGATAAATATTAGGCAATCCCTGACAAAATCATCAAGCTGAGATTTTCACCAGCCATATTTAATACATCACACCAATGTCCACACCTGAATGTATCCCATGTATGCCTGGACGACCTCCAGGCCGTAGCAGGTGATCAACTCCCCCACAAGCTGACAGCCCCTCTGATTGGCTGCTACTTGTGCTCGAAGGTCTGAAAGGTTGTCACGGAGATTGCGTGTCCCAGAACATCCTGGGTATTGAGCAGGTGCCATGAGGGCTTCTGTCACAGCTGATACACAAAGAAAAACATTTAATAAACACCAATCTTATATGGACTGACCATGGAAATACCCCAGTATAACAATATGGTAATAATAATAATAATAATAATAATAATTCAGTACTATCTGTACACAGTACACTGTTTTTTTTCTAACCTTTCTCCTGAAAGACTCCACCCGTGACCAGTTTAAAGGAAGTGAAGACGGCGCCCTCCTGCTGTAGACTGGTGGAGTGGGGAGGCATGGAGCCTGGAGTGATGCCCCCTATATCAGCATGATGCCCCCTACTGGCCACAAAGAACACCGGCGCACTCATGCCATCACGGAACACCTGTATAAAACAAAGTAAATCTCATCAAGTTAAGCTGTAAATCAATGTTTAATTTAAGGAAAATTAAGCCTATTGTTATGATCATTCTTTTTTTTTTTTTTTTTTTTTGCATTAGGAAATTGTGCATATACACTGCCGTTCAAAAGTTTGGGATCAGTAAGATTTTTATGTTTTTAAAATAAGTCTCTTCTGCTCACCAAGGCTGCATTTATTTATTTTCAGAATTTTCAGATCTGCATTACTCCAGTCTTCATTGTCACTTCAGAAATCAGTTTAATATGCTGATTAATATGCTATTTCAGGATCCTTTGATTAATAGAAAGTTCAAAAGAACAACATTTATCTGAAATAGAAAGCTTTTGTAACATTATACACAACCATTCAAAAGTTTGGGGTCAGTAAGAATGTTTTTATTTTGTGGAAAGAAATGAAAGACATTAATCCTTTTATTCAGGAAGGATGCATTAAATTGATCAAAAGTAACAGTAAAGACATGTTACATGTTACAAAAGATTCAAATAAAGATTTAAAAAAATAGAATAATTGCTGTTCTTTTGAACTTTCTATTCAAAGAATCCTGAAATTGTTTTTACACACAACTGATTACACACACTACATTAACAAAATAATGTAGAAACAACAATAAATACTGTATATTTAAAATATTTGTTTCATGGCATCTTTTACTAAGCACTATAAATAAAGGCCAGTATCACTGATACCAGTACTGTCTTTATTAAATGGATTTTGTTTCTCAATTTTAGCCATTAATTATAGCCATTCAACATTATAGTACAGTTGAAAGCTATCAATTTTAACATTAAACAGGCTTTTAAAAAAATATTTTTTTAAGTGAATCATCTTCACATAAACCCATAAACACATTTAGTTGTGCATTTAATATATTGTTTTTTTTTCTTTCTACTGGCCCAGTTGAGCCTGCCCTGCTAAAATGCATTAACATTAAATGACACAGAGAGCAGCAGGTTTCTTAGGCTGCTGTTACTTTAAGATCTGACCATGGGCGTCGGAACCATTGTATGTGGGTGGGACAAGACCCGTCTCTAATTCAGCACATCTGTTTACCTATCCCTAACTGATAAACACTTATTATTAAACACGTTAGACGTGTCAGCAAAATTAATGCATTCATTTTCACATCCCTAATATATAGTTGCGAGAAAAAAAAAAGTATGTGAACTGCTTGTAGAATCTGTGAAAATGTGAATAATTTTAACAAAATGAAAGAGATCATTTAGTTAAAATTATTCACATTTTCTGCAAGTGGTTCACATACTTTTTCTTACAACTGTAATATATATATATATATATATATATATAAAACATTTATTTACTTTTATTTATTTAAGTTTTGGGACGCCTGCCTTTAGATGCACATGAACTTTAATGACATCCCATTCTTAATCCATAGGGTTTATGGAGTTGGCCCACCCTTTGCAACTATAACAGCTTCAACTCTTCTGGGAAGGCTTTCCACAAGGTTTAGGAGCGTTTATGGGAATTTTTGACCATTCTTCTAGAAGCGCATTTATGAGGTCAGGCACTGATGTTGGACGAGAAGGCCTGGTCTGTAGCTACTGACTCTGCAGAAAGTTGGTCACTTCTGCGCACTGTCGCCTTAGCAGTCTGCATGCCTAGGTGCTTGACTTTATACACATGTGGCCATGGAAGTGATTGGAACACCTGAAGTGAAGGATTTTGAGGGGTGTCCCAATACCTTTGGCAATGATATAGTGTATGTATATACACTACTGTGTTTTGAAAATAAATCTCTTATATTCACCAAGGCTGCAGTTATTTGATGGAAAATACAGTAAAAACAGTAATACTGTGAAATAAATATTATTACAATTTAAAATGACAATTTTCTATTGGATATATTTGTATTCCTCTGAAGGCAAAGCTGAATTTTAAACAGCCATTACTGTAGTTTTCAGCTTCACATGACTAATATGCTGATTTGGTGCTCAAGAAACATTTTGAGCTTTTGCTGCTTATTATGTTTGTGGAAACTGTGATACACTACCTGTAACTGTCTTTTGCTTATTTTATTCTGTATTAATTTTCCCTGTTTAAGTTCTTGTTGCTAGCTTGTTGCCATGGTTTCTGATTTGAGTTTTGCATGTTCTGTGTTACGTTGATTATCACCCCCTGTGTATATAAGCCCTCAGTTTCCTCTATGTCTCACGTTAACGTTTATGGTTGTGTTTTTTTCTTCAGTGTTTATTAAAATCTCTGGTATACACTCACCTAAAGGATTATTAGGAACACCTGTTCAATTTCTCATTAATGCAATTACCTAATAAACCAATCACATGGCAGTTGCTTCAATGTATTTAGGGGTGTGGTCTTGGTCAAGACAATCTCCTGAACTCCAAACTGAATGTCAGAATGGGAAAGAAAGGTAATTTAAGCAATTTTGAGCGTGGCATGGTTGTTGGTGCCAGACGGGCCGGTCTGAGTATTTCACAATCTGCTCAGTTACTGGGATTTTCACACACACAACCATTTCTAGGGTTTACAAAGAATGGTGTGAAAAGGGAAAAACATCCAGTATGCGGCAGTCCTGTGGGCGAAAATGCCTTGTTGATGCTAGAGGTCAGAGGAGAATGGGCCGACTGATTCAAGCTGATAGAAGAGCAACTTTGACTGAAATAACCACTCGTTACAACCGAGGTATGCAGCAAAGCATTTGTGAAGCCATAACACGCACAACCTTGAGGCGGATGGGCTCTAACAGCAGAAGACCACACCGGGTACCACTCATCTCCACTACAAACAGGAAATAGAGGCTACAATTTGCACAAGCTCACCAAAATTGGACAGTTGAAGACTGGAAAAATATTGCCTGGTCTGATGAGTCTCGATTTCTGTTGAGACATTCAGATGGTAGAGCCAGAATTTGGCGTAAACAGAATGAGAACATGGATCCATCATGCATTGTTACCACTGTGCAGGCTGGTGATGGTGGTGTAATGGTGTGGGGGATGTTTTCTTGGAACACTTTAGGCCCCTTAGTGCCAATTGGGCATCGTTTAAATGCCACGGCCTACCTGAGCATTGTTTCTGACCATGTCCATCCCTTTATGAGCACCATGTACCCATTCTCTGATGGCTACTTCCAGCAGGATAATGCACCATGTCACAAAACTCGAATCATTTCAAATTGGTTTCTTGAACATGACAATGAGTTCACTGTACTAAAATGGCCCCCACAGTCACCAGATCTCAACCCAATAGAGCATCTTTGGGATGTGGTGGAACGGGAGCTTCATGCCCTGGATGTGCATCCCACAAATCTCCATCAACTGCAAGATGCTATCCTATCAATATGGGCCAACATTTCTAAAGAATGCTTTCAGCACCTTGTTGAATCAATGCCACGTAGAATTAAGGCAGTTCTGAAGGCGAAAGGGGGTCAAACACAGTATTAGTATGGTGTTCAAGTTCAAGTTCAAGTTCAAGTTGAGCTTTATTGTCATTCTGCTACATGTGGGGACATACAGTGGAACGAAATGTCGTGCCTCAAAGGACCACAGCGCTACATAAGTACAGACATACAACCATGAAGTAAAACACTATAAACCTATACATAACTAACATATTCCTAATAATCCTTTAGGTGAGTGCATCTTGTTCATTCTGCATCACGCATCTCTTCTTGGATTTATAATATACAGCTCCCTGTGACACTACCATTCAATAGTTAGGGGTAAGTAATATTAAAAAAGAAGATTTACACTTTTACTCAGCACGGACACATTTAATTGATCAAATGGTACAGTTAAGACATTCATAATGTTACAAAAAGATTTCCATTTCAAATAAATGCTGTGCTTTTATATATAAAATATTGATGAATCTTGAAAAAAAATGGAGCATGGGTTATATATATAAGATTAAGCAACAAAAACTTTATAATAATAAGAGCCATTATTAATCAGAAAATGAAACTCAGAAAGTTCTGCACCTACAGGAGTGATGACGGTGAGGTCTGGTAGATGACTGCCGCCTGCACACGGATGATTACTGAGAATCACATCTCCCTCCTGCATGTTGCCTCCTGCTGACTTGATCTAAAATAAGTGAAAAGAACCTTTTATCAAACTTAGTTATTACAATATTTAGTATATTAGTTTATTCAACATACAACACTAAACAAGCATATCTGCAATATTTGTATTATAGTTCACAAAATCTGCGAAAGAGCAGATTCTGATACATTCAAATTCACATCACAAAAAATTATCATCTGCTAAGAGTGACAACAGATGTAAGTGTGCTATCAGACATCTCTGGGTTTCCTCGAGTTAATCTACATCATGGCATAGTATGTTAAGCTGTGTATATGTAACAATGCAAAGCGGACAAGCTGTTGCACTTCACGTGTGCATTCATTTTCAATAGTTCAAAGGCTGAATTATACCACTTGTACCATGGTTTTGCATTTAAAAGGGTTTTTCTCTTTAAGGTTTTCAGCACAGATTAAACATCTCTATTAGGAACAGCTCAGTCTAACATTAGTTTGACATCAAGCAGAAACAAATTGTGCGTGTGTGTCAGAGAGAGTTTTTGTTATTTTCAGTATGATTTAATACACATATGACGATAACTATCAACCATCTGTTTATTATACAAATTGGTTTTAAAGGTTTACAAACAAATCAATAACAAGACAAGACAATGCAAGAAACGCATTACTTTTAAATTTACAATAAAATATCTTAGTTACTTTTTCAAATAAGTAACACCAGTTACTTTGTTTTCCTATTTATTGACTGAGACCGCTTCTGTCCCATGTTGAAAGAAATTGGGAGTAGGTTGAGGCATTGTGTGTGCTGTGTAAACATGATGGTTATTGTAGTTCTAGACAAAATTTGAGCAAGGCATTTACTCATCTATCTTGCACAAAAATAGATTCAGTATTCCTCAAAATGAACAAAAACAGTGAAATCCAAACCTGCAATAATTAAATTTTAAATTATATAAATATACTTTATACTTTTGCATTTCATTTCACTTTATTAACCAATGTCTTTGCTGATCCATAACAATCCATAATGGCTGCACAGCTGAAAGGTTTGTTTAAGCTACGCACTCTACTGTACAGGCGTGAATTTGTATCTTCTTCAGTCTGAGGTTTATTCATTTCACATTTGGTGTGAAAGGGCCTTTACATTTGACAAAAAATATTATTTTTTTGGTTAGTTTTTTTGTTATTAAAAAACAAAGAAGCAAGTCTAGCCCAGGTGAGAAAAAGAAACAATACATTACTTTACATAAAAAGTAACTGAGTAATGTATTTGACATTACTGTGCAGTTACCTACTGGTTTTGGATAAGCCAGCTTGGGCATTTCCGGTCATTCTATACTCACTGTATATGTGTCATGATTAACAGGCACGGAAGGGACTGAAGAGTCACAGAGAAGGTCTTAACTGCAGCGGAGACTCGGGTAGCGTTGTCCAGGTAGATGAAAGCGATCACGGGGGTAATACTCAGACACGGGAAGACGTTATGGAAACCACGAGCGTGGGAGTCGGGTTGTCAAAGACGAGACCGGACAGTGAGTGCAGGCTGAGGGTAGTATTTAAGGGCGTTGATGATTAGTGACAGGTGCTTCAGTATTCGGGTGATTGGGACCGTGTGGGAGGAGTGATTGAGTCTGGCGCAAGGGGCATGGTTGGATCTGTGACAGTACCCCACACGGCAGCTCCGGAGGACGCGGCGGACGGCGACGGGCCGGCCTCGACCTCGGGTGCAGGGCGAGAGGATTGTTAGCGTGGAATTCCGCGCAAGTTCTGGGTCTAGGATATCGTCGTGGTTGACCCATGAGCGTTCTTCAGGGCCAAACCCTTCCCAGTCCACTAGGTATTGTAATGTGCCGGCCCATCGTCGAGAATCCATGATAGAAGAGACTTTGTAGATGTCCTGGTCCGCCGGGTCCATGGGAGGAGGAGGAGGAGGTACGGCCTCAGCACCAGACTCTGTGGAAGAGGGAAGAAGAGGTTTAGTGAAGGGCTTGAGAAGGGACACATGGAATGATGGTGCAATTCTGTAGTGTGAGGGTAGTTGTAGACGGTAAGTGACCTCATTAATCTGCCTCACCACCTTGAAAGGACCTATAAAGCGGGGACTCAGCTTGCGGCTGGGCAGCCGTAGGCGAATGTCCCTCGTAGATAACCAAACGTGTTGGCCGGGATGGTACTGAGGTGTCTGGCGACGTCGGCGGTCAGCTTGAGTCTTCTGCCTACGGACTGCCCTTTGCAGATGGACGTGAGCTGAGTCCCATACCCTCTCGCTCTCCTGGAACCAGTGATGGACTGATGGTACTTCCGTGGGCTCTCCTGACCAAGGGAACAACGGGGGTTGAAAACCAAACAGACACTGAAAAGGAGTGAGGTGTGTGGAATCTTGACTGAGTGAGTTTTGAGCGTACTCTGCCCACGGAAGGAACCAGTTCCAGGTGTTCTGTTGGTGGCTGCAATAGGACCTCAGATATCTCCCGATTTCCTGGATTTTTCGTTCAGTCTGGCCGTTGGTCTGGGGATGGTAACCGGAACTGAGACTTACGGAGACTCCAAGAAGGCGGAAGAAGGCTTTCCAAACCCTGGAAATGAACTGGGGCCCACGGTCGGAAATGATGTCTTCGGGGAGACCAAAATGACGGAAGACTTGGTGGAACAGGGTCTCCGCCGTTTCCAGAGCTGTGGGCAACCCTTTGAGAGGGATCAATTTGCCGGTCTTCGAGAACCGGTCAACGACCGAGAACGGTCGGCCTTCTGGTTCTTGTCGCCTGGTCTGTAGGTTACTGTGAAATTGAATCGTGTAAAGAAGAGTGCCCAGTGAGCTTGACGGGGGTTTAGCCTTTGTGCTTCCCGTAGATACTCCAGGTTTTGGTGGTCTGTTATCACCTGGAATGGGTGAACTGCTCCCTCCAGCCAATGCCTCCACTCTTCTAACGCCAACTTGATTGCCAGCAACTCGCGGTTTCCGATGTCATAGTTCCGCTCTGCCGGGGACAGCTTTTTGGAAAAGTAGGCACATGGATGAAGTTTGGGAGGCTCACCCTGCCGCTGGGATAGCACGGCTCCTACCCCGGTACAAGATGCATCCACCTCGACGATGAAGGGCAACTGGGGATCCGGATGGCTGAGGGTAGGAGCCGTACAGAAGGAGTCCTTGAGAGTCTGGAATGCTTGGTTGGCTTCCGGTGTCCAGGACAGAGACTTGGGCCCGTTTCGTAGCAGAGATGTCAGTGGTGCACTAATGATACTGAAGTTTCTTATAAACCGGCGATAGAAGTTGGCAAAGCCTAAGAAACGTTGAAGTTCCTTGATGGAGGTGGGTTTGGGCCAGTTCCGCACCGCGCTCACCTTCCCCTGGTCCATCTTGACGCCGCTCTGGGTGATGATGTAACCGAGGAACTGGATGCTGCTGCGGAGGAACTCGCATTTCTCCAACTTCAGAAAGAGATGGTATTGACGGAGCTTGGTTAGGACCTGTTTGACATGTTGGTGGTGTTCGGCGATGTTTTTTGAATAAACAAGAATGTCATCCAGCTACACGATGACGAAGATGTTGAGGAATTCTCTGAAGATCTCGTTCATGAAGCCTTGGAATACTGCAGGAGCATTTGCCAGACCGAATGGCATGACGAGGTATTCGTAATGTCCTGAGGGTGTAATGAACGCAGTTTTCCACTCATCTCCCTTTTTGATTCGAATTAGATTATAGGCGCTGCGCAGATCTAGTTTAGTGAAAATGCGAGCCCCCCGCAGCTGTTCCAGAGCGACGGGGACCAGGGGCAGTGGATACCGGAACTTGACCATGAGAGTGTTCAGATGTCGGTAATCGATACAGGGCCTCAAGCCTCCGTCCTTCTTGCCTACAATGAAGAAGCTTGCAGCGGCAGGGGAAGTAGATGGACGAATGAACTTTTGTTGAAGAGCCTCCTTGATATATTCATCCATGGCCCGTTGCTCCGGGATGGACAGGGCGTAGATTCGTCCACGAGGGAAAGTGGCCCTAGGCAGCAGGTCGATGGCACAGTCCCATGGCCGGTGAGGTGGAAGTTCCGTGGCCCGTTGTTTGCTGAAGACGTCCTGGAACGCCCAGTATTCGGCAGGGATCTCATGAGGTGGTGAAGAATTCTGTGGGCTCTCGATGGATGTGGAAGCAAGCGGGAATTGAGTGATTCTCTCAGAGGTTTCAGCAGGTTGTGGTTTCCTTGTGATAGTTGAAAGACAGTTTGTTAGACAGAAAGAGCTCCATTTTAAAACTTCACCTGAGCTCCAGCAGATCATCGGAGAGTGTTTGGACATCCACGGGCGCCCCAGGACGATGTCAGTAGTGGCTCCTTCCAGCACCAGAAAAGTAAGTTCCTCTAGGTGGAGCCAGCCAATTTGGAGATGAATAGGGGATGAGACGTACCGAATGCACCCATGACCCAGGGGTTTTCCTAGAATGTTATGGGCTCGGAAGGGACGGTCGAGGAGGGTCTTGCGTGCTTTCAGTCTGTTAAGTAGACTGGTTGAGATGAAATTCCCAGCCGAGCCGGAATCCATCAGCGCCGAGGCCGAAACAGAGAGATCACTGACAGTGACTAGAACCTTCGTTAGGGACATTTTATGAATTACCGGTATTGTATGAATAGTACTCACCCCTGGGCGTGGTGGTCGGGTCGGACACTGGATGCGGATATGACCCTCACCACCACAGTACAGACATAGGTGCAAGCAGATACGTCTGTTTCTTTCTGCAGGTGTTAGTCGGTAATGATCCACTTGCATAGGTTCTGGTGCTGGAGGATTTGGCACCCTTGGTGGAGACGGCGAGTGCAATGCAGAGGTTTCATTAGAACAGATGGAGAGGTTTTGTGCTATAAGGATGGACTTCTGAATAAACCTTTCCAAACCATAATTATCATCATAGATGGAGAGGTGAACACGGATCCGGGGGTCGAGCCCCTGGCGGTAGACGGCCAGTAGTGCTGCCTCATTCCAGCCGCTTGACGCAGCGAGGGTGCGGAACTGAAGAGAGTAATCCTGGATAGACTGGTTACCTTGTCTTAAACTGAGAAGTTGATCGTTAGTGGAAATTACGTCAGTAGTGTGACCGAACACGTCTTTGAAATGACTGATAAATGTTGTTAGTGACTGCGTGACAGGACTGTTGCGCCCACTGAAGCGCGCGTCCGTTAAGCAGTGAGATAATGAAAGCAATCTTGGCTCGTTCGGTCTCAAACTGACGTGAATTCATTTCAAAATAGAGCTGACATTGCAAAAGAAACCCGCTGCATTCTTCCGCCTTACCACCGAAGGGCGCTGGCCGAGCCATGGGACTGGGTGAGGCAGACGTAGAAGAAACACTTTGAAGATGGAAGGCTTGCATAAACTCAAATAATGGATTTCGTTCCGGAGCGGCCGCTGGGGCTGCCGCTTCGCCGGTTATATCTTCGGTCTGCTGGGTGGTCCGGTCTTCTGTCATGATTAACAGGCTGACACAGACGCAAGTGAACTCAGATAACGTTTTATTAACAGCAGACTTGAGCAGACAACTGAAGAGGCACGGAAGGGACTGAAGAGTCACAGAGAAGGTTTTAACTGTAGCGGAGACTCGGGTAGCGTTGTCCAGGTAGATGAAAGCGATCACGGGGGTAATACTCAGACACGGGAAGACGTTATGGAAACCACGAGCGTGGGAGTCAGGTTGTCAAAGACGAGACCGGACAGTGAGTGCAGGCTGAGGGTAGCATTTAAGGGCGTTGATGATTGGTGACAGGTGCTTCAGTATTCGGGTGATTGGGACCGTGTGGGAGGAGTGATTGAGTCTGGCGCGAGGGGCATGGTTGGATCTGTGACAATATGGACACAAAACCATCAGTGGTTGACTTTTTCATGTTGTGTTTATATTTTAATGCAGTTATCACACTTATCTAATTTGTCAATAAACCAGTTTTATTAATTGCAATAAAGACGAAGAAACGCGTTGTCTGTAATTGGACATGCACACCCAACATTTTTCCAGCACTTCAAATGTTATTTTTAATGTGATGACCAAAAACATTATTTGTTCAAAGAGACTGAGATTGTCCCCATTTGTAAAACCGAACGTTTCAAGATGTAGGAAATACAACATTTAATAGAAAACTTTTAAAAAATGTATTAATTACCACCATAACCAGAAGATTATATATAACCAGGATCCAACGACAGAGGAGCATTTTTTTGGCTCATATTAGCCATTTGCGGTAATGTTTTTTCCAGATGCTTCGATTTTTAATAAATATTAAACATTATAAAATCACTAGGTTTAAAAATACATTTTGTCACAAAGTCTCATGAAAAACAATAAACTTTAATTGCGAATTAATTACACTGAAAGCTAGCACTGAGCTCTCCCTCCCTTTATAATCACTGACAAAAGCTGTCAGGTCACTGATTTCAGTACACTTGTGAAAACTCCCATTTTGTTCAATGAATCTAACTAAACTACACAATACATATTTACAGTGTGTAAAATGTAAACTGTGTTGACGCTCTTTTTCACAGAAAAGTCTGAAAACTGATGGTTGAATTGAATTTTGCTGAGGAAGAACACTGAGGGATGTATCTTTTTATGTTGTTTTATGTTTGAATAATTAAATTAATGCTAAGCCTGACTATTTAATTGACTTTATTCTGATTATAAACTAAATATTACACTATTGATGCTGTTAAAGCTACCTCAGGACATTGACGATACCGACACACCAATAAGTGACATTTGACCAGAAGTTTTCCAGCTGGCTTATATTATTGCGGAAGTTCTTAAGAATGTTCCATGCATATGGTCAATTAGTCACATTTTTAGGGACTAGCGAAATGTAACATTACTTTTTAAAAGTAACTTAACTTTACAACAATCAAGAAGAATCTTTCAACTTCAACTTCAACTTCAACTTCAACTTCAACTTCAACTTCAACTTCAACTTCAACTTCAACTTCAACTTCAACAATTCTGCGTAGTAATTTGTTGTATATTTGTGTGTTTGTGTACCTGAAACTGTACAGTCTCCTGCATGGCCCCTAGATGAACAGGGATGTGAGGAGCATTAGACACCAAACCTCCATCAGGACCAAACACAGCACAGGAAAAATCCAGACGCTCCTTTATATTGGTGGATATGGAGGTTCTCTGCAGCACACGACCCATCTGCTCTGTGTTTGAGGAACCATAACGCATCAGTGCACTTACAGATAATAACAGACAGCCCACTATACACTGACCAGATTTCACATCAACACACTCATTATTCATTCCAAACTTTTCTCTGTCCCATCCAACCTGCGATGCTCATGAAGCGATGGGAGAAAATGGACAACTGGATGGTGTTGAGTTCAGTCCCTAAGACACACTGAGTTCCCATGCCGACAGCAATACACACGTCACCATCCTCTGTCAGATGAGCCACACATGTCGGCTCCACAAGAATTGTGCTGAAAAAAAAAAAAAAAAAAAAAAAAATTATATAATAAAAATATATAGTTACAAAAACAATGAGAACATTTCTAAACACCTTAGATCAACCCTTAATTGGCAAATCCCAGAATGGAATTCTTACTTCACAGATTACAATGGAAGAGCTGGAGACTTAAACAGGTAGTAACAGTTTCCCATTGGGCTGTATTCACAAAACATCTTAAGGCTAAAAGTAGCTCCTAACTTGCCGATTTAGGAGAAACTCTTAAAAATAATGGGCGTGTCAGTCGTAATTTTAGGACTCCAAAATTTTTGCTCTAAGAGTATTTCAGAAAGCATTTTAGCGCTAAAACTATCTCCTAAATCTGTGAAACGTTAGGAGTAGTCAAGAGGACTCCTAAGTCACTAAGACCAAATCACAAACAATCATAATGGATGATGCAGACCTTTCTCCCCTCTCTCTTCCACTTTGCTTTCTGTCTACTCACTGTCCTATCATAATAAAAAGGAAAAAATGCCACAAAAAAACAAAAACAAAAACAAAACCTTGTCTGATTACCTGTGGCAGTTGTTTCACGAGTCCACACTTACAAACTGATCGGATAGAGTAAAAGAGTAAAAGAAGCCTATTTGCCATGTTGGCTGAGAGGATCGAGGTCTCCCAGACCAAACCCAGAGTCCTCCCCTGAGTGGTGGTGGGATGCAAAAAACTGTCGAGGTAATTCAAGATTCAAGAGTTTTATTTGTCACATACACAGTTATATACAGAATACACAACCGGCAGTGAAATGTAAACAGGTCCGCTCCATGGACAGTGCAAATTCACAGTTAAAAACACAAGGAGGAAATTATAATAGAAATAGGATAAAAAAAAAGTACTATATATGTAGAATTATAAATAAATCAAGTCAAGTAGAAGAAAAAATCAGTAGCGTGAAGTGGAATCTTGAATAAAGAAGTGGAATAAAATAAGTGGAGTAAACTGTGCAGTGAGTAAACTGTAGACTTATAAATATGTGGTTAACCAATGTATAAAGAGTATAATGTGCAAACAGGTTTATAACAGGTTGTTACACAGTAACAACGAGAACAGAAAGTGCAGTGCAATGTCAGTGTATCGATGTTTATCCTGAAGTGAAGTCACGTGATGTTAAGTGACTGAGTTCGGGAGTCTGATGGCCTGGGGGAAGAAGCTCCTCCTGAGTCTCTCAGTTTTGGCCATCAGGCTTCGGAAGCGCTTACCAGATGGCAGCAGCGTGAAATGAGGGTTTGCAGGGTGATTGGAGTCCTTGATGATCTTAGTAGCTCTACCTTTGCAGCGTTTGGTGTAGACGTCCTGCAGAGACGGGAGAGCGGACCCTGAGATACGCCCGGATAAGCGCACGACTCTTTGCAGGTCTTTGCAGTCATGACTGGTGCTGTTCCCATACCACGCTGTGATGCACTGAGTTAATACACTTTCTATCGCCCCTAAATAGAAGGTTTTCAGGATAGCTGGTGAAACCCTGAATTTCCTCAGCTGGCGCAGGTGGTACAGTCTTTGCCTGGCTTTTTTCACCTGTGTCTGAATGTAAGCAGTCCAGGTCAGGTCCTCGGAGATGTTTACATCCAGGTACTTGAAGCTGCTCACTCTCTCTACTGGTGACCCGCTGATCATGAGGGGGAGTATGTCCGTTGCTGTCTCTTCCTGAAGTCCACAATCATTTCTTTGGTCTTGCCAACATTCAGAGAGAGACAGTTGTTCTGGCACCATGATGTTAGATGGAAGATCGTTGTTGGAAATGAGGCCCAGGACAAAAGTATCATCAGCAAATTTGATGATAGAGGTGGAGCTGTGTGTGGACAAACAGTCATGCGTGTAGAGAGAGTAGAGCAGGGGACTCAGGACACAGCCCTGTGGAGCTCCCACACTCAGGGTGATGGAGGTGGATGTGGACTGGCCTATTCTCACCACCTGAGGCCAGCCAGTGAGGAAGTCCTCAATCCAGTGGCAGAGAGAAGGATTCAGGCCGAGATCCAGGAGTTTGGCGGTTAGCTTAATGGGAACTATGGTGTTAAAGGCTGAGCTATAGTCAATAAATAGCAGCCTTACGTAGTTCCCACTTTTGCTGTCGATGTGAGTGAGGGAGGAGTGGAGGACATGAGAGATGGCATCTTCAGTCGATCTATTGGGACGATGGGGAAACTGAAGAGGGTCCAAAGTGTCAGGAATGAAGGCGCAAATGGTGTTTTTAATGAGTCTCTCAAAGACTTTCATGACTATAGATGTGAGAGCCACTGGACGGTAGTCATTTAGGCAAGAGGGTTTACTGTTCTTAGGGACAGGGATGATGGTGGATTTTTTGAAGGAGGTGGGGACCACAGATGTAGTGAGGGACTCATTAAAGATAGATGTAAACAACCCGGCGAGCTGATCAGCACAGGACCGCAGAACACGGCCTGAAGTACCATCTGGCCCAGCAGCTTTCCTGACGCGTCCACACGGCAGTGCCCTCCGAACTTCATCCTCCGAGACAGAGATCACGTGGTTGTTGTTGCTCTGAGTAATTCCCTCTGACGCGCCACTTGGCAGAGTCGCGTTGCCGCGGTTAATGTCTCCTCTCGAGCCGATTAGATAGTGCTCCTCCCGAACTTTGTTTATAAAACATAATTTGTCACTTGAATTCTGCAATCTCTCTCTGATAATTAGCTGAACATATACTTAATATTTAATATAACAATATTTAATTACACTTAGACACTTAGCCTACTTTTTAAAATCTTTATTTGAATATGGCGACATTCTTTTTTTTAATCTTTATTTGAATATGGCAACATGATACATTCTATAATATTTCTATCACTGACTGAGACTCCTCCCCCATCAGCCAATCACTGTGGGCATAGTTAGTAAGCATGATGCCATCATCCATAGCAACAAGGTCAACCCGCCCTTTCTCTTAGCTTAAGACTTCTCTCTGTTCCTTAGTAAAAGTTGCTCTCAGCAGCTTTATGAATAGATTAAGAGAAAACTCTTAACTAAGAACTTTTACTGCTATTTAGGAGAACTCTCAGTGCTAAGATAAAATGTTTTGTGAATACAGCCCCAGCAGTTTAGAGAAGAGCTAAAGAGAAGAACCCTCTACTTTTAAGATCTTTTCATTGGATGCTTGAAGAGGGGCAAAACACTTCATTTTAAAGTGACAGTTACACATTAAATGTACTTACTATAGCAAACATTACAAGTAACTAACCTAAACCAAATTTTAACCCTATAATAAGTACATGTAGTTAATTAATATTACTCAGTACTTATGTGTAATTACACTGTAACAATATCTCCTTAAAATAAATTAAAATAAGTCACATGATCTGAGAAATCACTCATATCTGGAGTAATGCTGCAGGATAACACACACACACACACACACACACACACACACACACACACACACACACACACACACACACACACACACACACACACACACACACACACACACACACACACACACACACACACACACACACACAGAACTTTGACAGGTTTGATCAAACCCCCAGCATTTGCAAGTTTAAAGTGGTGGCAATAATAACTATGTATAATATAATATTTAGAAACTTTCAGGAAAAAAAAAAAAAAAAAAACACACACCTGTTCTTATCAATAATGATGGCTGGTCCCTGGATGCTGTGATCACAGCAAAGATTCTCCCACAGATACACACTGGTGTCCAGATAACGGTCCTCAAAGTAACACTGGGTCATCTGGGTCCGAAAAATGTTAGTCAATAACATCCCTGTATAATTCCTTGGTTTTATTAATAATGGCCACAATTTAAATCAAATATGTGTAAAGCATCTTGGCAAGTGATAATCTTGTGGCAAAATGCACTGCTAAGAATGTTTCTTATGATCTTAAAAACCTTTTTATCTAAAGTTTTAAACCAATTTAAATTAAAAAGTGTGAACACATTCGATACCTCAAGAAATTGACAAAACGACCAAAGAGAGCAGAGGTGGAATCTGGGATGGCAATTTAGAAGAAGCACAAATATGTCCCGAACTTTGACTGTTAAAGGGTTAGTTCACACAAAAATGAAAATTATCCTATAATCACTCACTCTCTCACTCTCAAGCCATCCTAGATGTATATGACATTCTTCTTTCAGACGAATATAACCAGAGCTCTATTAAATAATTTCCTGGCTAATCCAAGCATTATAATGGCAGTGAATGGCAGCCCAAAATTTGAAACCCAAAAAAATGCATCCATCCATTATAAAAAGTAATCCATATGGCTCTGGGGGGTAAATAAAGGCCTTCTTAAGTGATTTGATGGGATTGTGTAAGAAAAATATCCATATTTAAAACTTTACAAAGTAAAATATCTAGCTTCTTTCCGCCTTCCGTATTCAACTTACAAAGAAAGTGTAATGCCTCTCGCAGTTCAAAATGCTTACGCTACGTCCAACGTCATTGATTTTTCCGTAAGTTGGATGGATGCACTTTTTTGGCTTCAAATTTTGGGCTGCCATTCACTGCCATTATAATGCATGGAAGAGCCAGGACGCTTTTTAATATAACTCCGATTGTATTCGTCTGAAAGAAGAATGTCATATACACCTAGGATGACTTGAGGGTGAGGAAATCATGGGTTAATTTTCATTTTTAGGTGAATTATCCCTTTAAGGGGGTCGCACACCAGACGAGAAGCGCAGCAGGTGACTTCACCCTGGGCTGAAAGATTGTGCATATAGAGAACTATAATAAATAGGGGTGCTCCGATTGATCGGCAACCGATCTCTATCGGCAGATAATCGATTTGGGATGATTGATCGGCGGTTCTAAAAAGGCCTCTCTCTTTCCCTCTCAAAATGCTCAAAATGGCTTTACATCAGCGCGTCACATCTGTACTAAAATCGAGCTGTACAGTTGACACAGGATTTGCCACAAAATCGAGGCAGTGTCGCATTGTCACTAAAGTCTATAATTTGCATTTATTTTTAAGTCTTGCCAGTGTTCAAACCACTCAGCACTCGCACGCTCTCCAAGAGACCGTGAACACACACACACACACACACACACACACACACACACACACACACACACACACACACACACACACACACACACACACACACACACACGTCATCTCACAAAAAGCTTGCGAGTACAAATTGCGCTGAAATGGTCAAATACACACAAATGTATGTACTAAAATTACCGTCTTGACGAGTATGCACTTATTTTGTGTAACTGCATGTAACCGTATCCGTGTATTCGCTCTTAAAGTGACAGCAGTCGAATAAACTGCTGCTGTTTCTGAGTTTCTCTTTGTCTTGTGTTGTTTGATTAACCTTAATGACACTTACTGCTCTTGAATGACTAACTTTTGCAACCTTAAGTGTAAGGATTAATCTAATTTAATTTATTCAGGAAAACCAATATTAATTTACATTTGATTCTTTATTAAATTTCTTTAGTATTTCTTACCTCAATACTAATGTTACACCTAAGTTACGGAAATTGTCTTTATATATATATATATATATATATATATATATATATATATATATATATATATATATATATATTTATATTTTAAAGACAATTTTTATATAATATATAGGTATAATATATAGTATTGAAAGTAAGAAATACTAAAGAAAGAAATACTAAAGGGAATTTTATTCCCATTTTCAGAAATAAAATTCAGGCCCTGAATGAATGTCTGTAAAATTTCCTATAAATAATTCTACATGATTAAAAAAAGGCTTCAAATAGATCGGTATCGGTGATCATATCGGCAGATACTGCTTCCTGTGATCGTCGATCGGCTCCAAAAATCCTGATTGGAGCACCCTTAATAATAATATAGATCACCCTTTCTCTTTTCTGTTTGCACTGTTTTTTTTAAACACCAAACTTCAAAATTTGATGCCACTTTGCTCACTTTTGCCTGTTGATTAGATGATGATTAGAAGCACTGCTTTGGACCTCTGCCTTGAAATGAACATGATGTGATACATTAAAGTTGGTCGCACACCGGATGAGAAGTGCCTTAAAACTCTAGTGTACCCCAAACCATCAACACTAAGACTGTGTCCCAATTCGCATACTATACATCCTAAATAGTATTTGAAATTAGAATTAGTATGTTAACATGAGTAAAATGAGTATTCCAAAGATAGCCAGATGGTCTACTTTTTCCATGCACTTTTTATCCATGCACACTCTAATGGCTAACATCGCCCCAAAACCTATTGTGCTTTGGACCAGGATTCAGTTAGAACTACAAACATGGCGGATGTGGGAGTCCGTCGGTTAAAGGTTCCCTGCCACACAAAACCATTTTTACTTGTATTTTTTAAAATATGTTAGGTCCATATGTGTTTGTGTTATTTTGTGAATGTGAAAATTTCTGAAGTGATTCCAGACGATAGTAAACAAAGTTCCTCTACTTGTTGCGCTGGGTAAAGGATTCTGATAGCCAGGCTCTCATTGGCTAGCTGAATGAATGCCTGCAGGCTTTCTATACCACGCTAGAATGGCTTAAAAAAAAAAAAGGTAACCAAGGCATTTTTTTCCACAAATTTTTTTACAGAGGCCATGGTAGAACTCCAGACATTACCACAAAAGTAATGAAATATGTGTGGCAGGGCACCTTTAAGTAGAGAGGTTTAGATAAAGGGGTTTGAGTGATTAATAATCAATATCTAACCTGACGATATAAAAGATATTTATTCAAAGTTATTCACATTATATTTCATCTGCAACAGCATTGTGAACTTTTGTAAAGATATGTTTGGTCATTAAATTTTAAATGCATCATTATCCACATGAGGAGATTTCTCTGCATGAAAGACCCACGACTGGCAGATTAATGTGGTACTACATTTCCCTTTGAAATGGTAGGAAATTAAACTAATTAAATGTGGAGGATTTTAACTGTGACAATATGATTGACAGGGCAGTTTAAACGGTGACAGGATGCAAGTAGCTAAGTCACAGAGCAGTCTGTTAAAGACGCAATTATGACAAAGTAGTATGTCCCAAAGCTTGCCTTCTCTTCTGATACAAACTCAAAAGTGTGTACAGTACATATTTTTAGGGCATAGTATAAGATTACAGAAAACTAGTTAACGCAGCTGCATGATTGTTTCGAATACATCGTTTGAGGGATTGATTCAAATTTAACGTCTTTCTCTCTTCTGACTAAAGTAATCAATCTCTCTATATTATTTATGCTTTTTGTAATGTAATAGAAATTATATTATTATGGATTTTTTTATTTTGCTATTGGAGCAAATGAGAACATATTTGATGTTCTCATTATATTTGTTGTAGTTGACTATGATGACCACAGAAATGTGAAAAGGGTCCATTGTGTCTTTGAGCAATACTTTGACTTCCTAACATCTGCAGCTGTCTGAAGGAGCGGTTTCAGAGTACTTTCTTTAATAAAAAAATGGTTAGGTTTGCATTGGTTTTAATACCGTAATAGGCTTTGGAGATTTCTGCCCTGCTTTGGGCTGCACTTTTGACCTAATTCCAGACTTCCCAGAACCACGCACACGGATATCATCCACCATGATTGGTCGATCTGTGATGGTAAAGCCGAACTCTTTCAGATATCTGATGTAGAAGCAGAAAGAGTGAGAGACAGAAGAGGAAACAACAGGAGTCATTTTTGACCAATCACAATGGAAACAGCAGTACCGTTTAGTGAAGGCCGTGCGGAAGTCTCCCGAGCGACAAGAGTGGGCGTTACTGGGATGACCTGCAGCTGTGATCATGAGCGCGCAATCTGTGCCCTCATAGCGCAGGTGCAGGAATACTTCTATACTGATCTGAGAACTGTACAGACACAATCATGTAATTATCATCTTATTATTACAAAATTATTTGTTGCATTTTCATTTGTGTTTGTTAAGCGTTATGACACACCAGATGAGCAATGATACACCAGATGAGCAAAAAGAGAAGCTTTTCATTGTGACTTTATCCTTGAGAGTGACCTGCTAAAGCCTTGTTTTCTCAGTATTTGGTCGCAGCGTTGAGAGAGTTCCTCTATCCTGCGGTCCAGCTTAGAGTATGAGCCCGCTTCATACTGTAGAGAACACGGTTCCTGAACCTCCTCCACCACATCAGCCAAAGCCAAACCATATGCTGACAGCACTCCGCTGTATCTAACAGTAGAAAGAGAAGGAGTATTGAATTGTCACCAATTAATAAAAAAATAGATTAAAAAAAGCACTTCATATCAATGTTCTTATTCTAAAGACTCCCCAACAGGCATGGTTGTTCGTTCTCATAAGGCACTTTATTTTAAATACAGTATGAATATAAATATTATGATATATATGAAAGGGCCCTCGCAACCATGCCACTGCCACCCAGTGGCTTTAGGAAAACAGAGCATGGTGGGCAATATGCATTTAAGTATATAAAAATAGGAGGACTACATCAGTAATTTATACATGCCTGAGTTACAACAACTTCCTGTTTTATGGCGAAAGATCAGATTTTTCAGGCCGCCACGGACACACCCTTCAGGGAAAACTCAAGATCTTCGCAATTTAACTTCGTTAAAAATATCTCACTTCCGGCTGGGTTTTCAGATTTTGTACCAGGAGACTTTTTTGTAGGTATTGGGCACGTGTGTACCGAATTTCAGACCTGTACGTGAAACAGTGCGAGGGGCACTTTGTTGAAAATTTGTAGGTGGTGCTATTGAGCCATTTTGCCACGCCTAATTCTGAAACCCATATCAGATGTAAATTTTCACCACTTCTGATGCGTGTGCAAAGTTTCATGAGTTTAAGCATGTTTAGGCCCTCAAAAATGCGAATATTTTGGAGGCGAAACATCAGACTTTGTGAGCCGGCACTGACATGCCCTTCAGCGAAAACTCAAGATCTTCATAATTTAACATCACCAAGGCCATAAGATTAGACTGACCAAATATGATGTTGTCCTGGTTAAATCTCTAGTTAATCAGTGTAAAACATGCCATTTTCTGTTGCCAGCAGGTGGCACTATGACTGTAACTGAACAATGGCATGTAGATGTCTTCAGGCCAGGACTATAGTAAAACGTGTGAAGTTTGGGGCAGATCAGTTACAACAACCTTTCATGGCGAAACCAAACTTTGTGAGGCCGCCACGAACACGCCCTTCAGGGAAAATTCAAGATGTTCACAATTTAATCTGATCTGATTAAATCTCTAGGAGGAGTTTGTTAAAATACAACGTCTGGAAATGGCAAAAACTCCAAAAATTTTGCAGATAAAAATTCAAAATATCTCACTTACTGTTGGGTTTTCAGATTTTGCTCACAGGGACTTTTTTGTAGGTATTGGGCTGTTACATATGTCTACCGAATTTCATAATGGCACTTAATTAAAATTTTGTAGGTGGCGCTCTCGAGCCATTTTGCCACACCTAATTCTGAGACCCTTTATAAGACCACTTCTGATGCGTGTGCAAAGATTGAGTTTTCGAGCATGTTTAGGCCCTCAAAAATGCGATGTGTTTCGGAGAAGAAGAATGATAGGCTGAGCAATTACAATAATTTTGTCTTCTTGCGCTTGAATATTTAAATTGGCAAGGCTCAAATTGGCAGTTTATTGCGGCACTGCCCGATCAGCTGTCCTAAGCATTTGTTCACATTCATGTTCTCACAACATTGCATTAGAATTCATAAAAATTTGACCAGCCAAATGATGACTGACACTTTCATAAACCCGCCAACACCGATTTATACGTTTGGCGTTTGGCGAGTGTTAAATTTAGGCGAGTGTTATCATTGGGGACTAAGGACATGTGAAAAGAACATGCTGTGAATACAATTTTTCAATGTCATATTAAAACTTCTGTGATCACAGTTGAACAATTCTTAATTTTCTTAAGTTATAGTGCACAATGATATTAAAAACTGATGATATTTTCCATGTGTACCACAAAACAGAGCAATCAAGTCATTATGGACCACATCTGCCAATAAATTGACAAATTAGAAACAAGTCAGGTCCACCCATAGACTCAGAATAACAAATAATTGAGAAGCTCAGATTATAGCTCTTCAAGTTCCTGAAATAACAAAAACGTATTCAATAATTTTTGCGAGCCATTCACAAAATTTGGTAGACAGCGTCATGCACACACCCTTCATGTATAAGCTGAATTTTATGACCATCAGCCATTCACAAATTAATTTATTCACAGCACAACAGATTCTGGAATAAGCATCTCTTTACCATCCCATTCAAGTATGGTGACAAAAGCTGAACACACTAAAAGACACAGATGGACACATATAAACATACAGACATACTTGTGTATGTAGACAGTCTTCATTCCTAAGGCTCTTGCGATGGCACAAGCGTGTTGACCACCAGCTCCTCCAAAACATGCCAGCACATGCTCAGATGTATCATGCCCTTTAGCCTGTTGAGAGAGAGCTGATATTTAAAACAAAAATTTAGATACCTGTCCTGTAATTGGTTAGATGGTGGGAGTCACATTCCAGAATTATCAGGTGGAAAAGTTATTACATTCTGATTAAAGATTACAAAGACGAACAATTCCTTTCATTAGGGTAACACAAAGAACAAGTACACGGTCAATTATGATCTGATGTTAAACTACTTTACAGAGGTACATTCCTTGTTTAAAAGGTTGCACGACAGATATTTAGAAGTACAGAGGTGTTGCTGTAGCTCAAAAAGTAGCACAATGGTTATTGGTTCGATTCTCAAGGAACTGATGTCATGAAGTGTCAGCAAATGCAGAAATGTACCCAGAGTATGAAATTAAGGCCATGTACACACTGCAGCTAAAATCAGTTGTCAATTCACCTTTTAGTGCTTAAAGGGATAGCTAAAAATGAAATGTATCCCATGATTTACTCACCCTTAAGCCATACTATGTTTATATGACACTCTTCTTTCAGACGAATACAATCTGAGTTATATTAAAAAATATCCTGGTTTCCAAGCTTTATAATGGCAGTGAATGGTAAATGAGATTTTGAAGGTCAAAAAAAGCACATCCATTCATTCTAAAAGTACTCCACACGGCTCCGGGGGGTTAATAAAGGCCTTCTGAAGCGAAGCGATGTGTTTTTGTGAGAAAAATATCCATATTTAAATCTTTATAGCATAAAATAAGTAGCTTCCAGCAGATGCCAGTATGCGTTTCAGTCGACACCCCTGAAACTTTAGTCTGTATGTGGCCTTAACTCCCAGCCAAATGTTAAATTTGTCAACTCACTAGCCGATTTGACAGTTAATGATTCTGAAATGAAACCGTTACTAGGATGTAAATATCAGCAGATCTGTTATGTGTACTTTGGTGCACAAATTCTGTTCACAGAAACAGGATCTATTCATGCAGTGTATGAGAGCTGCCTGTGTTCGCTTTGTCCTTGATCTCAGTGTAATCTTGTTATCAAATGACCTAGATAAGTTCAGTGGCTACCCAAACAAGTTTATTTTCTGCAAACTCTGTTTTTTCAGTCTCAAGAAGGTTGGATGTTTTTATTGGTGTTCATCGCTATGGTAACTTATGGTAATTTATTTCTACTTTTGTCACAACAACCAGCCTGGAAAATCCCGCTAAAGGATAAAAGACCACACCTACTCTCTTATCTAAACTATAAAAACAACAGTAACAACGAAAGTAACAGAATAATGTGCTGTACCTGTGTAAGTGCTCTAATTGGCCGGCACATGGCCTCATTAGCCACACTGATGAAGCCCATAGCAACATCCTCTACACTCATTTCTGAGTGGTGTCTTCCAGAAGCGCTACTAGATGATTGGTTAGTTGAAAGGAAGTGGTTAATTTCTTGTCTGAGTTTGCGAAAATGCTTCATGGTGTCCTCAATTGAGAGAGGCTCATTTTCTCCAGGGCCAAAGATTTTTGGGAAGAAGGAAGGCAGCAGACGGCCAAGGGCTAGATTTGCATCAGTGACAGTCAGAGGACCACCTGAACCACAAGAGAAACAGAATAAAAGTGTTATGAGACGACAAGAGTGTAAGTAATTGATAATATTTTTTTCATTCTTAGGTTAACTAACCCATTTAATGTCCCAGTAGTCGAATACTTTCTAACAACTTACACAATATTTTGTCTTATATTACTGAAGTATGTGAACTGGGACACAGCAATAGAAGGGAGACATTTGAGTTGTTCAACACAGACATGTGAAGGACAGATGGGCAAGAACAAGTGAAATGGGTGGACTCTGAAATCCACTGCCGCTTCAATATACATACACACTGAGCAAAATTATAAACGCAACACTTGTTTTTGCCCCCATTTTTCATGAGCTGAACTCAAAGATCTAAGACTTTTTCTATGTACACAAACGGCCTATTTCTCTCAAATATTGTTCACAAATCTGTCTAAATCTGTGTTAGAGAGCACTTCTCCTTTGCCAAGATACTGAGGGTTCGAAAACCAGTCAGTATCTGGTGTGACCACCATTTGCAACACATCTCCTTCGCATAGAGGTGATCAGGTTGTTGTGGCCTTTGGAATGTTGGTCCACTCCTCTTCAATGGCTGTGCGAAGTTGCTGGATATTAGCAGGAACTGGAACATGCTGTTGTATACGCCGATCCAGAGCATCAATGGCTAACATGTCCGGTGAGTATGCTGGCCATGCAAGAACTGTGATGATCGTGGGTGAAATGGCACAACAATGGGCCTCAAGATCTCATCACGGTATCTCTGTACATTTAAAATGTCATCAATAAAATGAACCTGTGTTTGTTGTCCATAACATACGCCTGCACATACCATAACCCCACCACCACGGTCCACTCAATCCACAACGTTGACATCAGCAAACCACTCACCCACACTATGCCATACACGCTGTCTGCCATCTGCCCTGTACAGTGAAAACCAGGAGAGAACACCTCCCCAAAGTACCATACACCATCGAATGTGAGCACTTGCCCACTTAAGTCGGTTACAACGACAAACTGCAGTCAGGTCAAGACCCCGATGAGGACTACAAGCATGCAGATGAGCTTCCCTGAGACAGTTTCTGACAGTTTGTGCAGAAATTATTTGGTTATTCATATGTGAAGATGCTGGATGTGGAGGTCCTGGGCTGGTGTGGTTACACGTGGTCTGCGGTTGTGAGGCCGGTTGGATATACTGCCAAATTCTCTACCATAAGCCGTCTCCAAAGGCATTTCAGAGAAATGAACATTCAATTCACGGGCAACAGCTCTGGGGGACATTCCTGCAGTCAGCATGCCAATTGCACACTCCCTCAAAACTTGCAACATCTGTGGCATTGTGATAAAGCTGCACATTTTAGAGTGGCCTTTTATTGTGGACACCTGTGCAATAATCATGCCGTCTAATCAGCTTCTTGATATGCCACCTATGAGGTGGATGGATTATCTCGGCAAAGGAGAAGTGCTCACTAACACAGATTTAGACAGATTTGTGAACAATATTTGAGAGAAATAGGCCTTTTGTGTACATAGAAAAAGTCTTAGAACTCTAAGTTCAGCTCATGAAAAATGGGGGCAAAAACAAAAGTGTTGTGTTGATAATTTTGTTCAGTGTATGCATGTATGTATGTATGCATGCATGTATATCCCTAATTACTAATTATGGCTTTGCTCCTGCTTGGTTGATTGCTCCTGTCTCCGATTGCTCCTGTCTACCCTGTTTGCTATTGCTGCTGTGCTCGCATGTGCTCTGCTCTTTTGGGATCTTTATTTGATATAATTCTCTGTTGTTTAAACTGCTAATTATAACCTACTCATCTTCATATATTGTCTAACACTGCCTACCACATTAAATCTGACATCACTAGCTTTTAATCTAAATCACTATCACACGCTTTTCGCTAGCCTGTTAGCTTGCCATCTCTGCACCCGGGTTTCCTGTTTTCTGAGTTCACTAAACAACTGTGGTGAGTTGGATTAGTAAATAGACTCCATCAAACAACTTTGGTAAATTGGATTAATCAACAAATACAGTAAGCCATGTCTTCTCCAGTCATTGTCACTTGCACCGTATGTTTCATGTTTAGTGTATCTGTCTCCGTTGGCGAGCAGGGCTTCACATGTGATAAATGTAAGGAGATAGTCAGGCTGACGGAGAAGATTTCAGAATTAGAGACACGCATCCAGACTTTATTTGAGAGTAGTGAGAATGTAACAGCTTCAGACACTGCTTTGGATGCGACTAGCTTAGTGAACGTTGTACATTGTTCGGTTCCGGCTGTAGAGCCCGTGCAGCAGGGCACTTGGTTGACGGTCAGACGGCATAGTCACGGATCAAAAAAAAACAATCTTCCGTTCCGATTAGAACATCAAACAGGTTCTCCCCACTCTGTGACGCACCCACTGAGAATCCTGTTAAAAGTGCCCTTGTTATTGGTGATTCTATTACACGGAATGTGAAAATAGAGACACCAGCCACCATAGTCACGTTTACCGGGAGCCAGAGCGCCTGACATCAAAGCAAATTTAAAAGTGCTGGCTAAAGCTAATCGTAAATTCTCTAAGATTATTATTCACGTCGGCACTAACGATGTTCGACTTCGCCAGTCGGAGATCACCAAAATTAACATTAAAGAGGTGTGTGAACCCGCAAGTACGATGGCAGATGCAGTTTTTTGTTCTGGTCCGCTCCCTGTTAAAAGGAGTGATGAGATACTTAGCAGACTATCATCACTCAATGGCTGGTTGTCTAAGTGGTGTCCGCAAAATAACATAGGGTTCATAGACAATTGGAAAAGCTTTTGGGGCAGACCTGACCTGTTGAAGAGGGACGGCATCCATCCTTCTTGGAGTGGTGCTGCTCTTCTCTCTAGTAATTTGGCATATAGTCTTAGAGCTAAACCTTGACTAACTGGGGCCCAAAATCACTTATTGTTAATGATATAATTACAGATAATAATCTAGATGTGCTGTGTTTGACAGAAACCTGGCTAAAACCTGACGACTACATTACTTTAAATGAGTCCACCCCACAAGATTATTGTTATAAACACGAGCCGCGTCTGAAAGGTAATGGGGGAGGGGTTGCTGTAATTTATAATAATATCTTCAGTATTACTCAGAAGTCTAGTTTCAAATATAACTTCAAAAGAATTTTGGTGCTTTATGTAGCATTATGTAGTGTAATCGATAAATCCTGTTTGACATTTGTGCTGGCTACTGTATACAGGCCACCAGGGCACAATACAGACTTTAATCAAAGAATTTGCTGACTTTCTATCCGAGTTAGTACTGGCTGCAGATAAAGTACTAATTGTTGGTGATTTTAATATCCATGTAGATAATGAAAAAGACGCATTGGGATTAGCATTTAGAGACATTCTAAACTCTATTGGAGTAAGGCAACACGTGTCAGGACCCACTCATCGCCTTAATCATACGTTAGACCTAATATTGTCACATGGAATAAATGTTGATACCGTTGAAATTCTGCAGCAGAGCGACGACATCTCAGCTAAATTAAGTATACATGATACTAGGTAATGATCTAAGGCTGCAAAGCTGTGCCCTCGCTTCAAATATGGCAGAACTATCACTGCCGCCACTAAAAATTGCTTTTTAAATAATCTTCCTCATCAGTTTCATCTCCTCAGCATCCCAGATAGCCTAGAGGAACTCGATTTTGCAACAGAAACTACTGACTCTCTTTTTTCCAGCACTTTAGACACAGTTGCTCCCTGGCGCTTAAAGAAGATTAAAGAAAATAGTCCAGAAAAACGGCAGCCAGAAAAATGGAGTGCAGCTGGAAGAAAACAAAATTAGAGGTTTTTCGTAATTCATGGAAAGAGAGCATGATCGCATACAGAAAGGCCGTAAAAACTGCTAGATCTGCTTATTTCTCGACTCTCAGAAGAAAACAAACAACCCTAGGTATTTATTTGATACAGTGGCTAAGTTAACCAAAAATAAAGCTTCTACTTCTGATGGTTGTAAACGGCACAGCAGTAATGACTTTATGAACTTCTTTACGTGTAAGATCGATAATATTAGGAAGAAAATTATAACCATGCAGCCGTCTACTACAGTATCACATCAGACAGAGCATTGTTGTGTCACTGAGAAAAAATTACATTCATTCACTGCTATAGGAGAGGAAGAATTGGCTAAACTCGTTAAATCATCTAAATCAACAACATGTATGCTCGACCCTATACCGACTAGGCTATTAAAAGAGATGCTACCAGAGGTCATAGATCCGCTTCTTAATATCATTAACTCATCTTTGTTATTAGGATATGTACCAAAACTTTTAAGTTGGCTATTATCAAACCACTTATTAAAAACCTCAACTTGATCCTACAGAATTAGTTAATTATAGGCCAATCTCAAATCTACTCTTCCTGTCAAAAATACTGGAAAAGGCAGTGTCTTCACAATTATGTTCCTTTTTAGAAAGAAATGGTATCTGTGAAGATTTCCAGTCAGGATTTAGAACGTATCATAGTACTGAGACTGCTCTCATCAGAGTTACAAATGATTTACTCTTATCATCCGATCGTGGTTGTATCTCTCTATTAGTGTTACTCGATCTTAGTGCTGCATTCGATACTATCGACCACAACATTCTTTTGAATAGACTCAAAAATGATTTTGGCATTAGTGGAACTGCATTGGCATGGCTTAAATCATACTTATCTGACCGTTATCAGTTTGTAGCAGTAAATGAAGAGATGTCACACCGATCACAAGTTCAGTATGGAGTACCGCAGGGCTCAGTGCTAGGACCGTTGCTCTTCACCCTGTACATGCTACCACTGGGAGATATCATTAGGAAGCATGGGATTAGTTTTCACTGTTATGCTGATGATACTCAGCTCTATATTTCTTCACGCCCTGATGAAACTTACCAATTCACAAGATTAACGGAATGCATAGCTGATATAAAACATTGGATGTCTAGTAATTTCCTGCAACTTAATTCAGAAAAAATGAATTTTTAATTATTGGACAAAAAAACTCTGCAAGTAGTAACCTAGAATACTGTCTAACACTCGATGGCTGCTCTGTCAAGTCCTCGTCGTCAGTTAGGAACCTGGGTGTGCTCTTTGATACCAATCTTTAATTTGAAAGCCACATTTCTAACATCTGTAAAACTGCATTCTACCATCTTAAAAATATATCTAAATTACGGCACATCCTTTCGATGCAAAATGCTGAACAGTTAATTCATGCGTTCATGACCTCAAGGATAGATTACTGTAATGCTTTACTGGGTGGTTGCCCTGCTCGCTTAATAAACAAACTCCAGCTGGTCCAAAACGCAACAGCTCGAGCTCTTACTAGAACAAGGAAGTATGACCATATTAGCCCGGTTCTGTCAACACTGCACTGGCTCCCTAACGCATTATACTCCATCACGTCTATTGCGGTCTCAAAACTCTGGCCAGTTGATAATACCTAGAATATCAAAATCAACTGCAGGCGATCGATCCTTTTCCTATTTAGCGCCTAACCTCTGGAACAGTCTTCCTAGCATTGTTCAGGAAGCAGACACACTCTGTCAGTTTAAATCTAGACTAAAAACGCATCTCTTTACTATGGCTTACACATAAAACATTATCAATTTCTATTATTCAAATCAGTAAATGATTGTTAGGCTGCATTAACTAGGTCAGCCGGAACCGGGAACACTTCCCATAACACCTGATGTACTTGTTACATCTTAAGAAGAATGGCATCTACGCTAATGTTAGTCTCTCTGTTTATCCCGAGGTTTACTGCAGTCAGCCGGATCCGGGCCGTATCCAGATCAGATGGTGGACCAGCGCCTGGACATGACCAACCAATCCCTGAAATGTCTGCAGAGAACATGTCAAATAAACTCCCCCCGTAAATGCTGCATTGACACGACATCCTCATTAAACCCGTCTTCGGAGTGATGACTCCAATCTTTCGAATAATCTTACGAATATCTATTTACCTAATATGAATTAAGACCTGCTATGTTGCCAGAATTATAAATCATACACTGTTTGTTCGTCGGCCAGAGGAGAACTGGCACCCCGACTGAGCCTGGTTTCTCCCAAGGTTTTTTCTCCATTCTGACCCTGAAGGAGTTTTGGTTCCTTGCCACCGTTGCCTCTGGCTTTTGGCTTGCTCAGTTGGGGACACCTAAATTTCATCTATATTACCGATCTGCCCGCATTGACACTATATGATACTTGAAATTAGCCGATAACATCACCGTTTCACCAGAACGGCTGTACAAATTCTGTTGCATTATTTTCCTGTTAACAATGTGAAGCTGCTTTGAAACAATTGGACTTGTTAAAAGCGCTATATAAATAAAGGTGATTTGATTTACATGTATAATCAAAGCCTTAAAATAATATTTATCCTCCTACATATTAAGATGATTTAAATTATTTCTTCTAGTTGGATTGTTCTCTAAAGTCTGTATTTAGTTTCAATCCTTTTTACTTAATTATGCTTTTATTTATATTTATTTTATATAATATTTTATTCATTTTATATTATTTATTTTTACTGAAACACTAGAGAATAAGATAAATATTGCCTGTTCTTCTCTTTGGGGAGAAGAACATGTTATCTGTACATTTTGGAGAACTTTTCAAGTTGACGCTCAACCAACTCCAACCTTGAGGAAGCTGTGTATCGGTGTGTGCGCGCTAGTATTCTGTGTTACAGATCAGTATTGGAGGTGTAAAACGGGCATCCTAGAGAAACTGTTGTTCTGGGCAAGCTGGTGCCTGCTCCAGACCTGGAAAGTCACTACGTGCCTAATTCAGGGGTGAAAGCATCAACAAGTGATCTATGGAGACGTGCATCTGATTAACTGACCATGTGTGGAAATTTACTATGACTAACTATTTTCTCTTAGCCAATCAGAATCATTCAACCTGCAGTAATGATGTAGCTAGACCTTGAAAAGAGTATAATTGTGATGAGAAATTTTATGTATGCAGAGAGAGTGCTGCCTACAAACTCCTTGTGAGACTTGAAGCTGGCTTCTGCTGATGAAACTGCAAACTATTCTTCAGTAAACATTTTCTTTAATTAATCGCACTCCTGACTCTTAGGCTTCATTCTTCACAACTGGTCTTGGGTGCTCAACTGTTGTTCCCTAACAGTTTGGTGGAGAGGGCAATCATTCCTAGTCCCTGGCTAAACAACAAACAAGGTAGGAAGATTTTTATTTTTGGTTAGGGCTGTCTGGTTGGAAGGATTGAGAGAATTGGGAAGTGAGACTGAGTTTACGTACACACTCAGACACACAGACTGAGGGCCCTTACAATGAGGCACGCAGATTTAGTTTTACTGCTGCAAACACCCCTCCCCTTTATGTAGACACCACAGAGCTTCCTACCATGCAAGAAAAAGCTCATTTAGATCCAGAGGTTAGAAACCTTGAACTGACCCCCATGAAAAAATGGACGTGGTCACCCCAAGGGGAACAACCTTGGCTGCTCAAATAAAACGTTATGACAATACTGGGAAAAACACAGAGATGGGGGCTTCTCATGCGCATGGATCAGACTCACAGCCTATGAGAATGCTTGCAGGGCTGGAATCTTTCAAGTTGTTTAACCCAAAGTCATATGGGATAAACTAGAATCAATTGCTAGGCACCAAAATTTGAGGATAGCTGATGTACAGGTTCTGGTAGAAAGTCTGGCTCCTTCATGTAAATTACGTAAAGTTCAGGGAATTGAGTTTGGCCCCAGGCTCCCGGTAACTTGACGACAATATAGCATGGTGTACGGTGACTATAAAAGACAAGTAAAAGAAATTCTGGGTGTGGTGTGACAAGTTAAACAAAAACCTGGTGAAAACCCTTTAGTATATGTTGGGCGTTTCTGTGCAGCAGCAAATAATAATAATGAATATTATGATTCAGCTATTGTGACTGTAACCACCACAGGCAGCCTGTCAAAAGAATACAGAGAACTGCTTATCAGTGGCTCTGTTGACATTCCAAACTGGGAATGCCTGCTTCGATGGTATGCTGTACGTTGGAGCCGTTTACAAGCTCACAATGATCAAAAAATAGGCAAAGGGTCAGCTGCTGTGGTTGAAGTTGAAACCCATTCACAAGCTGACATAAAATGTTACCAGTGTGGTAAGAAAGGGCGTATGGCTTCTGACTGCTACAATAAGCTTTTTAAATGCCACGAGTGTGGAAAACTTATATTATTCATAATTCACAATATTGTAAACGAAACCAAGTAAAAAGAAAGAAACAAAAGAAACAGACTCCCACTCTGTATGAAAATGAGCTTGGGTTAGGTGAGGATTAGCGGTGTATGAAAAATGTGTATAATATTCTTATAATATTCTCACTCTTGCAAAACTCTGTTAATGTTTATTGGACTGAATTCTGAGTTGGTAAAAACACTGTAGGTAAGAAAACTGGTGTTAATATGTTGAAAACCCTAGAAGCTGATGCTTTGGTTTCAAAAGATAAGCTTGTGCTTGGCTGTAATGACACAATTTGCTGAATCTGATCCCCACCATGACTTGATGTGCTGTGGATTAAATTGCAAGTGTAACAGAGACTCGACCTGAGTGGAATTCATTGTGTGGGCAAAAGACAAACATAAAATTGTTTATTTGAAAACGCATAAGTCTTAAGCTGGGCTAGAGTTAAAAGATAATGTCAGATGTTAAAAGTTTATGAAAATACAGTGTACCTGAACGCCTCAGAGTCTCTCTCTCTCTCTCTCTCTCATTCAAAGTCAGCTAAAAGCTGCTGTCTGAGCCTGCGTCATAAGTGATAAGCTATTTATAGTAAAGGCACAGTGCTTCAATTGAAAATCATAGACACCGATTTGTTAAAAGAAATTATTGCTATTAAGAGGGCAATAAATGTTTAAGGCAAAACTTAATGTTTTTAAAGAGGTCTTTAAATACAGACCTTAAAAGAGAAAGTGAGGTTTCTTTACAAAGTGAAGTTTTTGACTGATTTATTCTATGACCAGTAACTTCTTTGTCTGATCTTAGCCTCCATGTAAAGAATTGTATAGCTCCGGTTACAGATACAGCAGAACATTACACTGAATGGTGAAATAGTGATTAGATTGAAATAGTCTCCCTGCTTTAACACTAGTAGGCGGTCCAAATGGCTCTGATGACTCCTAAACCCCTAAAGCAGGGGTTGGCAAGTAAATTTGGCATCAGGCCAAAAGAAAAAATTTGCCACTAGATGGCAGGCCAGAACATAGTCAAGTGATAATTTAAGAAATTGATGAAAAAACTGCAACTAGAATAGCCTGTGACATACTGTTACAGTGTCCTTTGTAACTGGTAGTGAGCTGTTACTATTAATTAGTATTTAGTTACAGCAGTCTGCCCCTGCACAGTTTACTCCACTTATTTTATTCCAATTCTTAAAAACTTTATTTTTATTTTTTTACTTTTTTTCTACTTGACTTGATTATTTATAATTCTACAGAGATATATATATAGAAATGAGAAAATAAATTGCAGCGGGGGACTCTGACCTGAAGCGCAGGCATATGCCTTTCAGACAACATGCGATCGCGATTCAGTTCTTTCATGGATTATTGGGTTTGGGTTTGAATCGTCAAAAATATGTTAAAATGCACGTCCTGTGGTAAACACAATCGGGATGTCTTTAGTGAACATATACAGTTGAGGTAATATATATATAAAAATGTTTTTTTAAATTTGTTTCTTGACTTGCTACTGTTATATAGACCGACTGTACTATACTGAAAAATAAAGCAGTTTTTGTCATATTGTTTGTAATTTGCATTTTTTGCTTATTTTTAAAAACAGATACAAATGAAAAATCTATATTGTAATTATAAAATTATATTTAAAAATATTAAAATTACTCGTATCATGAAATAGAGCTTGAGTGATCAAATGGAATTCAAGCATAGTTCAGGCAGACCACTGATCGCTAACCGATATCAGCTGATGCTCAGCTGATTTGTTACTCCACCTACTCTAATCAACTATAGTATTGAAGCTCATTCAAACACGTTCCTCAGTCTTTCACACTGACATTTACACCCACCTCCACCCCTTCACCTCCTAGCATCTTCATAATTGAGTATTGGATTCTGTGTAGAAAATCTGTTATCATTGTATCTCCTTCTGTAATATATGCTAAGATACTTTTGGTTATTTGAAGGCTAGGGATTTATGTTTCAAGGATGTATCTCAAGCTGTCTTGTATGGCAGCTCGAGCACCTTGGAGCCTAAGCCTTTCACCAAAATCAAAGATTGTCAATAAATTTCATTCTCAATAGGTCCTGACTGAAATAATTTGATAATTAAATGATTTTGGTCATCCCAACCTGTTCAGAATAGTGAAAGGTTAGTGAATGTTAACATGATTGATAATGTGATTGTTGCAAACATCTCTGTAAGGATGTTCACACTGGCATGTAATTATTATTGCAATAAATAATTGTGAGTTTAGTTAAAAAAACAAAAACAAAAAAAAGAATAATAAGGTGTCATATTATTCAATTACTTTTACTGGGGTTTTCATTGGCCTTGGTATCGATATCGAGGTATTTTAGTTTAATAGAGACATTAGTGTTGTCACGATACCATAGTTTTTAATCCCGCAGGTCATTAGACATGACATAGGATAATTCCAAGACATGGTGGTGGCTAAAGATGAGGACTGCTTTTGCAGTTTAAAGAGAAGGTCTGAATAACAAAGGTATTTAAACTAAAGATAACCTTAAAAATGTCATAATGGTTCTAATTTGAAAGTTAAACATTTACATACACAACCTTTGTGAATGATTAAGGGTTCTATATTGTAATGAATTCAATATTACATTTTGTCTAAGTTACAGTCTTAGGAGGCTGTTGAAAAGATTATTTGTGCAGTAGGAGAGAGAGACTGCTTGAGTGGAGGCAAATATGGTACTCTGTCTGCTATCGCTCTGCTAAAGCTTAAACTAAACAAAGCATTGATATGGGAACCAAGCTGACTTTTCTAAAAACAAATTAATAATGAACGGACATGTTTTGAAATTGGTTAAGAGACCATGTAAAAGCTAAGTAAAATCTACAGAAAGTGTAAAGTTTAAATCTTATTAATAGTTAACACTACGCAAACCTTGAAAATGAGCAGTTCATATTTATATGTGTCTAGAATTAGTGTGTGTGTAATGGTGACTGCACTTTATGTTTTGTATGTGTTGGTTCGGGTAACTATTCAGCCATGATTGTGTGTATTGTGTCATTAACCTGGAATTAGTGTTTTATCATTACAGATGGGTTAAGTGAAATAACAAACTTTACAGAAGCCGATAATTCTGAGTGAATCTGATGAAAAGATGATACAGAACATGGGATGAGCTTTAAGTGGATTGGTCATCCAGCTCGGTCTGCTACTGGTAATTATGACTACTTTTGTCATTTATGATTTTGATTTGAATTACTTTTCAAACTTTAGTATGATTAAGTATATTTATATAAATTGGAGTTGTCGATTGCCATCCATCATGGGTTAAAAACCCTTGTCTAAACTCAACTGAGGGTTTAAATTTAAATACCATCCGAATGATGACTAAATGATTTAGACTTGACGGCAGAGAAAAGTGACAAATTGGATAAAGTCACTATCCAAAATATCCAGAGATCCTTTTTTTGTAGTTGTATTTTTTTATCCATTAAATGGATGCAGGACATTAAATGTCGAGATAACTACCATTTATGTAATAAGGGTTGAAGGAGCAAGTGGCTTTAAGGCTTACTGTGTGACTGGGATTGAGATACGAGTAATATAATATTTTGGTTTCTGCAGAGCAGTAGAGATAAGTGGGACTGAGACAATAATGATCATATATTGTTGCATCTGCAGACTAACTATTTGATCGAGAAATACTGTGACAATTAGTTAAAATGAAAAGAAATATAGCCACAAAAATTCATGTTATGGAAATAAAATTTCTGACAGAATTTATTAACAATTTATGAACACCTGTGAAAACAAATTAAGTTAAGTTAATATATTATGAACTATGACTGCTTTTCACAATATAAATTGTTTAAAAAAAAGCTTTAAAGAAATTGATGATGCCTTTAGTACAAATTTGAATACTTTATAAAGTGATATGGAAGCAACTAGATTCTATTTACACTAAGTTAAAATAGCATATTTTCTTAGCGATAATTGCTATTTAAAGAAATCATATACACCAAGTGTAAATAGCAACTAGATTCTATTTACACTAAATGAAAATAAAATATTAGCGATAGACGATATTTACACTGCAAATTTACAAAAGTGAAAATAGTGATATATTCTATTTACACCATGTAAAAGTAGCAGTTCTTTGCAATATGTGTAAATAGTAATTAGATTTAAATGAGCTATTTATACCCCATTTTGACAGATACATACTATGTGCACCTCTCAGTATTATTGTACATTAACAGGATGCAAATAATAACAGAGTGTAAATGATTTTATTTATTAAAATTATTAAATGGATGCAGCCTTAATGGGACAATAAAAGCCCTCCTACACATACCCCCTAACCCTACCCAATAAATATTTTTATTATTATTAAACATTTCGTTAGGCACTTCATTTCCACTTTTAGAACATTTTCTTAATTTTTATTGAAAGTAAATGCGTTTCCGATGTGATATGTTATGGGAAAAGGGAGAAGAGCGAGCTCGGCAAAAGGCGGATTCGAACCCGGGTCGATTATGTCAAAACCTTGTTCCAACGAGCCTTACGCTCTACTGACTATGCCATTGAAGATATTAAACTATGCACATCTTAGGCCCAACCAGGCATTGTTAGGCAGGGTAATGTGAATAGCACTTGCCAACAAGGCACACTATTTGCACATGGTGTAAATAGACACGCCATATGATAATCTGTCAGTTCTTGGTAAAATTATAACAATTTTGGTGAAATTACAAGGCTAATGAGTATTTTATGACAAGTATCACTGCCAAATGACAGATATGAATGAAGGGGTTTAAGATTTTGGTAATTTGGAGGTTACACCTAAAGAGTTTTAATGGACAAAGCATTGAGAATAACATTGACTGTAAAGGAACACTGAATGTTGTACTGATGGACTGATAATTGGTTGATAAATAATTGCGTATTGAGTATGATTAGCAGTAATGTCATATTATAAAGATGAGTGTAAGACCATAACTGAACAAGCTATTACTGAATTTATAAGCCTTGATATTTATGTCATTTTGATTAAATGTTTTTAACATTAACAAAGTTGATTTATGTTCAAATATAATGTTTAAATATGATGTGGGCTATGATTGAAAATGGGCCTGTTGCAAAAGAAAGTTTAACAAAAGGGTTCTTGCATAAAGTTAGGATCAATTAAATGTTTTAGTGGAAATAATGATTGATATGGATATGAATTTTGGAAAAACAAATGTATAAGATGTTATGCAATTGAGATGGTACGATATATGTCTGTAAACTGAAAGATGTTTTATGTTGAGACTTAAAGTGGTTAGACAAATAAGCAAGACAGAATAATCTTTCATTGTTTATTTTTAGTTAGACCACTATTGTGTTTTGAACCCCAAAAAGGTCTGTAAGGGGTGTACTGAAAGAAGTGGATTTACAATCCCTATTTTTGAATGATACATCTTGGTATTTATGATTACAGGCAATGTCTGTATTTGGCATCTGAAAGGTGACAGTGGTATGGCCTAGGAATGTGTGATGTGTCTTGATAGCACTTGATAGCAGTAGCACTTGATGTCACAAATGCAGTAACAGTGTTTGCTCATTTAGCACGGCTTCCAGAGGATAAATATGTACTTGTTTTGTAATTAATCAAGCTGATAAAACCAAATTAGCCAAATTAATAAAGGTTAAAGTTAAATTCTTAAAGGAAAAAAGCGGCCTAAACTGGTAGACCAAATGTGGTGTTTAGGACACCAAATTTGCCTAAGGGGGGACTGAAAGGGGTGGATTCTGTAATCAGCTGCCGCTATATATATACACACATATTATATATATATACACACACATATATATATGTGTGTACATACGTATATAATATGTGTATATGTGTGTGTGTATATATTATATTATATATATATTATATATATATATATATATATATATATATATATATATATATATATATATATATATATATATATATATATATATATATATATATATATATATCCTAATTACATTCATAATCAATTTTTATCCTCCTACATATTAAGATGATTTAAATGATTTCTTCTAGTTGGATTGTTCTCTATGGTTTGGTTTCATACCATTTTACTGAATTATATGCTTTTATATGCTTTTTTAAATGTATTTTATATGATATTTTATTAATTTTATATTATTTCTTTCTACTGAAACACTAAAGAATAAGATGAATATTGCCTGTTCTTCTCTTTGAGGAGAAGAACATGTTATCTGTAATGCTTTTGAAGAACTATGTCGTTTTCAAGTTGATGCTCAACCAACTCCAACTTTGAGGAAGCTGTGTATCTGTGTATGTGCGCTAGTATTCTGTTACATTCTGTTCTGTTGCCAGCAGCCATATCACCCTGTAGCCCAAGACTGGTTTCCCACTAAAGCTAAGCAGGGCTGAGCCTGGTCAGTACCTGGATGGGAGACCTCCTGGGAAAAACTAGGTAGCTGCTGGAAGAGGTGTTAATGAGGCAAGCAGGGGGTGCTCACCCTGTGGTCTGTGTGGGTCCTAACACCCCAGTATGGTGATCGGTACACTATACTGTAACATGCACCTTTACAATCCGAGGTCCTGACTCTCTATGATCATTATAAATCCCAGGATGTCCTTCGATAAAAATTAGGGGTGTAACCCCAGCATCCTGGCCAAATTTGCCCATTGGCCTCTGTCCATCATGGCTTCCTGATCATCCCCATATACTGATTGGCTTCATCACTCTGTCTCCTCTCCACCAATAAGCTGGTGTGTGGTGGGCGTTCTGGCGCAATATGGCTGCCGTTGCATCATCCAGGTGGATGCTGCACATTGGTGGTGGTCCCCCCTTTTATTTGTAAAGCGCTTTGAGTACCCAAAAAAGCGCTATATAAATGTAACAAATTATCATCATTATTATTATTATTATTATTATTACAGATCAGTATTGGAGGTGTACAACGGGCATCTAGGGAGTTTGGCAATATGTTGTTCTGGGCAAGCTGGCGCCTGCTCCAGTCCTGGAAGGTCACTACGTGCCTAATTTAGGGGTGAAAACGTCAACAAGTGATCTATGGAGACGTGCATAGGTCAGAATCATTCAACCTGCAGTAATGATGTAGCTAGACCTTGAAAAGAGTATAATTGTGTTGAGAAATTGTATGTATTAAGAGAGAGTGCGGCCTACAAACTCCTTGTGAGACTTGAAGCTGGCTTCTGCTGATGAAACTGCAAACTATGCTTCAGTAAAAATTCTTAAAAAAAAAAAAAAAAAAAAAAAAAAAAAAACACTCCTGACTCTTAGTCTTCATTATTCACAACTGGTCTTGGGTCCTAAACTGTTGTTCCCTAATACAAGCATTAGGCAATGTAGAGCTACAGTGCTAAATATACAAGCAAGAAAAAGATGGAAAGACAGTGAGTCTGATAAGAACCTAACATCCACTCTTACCCTTCCTATAGCAGGCCGGTCCAGGATGAGCACCAGCAGATTCTGGCCCCACAACAAACAGACCTGACCTGAAATACAAACAGACAATAGAAGGAATATTCAACTTTCCTAACTTACACGAGGTTAATATAGTTAAACTCTCACTCTTTATGGTTTTAAGTGTACTATGACATGTTAATGTTTTATGTGGTATACAGTCATGTGAAAAGAAAGGATACCCTATTGAATTCAATGGTTTTACTTATCAGGACATAATAAAAAAATCATCTGGTCCTTAGCAGGTCTTAAAATGAGGTACATACAACCTCAGATGAACAACAACACATGACATATTACACAGTATCATTATTTATTTAACAAAAATTAGGCCAAAGCCCTTGCTGCTTCTGGCAGACCCTCTTCCGTATTCAACTTACGAAAAAAGTTCAAAATGCTTACGCGCTACGTCCAACGTCATCGTTGCGGCAGTTATGCTTTTTCCAAAAGTTGTATTCGGAAGGCGGTCTGCTGGAAGCTAGATATTTTACTTTATAACGTGTTAAATATGGATATTCACTTCAGAAGGCCTTTATTAACCTCCTGAACCCATATGGATTACTTTTATAATGGATGGATGCATGCACTTTTTTGGGTTTCAAATTTTGGGCTCCCATTCATTGCCATTATAATGCTTGGATTAGCTGGGACATTTTTTAATATAACTCTGATTGTATTTGTCTGAAAGAAGAATGTCATATACACCTAGGATGACTTGAGGGTGAGTAAATCATGGGGCAATTTTCATTTTTGGGTGAACTATCCCTTTAAGCATTTGCCTATTTAAATCCAAACAGCAACTTTTTTTGGCAGGGCAGTATGACCGATATTTGCCTTTAAAAAAGGCACATTTATTTGCCTTTATTTGGCCAATAACTGTCTGAAGAAACACTATTTAAGTCAGGAGAGTAACAAAAACGAGGGGGTGAAGGGCAAGATGCAGGACAGGGAGCAAATAGTGACAGAACAGAAAATATGCCATGCGCTTGAACACAGAAAACCAGACACCAAACATAAAAATTAAACCATTACTGAAGCAATAGGCTCCTGTCAGGGATGTTTACAATGAACATAATCTTTATTCACAAAGAAACATTCCAAAACTGAGTGTGCATGCTAGCGTCGGCTGACTGCACAGTCAGTGTTTACATGAATGTATTTGTGCTGACATTGATTAATCTGTAATCTTAACCAATTAAATTATTAACAACAAATAACGGGTCATTGATTCAGCATGAACGACCCCATGTCAAATGGTTCTTACTTATCTATCTTATAAAATAAAGAATTAAAAAAAACACAATGAGACCAACTGAATCAATGTGCAAAAAATTATTTAAAAACAACAACAACATTATAATATAATAATACAGACTCAACAAATCAATAATTACATTGTGATCTATATTCATATTGTATGTTTGTTACCGGAAGAACAGTCGAGAGCCTCCACCTGCTGCTACAGTGCTGATGTCAAGCTGTGGCGCCTGCAGGGTGATGCCAGAGATAGTTGCTTCAAACACATGTTCATACTGTCCAGCATATCTGCTCACATCTGTAGATGTGCCTGTACAAACAAATCCATCACCAGTAATGTCAAATTGCTCAAATGTTTCTCTTTTCTGAAATCAGTTCAACACCTTTTTCACTGCATGTTAAGCATAAACAAATACATATATACAATTTATGATTTGAGAGCTGTGAGGGTTATGCTTCTGTTTGGTTTAGTTTTAGTTCAGTTCTCTCTGTTTCCCTGTGTTCCTTCTCATTAGTTTCCCTGACTGTTAATTAAATAAAAAAAATGGCTTTGTTACCTAGTGACTATTAGAGATAATGCAGGTGTGAATGGAACTATTCTTTTATACATCCACTCATCTCTCACCTCCCATGTCGAAACCAATGACGGGCTTCTTTTCTGTAAACCCATAGCATGTGACTGCATAGCCCACAACTCCTCCAGCAGGACCAGAGAGAACTGCCCGAGAGCCACAGAACTGCTCCATTGGTGTCAGTCCACCATCCGACTGCATGAATAACACATCCACACCCTGAAAGAGAGAGAGCTGGGGTATTAAATTCAAGGTGCAGCAAGTGATTTCTGAGAAAATGTGTGCTGAAGAGAGTGCAGGCGGGGAGAAGCTGCAAACAGAGACATTAAGTCGGCCAATTTCTGCTTCCCTTAAAAACGCTTGCGCTGTGTTTGCATACTTTATCACAGCTAAAGTGAAATAAATGCAGTATTTGTCAAATACACAGATGTTTCAGAGACATGTTCATTCAATACTTTGTGTACTGTTTAAAGGGATCGTTCACCCAAAAATGAAAATACTTGTGTTGTTTCTGCTCCAATGTGAGTAACATCAGTTTTTCTATGTTTCACAGAACCAAGATACACTGAATGCTGTTGTTGTAATGTTAGCTATAGTAGTTTGTCTGGAGCTGGTGTGCAGATGGCAACTCTTGCTTGTATATACTCTTGTGCACTGTGTGTTCATTTTTTTGTTCTTCCATGTCATTCTTTTGTCATCCACTCTTGCATAGCATTTTAGGGAAAGAGCATTGAGTGTTTGTTTGGGTTGATTTCAAATATCAACAGTGTTCAACAATGTTTCTCAGAAATTGCTTACTGCACACACACACATACCTTCAATCCTCCTTTAAAGCCTGCAGTGAATTCTGTGAGATAAAGGTGTATTTTTGGTGTGAGGTAGGCGTCAGTACAAACAGTGTATCCACGAGGCACTGCTCGCACCATTGGCATCACCTCACTGGAAAGAGACACCTGAGTGAAACCAAGACGCTTCGCCAAAGACCCCACAGCCTTCTCATGAGCCGCCCATCTGAAATATACACAATCAGGAATGATAAATATGATTTCAATCAATATAATCAGATGTTTTAATTATTTCGGTGTTTGATTCGGGTATTGGGAAATTTTATCTCCATGGCAACTACTGTACCAAATGGTGTTCCACAGGGCTCAGTGCGCAGACCACTTTGACTCCCACTTTATACCAAGTCATGAGTACTTCAGTCCTTCTTACACAGATGATAATCAAATAACTCTCGTCCACCTTTTGACACTCAGGTATCCTCTGACATGGTATCGTGAGTTCCTGCACCTTGCAGTGTTATGTTTCTCTGTTTAGTAGTTCTTGCAGACACACTAGTTAGACTAGCAGACCAACACGCCCCGTTTGAAGTATATATATTTTTTTTTCTTCCACTGTCTCACTCCTCACTAACATCTTAGTTGGTGTAATAGAATGTTTTATTACATCACCTCAGATTATAATGACGGGTGAGACAGTGGAAGTGGTAAAACATTTTAAATATTTAGGTGTGATTACTGACAATAATTTGACTTTCAAAAAAAATTGTAGGGAGAGTAAAATATAATCTTAAGCAATTTAAATTATAAAGTATTAGAAATCAAATAAGCAATGAAGCGGCGAAGTTATATATGCACTCCATACTGTCACATTTTGTCCAGGTATGACATCACTTTGTAGGCCAAAATGTGGAAGCTAGTTAGCATTTTAGCACTTCCGGTCCAATCGTCCCGAAGTCAATGTTTTTTTTAATGGGATTTTGGTTAAATGGCTGAAATAAAGTCTGTGATGAACACAAGCTCAAGACACTTTCACATGTTATTCTATGACATAAAATACATCAGTATTACCCCCCTCGTGATTTTTTGAAGCTGTTAAGTGTCTTGAAAAAGGCGGTTGCTAACAAGTAGCTAAATGCGACTACAGGGGCTGTCGGGGAAATTAAACGTCATCATGCCGAATAGGTAAACTCAGTTTGCTTTTACAACCTTATTATGCTCATAATTGTGCTCTTATAAACTATTCTAACTCAAACGTTCTGGGAAAATGTTTTTAGATAAAAACTGAAAGAGTTGTCGGAAGCTTAGTGATAATGTAGTTGAATTTGTGGGGCTGTGTTGTAAGTCCGTTTATAGCCTACATTTAGCTTTTTACTTCTGGCGACTGTATTTAGGCTTCAAAATTCATAAAAGTTGTGTTCATCTGTGATAATTATCTTGATGGACAAAACGTGCAAGTATCATATACTTTTGTTGATCACAAGATTTTTAGCGATAATCCAAAAGCCTAGGGGTAAATCCTATTGGGTTTTTCCTTGAGGGAACCAGTGTGATGCTAACTGCCGCTTGGCCTACAAAGTGATATCATACCTGCACCATTCTATTATTTTACAACAGGCAAGCTGTACTATTATATACTATTATAATGTCTTATAATGTCTCACATAGTCTCTATAAACAAATACTTATAGGCCCGGTTTCACAAACAGGGCTTAGGCTAAACTAGGATTAGGCATTAGTTCAATTAGTACATTTAAGTAACTTTTATAAATGTGCCTTAGAAAAAAACATTACTGGTGTGTATCTTAAGACAAAGCAATGGCACTGACATATTTTAAGATATATCAGTGCGAGTTTCTTTCAATTAAAACAACTCAAAATGCATTTAAGTCTAGGACTAGCTTAAGCCTTGTCTGTGAAACCAGGGGATAGTGTTAGACAAGAAAACAAAATTGTATCTACACTGTAAAATTATTTAAAAAGTAATCTTTTAACTTGAAAATTGTATAATTATGGCAAATGTAAATTTGATTTATAAGATATAAAATAGTCTTGCTCAATCACCTACAACTTGTAACACATTATACTACAGCTACTATCTTAAGTTTATCTTCAAGAAGTGATTGCTTCATTAAATTTAGATAAATTAAAAAAAAAAAGATAAGATAAGCTGTCTTTGTTAAAGCCATACTGTACAATATTTAATACTAAAGTCCTCTGATTTTATTTATATACTGGATAAATGAGATGCAAGATGGCACCAGTTGCATTTATATGAAAAACACAACTGTTAGGTGGTTCTGATATACTACACTGCATTGGATGACGGTCATTATTAAGAAATATCAGATCACTGAATGTCACAATTGACCAAACAGAAAAAAGTATTACAGAGAGCCGTGTAATAAATACTTAAGACGTATATAATGATCTATACAAACGTGTAAGAATGCAGTAGCAGCACCGCTAGACTTCTGATGCCTTTGGATTGCACGCGTTTCAAATCCTGCTCAACACGTAGAAGATCCAACTCACGCCACACCTCCAGACTTTCTCCTGTACTGCCTGAGAGAGACAGAGATTCCATGCTTAGATTTCACGCAGTTGACATTAGAGGTACTTTTCTGAAATTGTATAAACCAACAAAACTAGTTTCATATGATATAAATATACAATTTTAGCCAAGGTTTCTTACACTCCAAGTTAGCAGGATGCTTATGAGACAAGAGAAGACATGGAAAATTAAATGGGATTCAAGATAATGATCATCATGCTTTAATGGCCATTTTACTCTCTCTCTATGACCCTAAGAATTATACATGCCATTTCTGTTGCTATGCCTTTAGGACGTCCAGAAGTAAATTACCTCTGTAATAACCTTGGCAATGGTTCTGAATAGGCATCATAGATATTAATGTTAATGCATTCATTTTTGTGACAAGTTGTGGAATTTCAGATCAAGTAGTTTTACAGGTCAGTTTCAATAATTGCCCTTCTGCACTGAGGAGAATGTTTTGACCTCTAAAACTAACAATTCATCTTTTGTGATAGAATTTCTTTGATATAAATAGTCCTTATATATAAAGTCCTTTACTACAAAATATCAAGAAAACCTTAAAGGATAGTTCACCCAAAAATGAAAATTAACCCATTATTTACTCACTCTATGTGTATATTACATTCTTCTTTCAGACAAATACAATCAGAGTTATATTAAAAATATATACTGGCTAATCCAAGGTTTATAATGGCAGAACTTACGCTACTACTGCGTCCTACGTCATGCGCTGGAATGCCAGTCTCTCATGAAAGCGCGTACGACAGTTAGCGGAAGTTAGAGATTACAGTTTGTAAAATAAAAAATTTCTTACACAAATTCATTGCTTCGCTTCAGAAGGCATTTATTAAACCCCTGGAGCCATGTAGATGCTTGCACTTTTATGGACTTCAAAACAGAAACAGCCATTATAAAGCTTGGAAGAGCCAGGACATTTTTTATATAACTCTGATTGTATTCGTCTGAAAGAAGAATGTCATATAAACCTAGGATGACTTGAGGGTGAGTAAATCATGGGCTAATTTTCATTTTTGGGTGAACTATCCCTATATTCCCTCATGATATGACCTGTTAAAATGAGGTATATGCACTAGATATTGACATGTTGTTCACCTGTTACTATTCGTTTGGGCTCGCTACTAGGAAGCTGACAGGAATCTTGTCTGAGAATAACCCTCTCTTCCACTTCAATCACCTCCTCATACAGCACATCCGGCATACACACCTCCTAAAACAACAACATACACTTTGAAACACTCACACACAGCCCGTAAAACAACAAAACACTTGATTATCTAGGAATTTCATCAAAGCATTGTTGATTGTGAACAGTTTTTCAGTGATGAACATATTTTCAGTGGTGGGATGAAACACTGTTTTTTTGATTTACCTAATTTGGCATTTTCATTCATTCTCTTCTGGGGTTTCAGACTGATGCATTTAATCTTAAAAATACCTGTTTTGTGCAAAAACTACTGTGTTTTAAGAGGTGGTGGAAACCGGAGCACCTGCAACATCGTTACAATATCAATACTGGCCAAAACCTGATATGGGTCACGATATACTGTGTATCCTAAATGGAAACAGTAATTGTGGCAGAGGCTAGTGGAGGCTGGCTAGTTAGTTAGTTAATATAGTTAGTTGGTGATGTTCAATAATTGATTTTACAATGCTAAATAGTGAATGAATTGCAAAAATGACATACAGTACTTAATATTCAAGTAATAATATTAAGTAATGAACTTAAATATTAAGTCCTCAGGAGGTCCACAATCACGTCACAAATGATCCCTCTCTCACTACATCACAATGGTGTAAAGTCAAACATAAATCATTGATACTACTGCTCAACCAGTCCATTGCCCGGACCAGTCATTTATGAAAAAAATACCCTTGTCCTGAGAACACAGTTTAAACTTTTCATTAAAATGTAACTTCATTATATAGTTGACCCTTGTCTGACTACAAATCAGTGTGGTTTCATGGTGTTCCCTTTTAGCCAAGAGCTTTTACAAAAATATGCTTCTGGAATTTTACAATTCAGAATTCACAAACATGATTCCAATTTAAGAATTTTACTCTACTAGAGAAAACAAGCAGTTGTGACTTTGACTCAAAACTTTTTAAAATAAAGCTCTTGGGACAAGTAATCTTTTATGAAAAGTTTCAAAAGATTTTTTGTGAGACATACAGTTTGAAGGACAAGGTACCTAAATAATGTGACAGGCACAGACATTCGTAGGTATACTCTATTGGCCAAGCACTCATGTCTTCATTTGCATAGTTGTGTAATGCATGTTTCTGAACTCAGCGATTCAAACCACTAGTAACAAGTCCGTTTCTTCGTCTCCAACTCACTTTTACTTGTTCCTGGGTTTATGATCCCTCCCACCTCCCACTAATCTTTCATTCACTCTTGAGGTGGTGTGGCAAATAATTCAAAGATGCAAGGGGTGACCTCTGAGCCATTATACACTTGAGCAAAACTCTGGAAAACTGTTAGTCGCTTAGAAGTATGCTGTTAAATTACTATTACTCACCAGTAGTGGGGTTTAATTTGTGAAGGAATCTGTGTTTTCAAACAAATCTTGTAAGATTGTTCTTGTTTACTTCCGTTCATTGAAGTCTCTTTCTTTTAAAGCCTATGACTGTTTTCTTGCCTGTAATTACTGTCTATTGCACAAGCCAGTAGCATTTGAGAATGGTCTATGAAGGAGTATTTCCATGGTTGGACCTACTGAACAAATACTGAATTATTTGGTGGCTGGATTCAGAATGGTATAGTAGCATAAATTATTATTTCGGCCATATCATTTTAAATAATAGCTGATATAGTATGAATAGTATGCCATTTCAAATTCAGAAAGTATTTTGAGTGAGAATGAACTCTCAGAACCTGCTGACCAACAGCAACAACAGGTTGAGGATTAATGTGTAATATTACTGATGATCAGTTGAAATGACATTCAAAAGTTTGGGGGTCTTCAAAGTCTCAAGGTGAAACATGGTCCGGTAAATCTAGACTTGCACAGACAAAAGGGATAGCATCATTCTGAATACATTACGGTTAGCTTATAATGTGAATACTATTACAAAAATCATAAGGCTGTACCAAGGTCTCCAAGAAAGCAAACCAATAAACACGCAATACGTCAAAAAGAAATGGGAAAAGGAAATAGGCACAGCAATAGATAAGAACGACTGGGAAGTAATGTGTAAAATGCAGTGTAAAGACAACTTATTCATTAACTTGGAGAGAATTTGGATGGAAAAACATAATGAGATTTTTTATTACCCCTGTTCAGAAAGCTCACCAAAACATAGGAACAGGGTGCTGGAGACTGTGTGGCGACAGTGATGCTAATCATTATCACCTATGTTGGTCCTGTGCAAAGGCTGTACCCTTTTGGCAAGAGGTACACAGATGCTTAGAGAATATTTTTCAAACTAATATTCCTTTTGATTTCTTACACGTGTACCTAGGTCTGGAAACCCCAAATTTTACTCCAACTGCAGATAAGTATCTTTTTAGGATTCTGTTATTGTCAGCCAGAAAAGCCCTGACAAGAAAATGGCCTCAACCAGACCCACTGGGTACTGAAGAATGGTACAACACTATGGAGAAATGTATTGGTCTCACTGGACTGAGTATATAAGAGCAATAAAACTGGATCTTGTCTGAGGTCTGAGTAGCGAGAACAGAAGGGAGTGGACAACAGGAGAGAGAGAGGATTGAATCAAACTGTAGGAAGCACAATACGAGATTTTACCCACTTGTACCTTTGTATATAGTTGTTTTTTTTCACATTCACAAAAAGGTCAACATATGCGAGGCAATACTTAATACTAATCTTCTTTTGTTCCTGGACTAAATTATATGTTTGGAAAAGTGCATAATTAGCAAGCATAATTCACACTTTATTTCAGTTTTTGAGTCATAATACAATTGTGTCTTTCGTAGATAAATGCAAGAAAAGTTTGCCTCCAATATAAACTGACAAATGTACAAGATTTAAAAGTTTGGGGTCAGTAAACTTTTTATAAGAAAATAATACTTTTATCCATCAAAGAAGCATTAAATCGATCAAACGTCAAGGTAAAACATTTATGTCACAAAAGATTTCTACTACAAATAAATGCTCTTCTTTTGAACTTTTTCCATCAAGGAATACTAAAAAAAAAAATGACCAAGGTTTCCGCAAAAATATTAAACATACTGTTGGCATGGGTGGCTGTAATGATGTGCACGACGGAGGAGTAGAAAACAATGTTTTTTTTTAGTTTAATCCACAAACTAAAACTGGCAGGAGAATAACGAACACAACCACGTTTTCTAAGTTCTGGGAGGTAATTATACTGAACCACTTTGAAGACAGATTTTTCTTAGGCATTTCAGAATGACCAAAACAACATTTCAGATATTGGTCCGCTGGTTGCTCCAGTTATGCGATCCCATCGCAAAGTCACGTCTTTTTTGCATTTGTTGATCGTAGTTTATGCGCATGTTTTCTTATTGGATAAAAAAAATGTAATGCATAAATTTTTTTTATGCACTTTTTGGGGTTTTTGTGCATCTTGTGCATTTTGTGCATCTTTTGTCTGGCTATCACCAGACCAAGCTCAATCTTTTAAGATTGAACATTGGTCTGGGGAGTCTGCTCTGTATTTTCTACTGCACAAGAGGCGTGATCAATGAGCACAATTCAAATGACTGTACGCAATTGGATAGTCCTTCAACCAATCAGACCACAAGAGGCGTGATTAACGGGCATCGATCCATCCTGCTCTATCCGTCATTGTGTTAAACCCGCCAAGAGCACGCCAGGTGGATAAGCCAGTCTGTGATTGGTTACCGCAAATGTGTGACAAAAGCAGGATAAATGGATATACAGGTTTCCAGACTGAGCTGCATGGCGAAATCAAATCGCCGGCAGATCAGGCTCGTTTTACCCAGTCTAGCGCATCTTTGCATTTCCATCCAGAATATTTTCATACAATATCCCAAAATGCGCATAAAAATAGGTGGATGGAAACAACTACTGAAGACTGGAGTAATTGCTGCTGATAATTCAGCTTTGCCATCAGATAAATAAAAACTTTTAAATAGTAGTGTAAGGCCCAGTTGACAAAATGGAGAAAAAAATAACAGTGGTCATGCTTGAAAGGCATTTTTCGAGTATCTTAGTGCAGGGGTTTTCAAACTTTATGATGCCAAGGACCCCCCTCAAATATGACGAACCTTTTATGAGGGATCCCCTTCTTAAAATCCATCTATATATTTTTTATGTATGAAAAAATTTAAACTGTTAGGCCTAAATAGTAAATGTAACATTAAAAATACAACATATTGTTGCCAAACTTAAATTGGCCATACTTAAATGTTGGATGTATAAACCTGAAGAACATTTTCAATTAAAAATTATTTGTATAAGCAACTTTCACAATAAATGTAAGTAAGCAGCTTACATACTGCATTAAGAATACTGCCTTACAACCTTAGTGAGCAAGATAACGGGGACTGTAGTGAGGAAAACTGTAAAGTACGTGATATGGCAAGAAAGAGAGATATGTTTAGAAATTAAACAAATAGAATGTTCTGTAGACTTTAATAATTTTTGCTTTGTCTTTTTATTCTCTGAAATTTTCTAGGGGCCCATTAGAACCTTCTGGAGGGCCCCTGGGGGTTCCCGGATCCCAGTTTAAAAACCTCTGTCTTAGTGCACATGCCCATTATAATAAAGTATCATGATGTAAAAAAAACTGTTGTGAGTTTGAATAAATCTGTTTGGTGAATGTTTCATCATTCAAATGCTCAGCTCCCATAGAGACCCCTTTTTGGTCACCGAGTCACTGGCATGAATTTACATCATAATTTTTACTCACCAGATCAAACAGGTCAGGTCGCGCTTGCGTGCCGATATGTAGCAGGTCCCGAAATCCACGTGTCACCAGTAGCGCTGTTCTCTCACCCTGTCGCTCCAGTAAGGCATTAGTCGCCACTGTGGTGCCCATCCGAATCCAGCCAATCTGAGAAGTGTCCAAGGGCTGATCTCGAGGAAAGCTCTGTCCCGTCTCCTGTTCAATTCAAGAACCGAACAGACAAAGTGCAACTTTTATGCAATACTTTAATGATGTGAAGACTTCTATTCTCTAGATTCTAAACTATCCTCCCCAGATCTAATCCATGACCTAAAAATGAACTCTTCTCAATAAGTATCTACATCCAAATATGCTATGGTTTTCTCCTTACCTCCTCCAGTACTCTGCGAATACCCTCTGTAGGGGCATCTCTGTAGTTCTGGGGGTCGTGTGACAGCAGTTTTAGGACTCTCTCTCTACCATCGGGCAAACGGGCAAACACATCCGTAAAGGTTCCTCCCCGATCAATTGCAAAATCAAACTTCCCTTTAGTTTCAGCCATGCTGCGACACAGACTGCAATGAGCACAAAATCGAAAAGTGACAATGGCTGTCTTTCATTCTGTGGACAAAAATGTTTTTTTTTTGTTTTTTTTAAACATACATTTCAACAAAAAACTCATTTTGGATGTCATGAGAGCTACACATTCCAAAAAAGTTGGGACAGGTAGCGATAAAAGGCCGGAAAAGTTAAATGTACATATAAGGAACAGCTGGAGGACCAATTTACAACTTATTAGGTCAATTGGCAACATGATTGGGTATAAATGAGCCTCTCAGAGTGGCAGTGTCTCTCAGAAGTCAAGATGGGCAGAGGATCACCAATTGCCCCAATGCTGCGGCCAAACATAGTGGAGCAATATCAGAAAGGAGTTTCTCAGAGAAAAATTGCAAAGAGTTTAAAGTTATCATTATCTACAGTGCATAATATCATCCAAAGATTCAGAGAATCTGGAACAGTCTCTGTGTGTAAGGGTCAAGGCTGGAAAACCATACTGGATGCCAGTGATCATCGGGCCCTTAGACGGCACTGCATCACATACAGGAATGCTACTGTAACGGAAATCACAACATGGACTCAGGAATACTTCCAGAAAACATTGTCGGTGAACACAATCCACCATGCCATTCGCCGTTGCTGGCTAAAACTCTATAGGTCAAAAAAGAAGCCATATCTAAACATGATCCAGAAGCGCAGGCATTTTCTCTGGGCCAAGGCTCATTTAAAATGGACTGTGGCAAAGTGGAAAACTGTTCTGTGGTCAGACGAATCAAAATTTGAAGTTCTTTTTGGAAAACTGGGACGCCGTGTCATCTGGACTAAAAAGGACAAGGACAACCCAAGTTGTTCTCAGCGCTCAGTTCAGAAGCCTGCATCTCTGATGGTATGGGGTTGCATGAGTGCGTGTGGCATGGGCAGCTTACACATCTGGAAAGGCACCATCAATGCTGAAAGGTATATCTAAGTTCTAGAACAACATATGCTCCCATCCAGACGTCGTCTCTTTCAGGGAAGACCTTGCATTTTCCAACATGACAATGCCAGACCATATACTGCATCAATTACAACATCATGGCTGCGTAGAAGAAGGATCCGGGTACTGAAATTGCCAGATCTTGATGGGTCCAGATCTTTCACCCATAGAAAACATTTGGCGCATCATAAAGAGGACGATGCGACAAAGAAGACCTAAGACAGTTGAGCAACTAGAAGCCTGTATTAGACAAGAATGGGACAACATTCCTATTCCTAAACTTGAGCAACTTGTCTCCTCGGTCCCCAGACGTTCGCAGACTGTTATAAAAAGAAGAGGGGATGCCACACAGTGGGAAACATGGCCATGTCCCAACTTTTTTGAGATGTTGATGCCATGAAATTTAAAATCAACTTATTTTTCCCTTTAAATGATACATTTTCTCAGTTTAAACATTTGATATGTCATCTATGTTGTATTCTGAATAAAATATTGAAATTTGAAACTTACACACACACACACATACATATATATATATATATATATATATATATATATATATGTGTATATATTGTTCTATAATGCAGGATTTTTTCAAGTGATGATAATAGTAGACAAATCCAAAACAAACACTTTATGCTTGGGTCCTTAAATTTAAGGTATATTGCTTTGTTAATGTGGCATTTACCCATCATACAAATGAAGTCTATGACATCATCTAGCTTCGTATAGCCAGAAACATCAGTGAAAAACAACATTAATAACAGAAATTTCACATCTGGGAAAAACAAGAGAAATAAGGACGCTGGCATTTGAAGCCACAAATGTTTGGTGTACGAACAGAAATAAAATAAGTGATATATTCTCCTCGTGGCAAAACTCATACAGGTTTGGAACAAGATTTTTTGAACTATTATTTTAAATAAGAGCGTGCTTATGCAAATAATAATTCAAGAGTTAAATTCCGCAGGTTCAACGCCACACTAAAAAGCTCAGCTATTATAAATAGGTGCACAGAGACTAAAAGATTAAAGAGCAGCACAATCCCTTAAACCTTAATTAGCCTAAAGATCATTGACTATATAGTGTACACGTTTTTTTCTGTCAGTAAATGCACTGAATACATGAACTATCAGGCAATTACAACATGAGCATGTTCTGCTGTACTTACACTTGAAGCGCTAGTGAAACAAGAAACAAATAGACGATTCCTCTCGTGTCCCGCTGACTGCTTACAAATACGAAGCCACACTTCACCGCTTCGATGTGGAGAGGTTCAGCACCACCTCTTCTACAATTGCCTCCGCCTTCTGAGATATCACGTGATCGAGGCCGTGTTCTCTTCCGGGGTGCGCGTGATTGCTCAGTTGATCCGCCTTCAAATGTCAAAACTTAGCCATTTACTTTACTACTTTACTTTACTTTACTAATTGACTTATGTTGTTCCAAACCTGTATGACTTTATTCCATCTGCGGAAAACAAAAGGAGATATTTATGTTAATGTACAAAAAAAAAAAAAAAAAAAAACATAAGCAAAGTGTCATCAATATCAGAAAAGATACTAAAAATAGGCTACTCAAAGTACATATGTGTTTTCAGCAGAGACTTAAAGGGATATTTCACCTAAAAATGAAAATTAGCCCATGATTTATTCCTCCTTAAGTCATCCTTAAAAAAAATTCTATTTAGGGGCGATAGAAAGTGTATTAACTCAGTGCATCGCTGTGGTATGGGAACAGCACCAGTCATGACCGCAAAGCCCTGCAAAGAGTCGTGCGCTTATCTGAGCGTATCTCAGGGTCAGCTCTCCCGTCTCTGCAGGACGTCTACACCAAACGCTGCAAAGGTAGAGCTACTAAGATCATCAAGGACTCTAATCACCCTGCAAACCTTCATTTTACGCTGCTGCCATCTGGTAAGCGCTTCCGAAGCCTGATGGCCAAAACTGAGAGACTCAGGAGGAGCTTCTTCCCCCAGGCCATCAGACTCCTGAACTCAGTCACTTAACATCACGTGACTTCACTTCAGGATAAACATCGATACACTGACATTGCACTGCACTTTCTGCTCTTGTTGTTACTGTGTAACAACCTGTTATAAACCTGTTTGCACATTATACTATTTGTACATTTGTTAACCACATATTTATAAGTGTACAGTTTACTCACTGCACAGTTTACTCCACTTATTTTATTCCACTTCTTTATTTATTTATTTATTTTTTACTTTTTCTTCTACTTGACTTGATTATTTATAATTCTACAGATATATATATATATATATATATATATATATATATATATATATATATATATATATATATATATATATATATATATTTAGTACTTTTTTATTCTATTGCTATTATAATTTCCTCCTTGTGTTTTTAACTGTGAATTTGCACTGTCCATGGAGCGGACCTGTTTACATTTCACTGCCGGTTGTATATTCTGTATATAACTGTGTATGTGACAAATAAAACTCTTGAATCTTGAATCTTGAATCCTAGGTGTATATGACATTCTTCTTTCAGACGAATACAATCAGAGTCCTGGGCCTTCCAAGCTTTATAATGGCAATGGATGGCCGTTTCTGTTTTGAACTACATAAAAGTGCATCCATCCATCATAAACGTACTCCACATGCCAGCTCCAGGGGTTAATAAAAGCCTTCTGAAGTGAAGTGATGCGTTTGTGTGAGAAAAATATACGTTTAAACTTTACAAACTGTAATCTCTCTTGCTAACTGTCGTACGCGCATACACGAGAGACTGCCGTTCCAGCATATGTATCCAGTATCTCGCGAGAACTAAGCTGTGTTTTGCTCTATCCTCTGCGCTTCTGCGTTCATTACCGTAACTTACGCTACTCCTGCGTCCTACGTCATATACACTGGAATGTGAATGCGCGTACGACGGTTAGCGGAAATTAGAGATTACAGTTTGTAAAGTTTTAAATATGGATATTTTTCTTACACAAATACATCACTTCACTTCAGACGGTATTTATTAACCCCCAGAGCTGTGTGGGGTAAACTTATGATGGATAGATGCACTTTTGACTTAAAAACAGAAACAGCCATTCACTGCCGTTATAAAGCTTGGAAGAGCCAGGACATTTTTTAATATAACTCCGATTGTATTCGTCTGAAAGACGAATGTCATATACACCGAGGATGACTTGAGGGTGAGGAAATCATGGAATAATTTAAATTTTTGGGTGAATTATCCCTTTAAAAATCTGAGCTGACAGACTGAACAAATATGAGAAGATGCTTGATCACCCTTTGACTTTTGCTTGGACCTACAGACAGTCAGAAACATTTGGTTTATAGGCCTATATGTCGTATAAAGACTTGGGAGCTCTGTAATGTATTGTGGAGCCACAATACATTACAGTGCAATAAAAACAAGTAAATTCGTAAATTAAACTCAATCCTGAATTGAACAGGCAGCCAGTGAATAGAAAAAAATTATAACAATGCAAAATAATAAAATAAATAAAACAATAATATAAAAAAATTAAATGAAATAAAATAAAATAAAATAAATCGTGTGGTGGTGGTCAGCAGATGTCAGTGTACAGTAGTGTGTTCAGCTTCAGCTCATAGTTGCTCATAGTTGTGTGTTTTTTGTGCAGTTGAGCTCATGGATGGATAAACCCTGTCAAACTTTTAACATCCACAAGTCCTCATCACATCGTTTTGTTGTAGGTCTCCTTTAATGCTGTGAGTACATGTTTTATTACCTTTATTATTCAGTTGTTCTCATGCGACTGCTTTGAGCTGACTGCTTTCTAAAATAAGTTACTTTTACTGGTTAGCTTAACATATGTTAAACTGCTCCAGTGGGTGACAATTCACTATGTTTCCAGACTCAAATACACCTTTAAATCGTTTATGGTACAGGTAAACTGTCTGATGTAAACGCGACAGTTTGAAACACTTGTGTTTATGTGTTTGGTCCTTAAGGTTGAGCCAATGCTAGCTTCCAATGCTAATTGCTAATGCTAACTAAACAAACCACGAGCCGTCAAATTCATCATTATAAATAAATGTATAGTTTCATACTGTAAAACATGATTTCGGAGATATTTCATTTCAGTTTGCCTGTAGTCTTCAGTTAACTCACCTCGTGCGTTTAAAGCAACAGGTTTGTGTTGGTGCTAATTGTATTTGCTAATGTAATATACTCTGCTTTAAAAACAGGAATACAAACACATACATTTTTTAAAGAACAAAGTAATATTAGTTTTTTAATGCGTCTATCTCAAAATCTATTAAGTTGGCAAACCTAAATACCCGTTTTTGTCGTCATACCCTTAAAAAGTACCGTGATTTACCATGGTGCAGTGATGGTAAGTTATCTTATGGTGAAAGTTATGGTATAAACGTTAAATGATTACCATACGCGTGTATCATGGTATTTACATGGTTCGTCATTATTATGCTACTCTTTAGTATGTGTGGGCATATCAGCATGTTTAGGCAAAAGCATAAGATTAGATGTAGCGTAGTACCATACTGTTCTATTTCTGCAGTATGTATAACTTTAAGGCTGTTATAAACAACATACTTCTTTTATTGTCTTCTGCAGTAGCCTATATAGTACAAATACTGTGCTCAGTATGCACATTTTCTGTATGCATAGAATGCCTGGATGTGTTAAATATTGATTGATGGCACTGACAGAAGTTCAGATGTTTTATACAGAAGTGCACAAAAATGAACCATGTGGATTTCCAACATAATTTAAACAGGCAACGCCATGAGGTCATGTGACAACAGTGTAGCACACTACTGTTTCTTTGAAACGTTTGTGGTATGAAACCTAACTTTTGAAATAGACATGAAATGGAAGTTGCATTTAACCTTTCCTCTATTTTTGTATAGAGTGCTGTGGTGATTTATGCATTATTGGGGAATAAAAGGTAGTTTGATATATTTTTTTTTCATGCACTGTGGAACACAATGCCATCAAATTACTGCCATCTGGTCGACAGTATTGTGTTCCGATGCATGAAAAACAGGTCCAAACTATCCTTTATCCCCCAAACAATTCAATTTTTAAATTCTTCTTTAGTGCTAATTTACATTTACATTTATGCATTTGGCAGACGCTTTTATCCAAAGCGACTTAAATTGCATTCAAGGTACACATTTTTACATTTTGTCAGTTCTTGCTTTCCCTGGGAATCGAACCCATGACCTTGGCGTTGCTAATGCCACGCTCTTATTGTTTGAGCTACAGGAAAGCTGTACTAATTGATAATCAGCTGGGGGTTATTCCACAAAGCAGGTTATGTGACATACCTGGGTATGTTTAAGAGTAAGTTAGCGGATAACCTCAACTTTCAAGGTATGCAAGTAACCATAGCAACTCACTCTCTGAACATAACCTGCTCCAGAGCAGCTCAAGATCAGGGTTAGTTTGCTTAAGAGGTATTCAGATGTGTTTTATATGATTAATATAGTTATTAATATAACCAAATTTGTTTCAGTTATATAATATATATTACTTCTAAAGAATTAGAACTAAAAAAATTAAAAATAAGTTTAAATGTTAATGCAATTCAAATATATTTATTATTTATTTTATTGTCATCTCACACATGGATCTGCAGTCAATGAATTGGCATCAAACAATATAATCCTTATTCTCAGTGAATAAAGATTACTTATTAAAAGAAAATATTGAAAAAATTATTGCATAACCAGCAAATGTGGCGATGTGCACTAAGTAGGTTATGTAACTCGCCATTAAACAAAAGAAGAAGAGGAAGTAGAATGGCACGCTCTCTCTTAGCGTCTGTTTCCATGGTGAATCATCGATTCGTCGCTCTGTTGAGAATCTCTTGTGTGTTAACCGGGAACATACTCTGAGTTGGCTGAACTTCCGGACTTGTTTTTGGAGCCAGCATACCTCTAGTAAGCAAGGTTTGGGTTCAAGGTATATGTGACGGTAAGTTAACCTTGCTTTCTGGAATACCCCCATGTCTGTTATTTTGAATTATTTTATATTTATTTGTTTGTTTTAAATTATAGTTATATATATATATATATATATATATATATATATATATATATATATATATATATATATATATATATATATGCCAATTTTGAGTGTTAAATGTCTGTGTGAGTATGCTGCAAACTTACTACTTACAAACTTACTAAATAAACTGACTACTAACTACTATTGTAGGCCAGCCCAGAAGTTGTTCAGAATTAACAAAATGTAAATAATGAGTCAATACACATACCCTAATTCACTGTTAACGTGATAGTTCACCCAAAAATAAAATGAAACCTAACCAAACCTAACCTAAATGAGTCCCAAACCTAAATTAGTTGTTCCCTTAAAGGATTAGTTCACTTCAAAATTTCCTGATAATTTACTCACCCTCATCTCATCCAAGATGTTCATGTCTTTCTTTCTTCAGTCGAAAAGAAGTAAAAAAAAAAAAATTTGAGGAAAACATTCCAGGATTTTTCTTCACATAATGGACTTTGATGGCAACCAACGGGTTGAAGGTCCAAGTCGATGCAGTTTCAAAGGGCTTCGAAGAGCTTCAGAGGCTCTGCACGATCCCAGATGAGGAACAGGGTCTTATCTAATGAAACCATTGGTAATTCCCCACCCCCGTATATACAGTAATGTATATACTTTTTAATAGAGATCGACCTATATTGTTTTTTATATCCGATACTGATACCGATATTTGCATGTTTATGTCTCCGATAACTCATATATATAACCAATATTTATTTATTTATTGTGACCATTATAACAACAACAGCACTGAACTGAACAAACTGTTTTAAGTAACACTTTTTTGGTGCAATTTCACTCCTTCTTACATACAAAACACACATCTACATCAATAAATAGTGTCTGAAAGAGTGCAATATATATATATATATATATATATATATATATATATATATATATATATATATATATATATATATATATATATATATATATATATATATATATATATATACATACATACACACACACACACACACACACACACACACACATACAGGTGCTGGTCATATAATTAGAATATCATCACAAAGTTGATTTATTTCACTAATTCCATTCAAAAAGTGAAACTTGTATATTATATTCATTCATTACACACAGACTGATATATTTCAAATGTTTATTTCTTTTAATTTTGATGATTATAACTGACAACTAAGGAAATCCCAAATTCAGTATCTCAGAAAATCTGAATCTTACTTAGACCATAATTATATTAGACCAATACGAAAGGATTTTTAGAAATCTTGGCCAACTGAAAAGTATGAACATGAAAAGTATGAGCATGTACAGCACTCAATACTGAGTTGGGGCTCCTTTTGCCTGAATTACTGCAGCAATGCGGCGTGTCATAGAGTCGATCAGTCTGTGGCACTGCTCAGGTGTTATGAGAGCCCAGGTTGCTCTGATAGTGGCCTTCAGCTCTTCTGCATTGTTGGGTCTGGCATATCGCATCTTCCTCTTCACAATACCCCATAGATTTTCTATGGGGTTACAGTCAGGCGAGTTTGCTGGCCAATTAAGAACAGAGATACCATGGTCCTTAAACCAGGTACTGGTTGCTTTGGCACTGTGTGCAGGTGCCAAGTCCTGTTGGAAAATGAAATCTGCATCTCCATAAAGTTGGTCAGCAGCAAGAAGCATGAAGTGCTCTAAAACTTCCTGGTATACAGCTGCGTTGACCTTGTACCTCAGAAAACACAGTGGACCAACACCAGCAGATGACATGGCACCCCAAACCATCACTGACTGTGGAAACTTTACACTGGACCTTAAGCAACGTGGATTGTGTCCCTCTCCTCTCTTCCTCCAGACTCTGGAACCCTGTTTTCCAAAGGAAATGCAACATTGACTTTCATCAGAGAACATAACTTTGGACCACTCAGCAGCAGTCCAGTCCTTTTTGTCTTTAGCCCAGGCGAGACGCTTCTATCGCTGTCTGTTGTTCAAGAGTGGCTTGAGACAAGGAATGCGACAGCTGAAACCCATGTCTTGCATACGTCTGTGCGTAGTGGTTCTTGAAGCACTGACTCCAGCTGCAGTCCACTCTTTGTGAATCTCCCCCACATTTTTGAATGGGTTTTGTTTCACAGTCCTCTCCAGGGTGCGGTTATCCCTATTGCTTGTACACTTTTTTCTACCACATATTTTCCTTCCCTTCGCCTCTCTATTAATGTGCTTGGACACAGAGCTCTGTGAACAGCCAGTCTCTTTTGCAATGACCTTTTGTGTCTTGCCCTCCTTGTGCAAGGTGTCAATGGTCGTCTTTTGGACAACTGTCAAGTCAGCAGTCTTCCTCATTATTGTGTAGCCTACAGAACTAGACCGAGAGACCATTTAAAGGCCTTTGCAGGTGTTTTGAGTTCATTAGCTGATTAGAGTATGGCACCAGGTGTCTTCAATATTGAACCTTTTCACAATATTCTAATTCTAATTCTAATTTGGGATTTCCCTTAGTTGTCAGTTATAATCATCAAAATGAAAAGAAATAAACACTTGAAATATATCAGTCTGTGTGTAATGAATAAATATAATACACAAGTTTCACTTTTTGCATGGAATTAGTAAAATAAATCAACTTTTTGATGATATTCTAATTATATGACCAGCACCTGTATGTATGTGTATATATGTGTGTGTGTATATTTGTGTGTGTGTGTATATATATATATATATATATATATATATATATATATATATATATATATATATATATATATATATATATATATATATATATATATATATATATATATATATATATATACTCACCTAAAGGATTATTAGGAACACCTGTTCAATTTCTCATTAATTAGATTATCTAATCAACCAATCACATGGCAGTTGCTTCAATGCATTTAGGGGCGTGGTCCTGGTCAAGACAATCTCCTGAACTCCAAACTGAATGTCAGAATGGGAAAGAAAGGTGATTTAAGCAATTTTGAGAGTGGCATGGTTGTTGGTGCCAGATGGGCCGGTCTGAGTATTTCACAATCTGCTCAGTTACTGGGATTTTCACGCACAACCATTTCTAGGGTTTACAAAGAATGGTGTGAAAAGAGATAAACATCCAGTATGCGGCAGTCCTGTGGGCGAAAATGCCTTGTTGATGCTAGAGGTCAGAGGAGAATGGGCCGACTGATTCAAGCTGATAGAAGAGCAACTTTGACTGAAATAACCACTCCTTACAACCGAGGTATGCAGCAAAGCATTTGTGAAGCCACAACACGCACAACCTTGAGGCGGATGGGCTACAACAGCAGAAGACCCCACCGGGTACCACTCATTTCCACTACAAATAGGAAAAAGAGGCTACAATTTGCACAAGCTCACCAAAATTGGACAGTTGAAGACTGAAAAAATGTTGCCTGGTCTGATGAGTCTCGATTTCTGTTGAGACATTCAGATGGTAGAGTCAGAATTTGGCGTAAACAGAATGAGAACATGGATCCATCATGCCTTGTTACCACTCTGCAGGCTGGTGGTGGTGGTGTAATGGTGTGGGGGGATGTTGTCTTGGCACACTTTAGGCCCCTTAGTGCTAATTGTGCATTGTTTAAATGCCACGGCCTACCTGAGCATTGTTTCTGACCATGTCCATCCCTTTATGACCACCATGTACCCATTCTCTGATGGCTACTTCCAGCAGGATAATGCACCATGTCACAAAGCTCGAATCATTTCAAATTGGTTTCTTGAACATGACAATGAGTTCACTGTACTAAAATGGCCCCCACAGTCACCAGATCTCAACCCAATAGTGCATCTTTGGGATGTGGTGGAACGGGAGCTTCGTGCCCTGGATGTGCATCCCACAAATCTCCATCAACTGCAAGATGCTATCCTATCAATATGGGCCAACATTTCTAAAGAATGCTTTCAGCACCTTGTTGAATCAATGCCACATAGAATTAAGGCAGTTCTGAAGGCGAAAGGGGGTCAAACACAGTATTAGTATGGTGTTCCTAATAATCCTTTAGGTGAGTGTATACACACACACACACACACACACACACACACACATGCATACATACATACATACATACATACATACATACTTGCATGTGTGTGTATATATATATATATATATATATATATATATATATATATATATATATATATATATATATATATATATATATATATATATATATATATATATATATATATATATATATATATATATATATATATATATATATATATATATATATATATATATATATATATATACATATACTGTCACTAAAGTGTCTTTTTTAACATTAATGCTGTTACATCTTTTTATTTATAACAACAGGCAAGATAAATTTACAATGGCCGATCATTTCGCTATATAAGACCCTATTCCTCGGCTGGGATCGTGCAGAGCCCTCTGAAGCTCTTCGAAGCCCTTTGAAACTGCATTGATTTGGACCTTCAACCTGTTGGTTGCCATTAAAGTCCATTATGTGGAGAAAAATCCTGGAATGTTTTCCTCAGCTTAATTTCTTTTTGACTGAAGAAAGGAGGACACAAACACCTTGGGGCGAGTAAAATATCAGGAAATTTTCCGTTTGAAGTGAACTAATCCTTTAAGTTGTTCCACACCTTTATGAATTTCTTTCTTCTGCTGAACACAAAAGAAGATATTTTGAAGAATATTGGTAACCAAACAGTTGATGGACCCCAGTGACTTACAAATTATTATTTTCTTCCATACTATGGAAGTCAGTGGGGTCCATCAACTTTTTAGTTACCCATAACTTAAATACCTTCTTTTGTATTCAGCAGAATAAAGAAATTCATACAGATTTGGAAAAACAGAATTTTCTTTTTTGGGTAAATTATCCCTTTAAGCCTATTATTTTTATATTTTTGACCTGACAGGATGGTGTTTGCGGAAAATTGTGTACATCACTTGCCTGCATGTGTCCCTTCATATCCGTAAATAAAGAAAAGTTGCTCCTGCTACTTTGACGATTGTATGGTGTGGGAGTGCATTTTAAAAAAACACTGAACATGCAACAAAGCTTGTGATAAAACAAGAATCATCATTGGCTTGGCTTTTTGGAGATGGTGAGAACTGAGGGATTTGAAATTTTGGAGATGGAATTTTTATTACTCAACAGGTAAATCGATGATGAGTTTACCTGTTTGCTTAGCACGTGTTCGGGAAATGTCCCGCCCCTTCATAACAGTGAGCTCTACTCACTCAGATGTAAATAGGCTATTAAGGATGGCATTAATTTTAAACCAATTCAAGCCTGATTTAGACTTAATAATAATATTAACAAACAAGAGGATCATGCAGAATGGATTTCATTCATGGGCTATGCAAGCACAGCTTTCACACAGTGTTTTCAGAGTTGTATGTTTTGTTTTGTTTTTTAAATTTTCGTAGTCACTTTAAATACGATGTTATACACCATTTAATGGTGATATTTGGCAGAAAATTATGGTAATCCAAATATAATTGACACCTTTTTTGCTTATTCCATGGGCACAGATTATTTAAATGAGAAACATTGACTTCACGATCCGGAAAAAACACATTCCAAATGAGCTGTTCGTTGTAGTTCTTGAAAAGTGGATTCTGTTAAATAAAATACCTCCCTTTGGAGTGGACTTTGAGCTTTTTTATGCTCAAACAGCAACATTACAGATGCTACATTTCTAAGGATACTGCAACAGTTGCAAAATAACGTCACATTCTGCGGCATCTTTTTTAACCAATTAAAAATACATTAAAAAAAAAAAGTAAAAATATGCAGTCTACTCCACTTTACTGCGTCCACTGCGAGCCTGAAAAGTTTGCATTCTTTTAATTCAGCTAAAAGGTCATATCAATGATCTCTGTGGCATATCAATCTTCGGTAACACTTTAGTATGGTGAACACATATTCACTATTAACTATGACTTTTGCCTCAATGAACTCCTAATTTACTACTTATTAATGGTTGGTAAGGTAGTTTTTGTAACATTTAAGTTTAGGTATTGGGTAGGATTAAGGGATGTAGAATAAGGTCATGCAGAATAAGGCATTAAAATATGTGCTTTATAAGTAATAATAAACAGCCAATATCCTAGTAATATGCATACATGCTAATAAGCAACTAGTTAATAGCAAGAATTGAACCCTAAAATAAAGTGTTAAGTTACCCAATCTTCTATAAGTCACACATTTTCATGTGATAGGAATTCAGGTTCACCAAACTTTCCAAAACAAATTTTGGAATGCAGCAAAATGGGAAACTTCTTTACTTGAACTCCTGCATTCGCATGAGTATGAATGGAAGTCAGTGGAACAAACGTGTAGTGTGACTGCCCTTAAAAAGCAGTTGGCAGCATACAGTGCATTCTGTGCAGTTTTCAGTAGAAAGTTAGTCAATATTCCAGGTAATGTTCAATACTGAACATATCCAGTGCCTACACTGTTTCACAAATTATGAGCTAGTATACTTATGCGTGACATTTAAAATTAACTCCAACCTCTTTTTAGTTGCGATAGTGGCTCAGTCCACATTATGTTCACACTGGTGTTTTTAGGAAGCTAGGGAACTATTATACTATACTACTATACTATACTATACTACTATAATAATAATAAAATAATCATATAAATAATTTTATATTATTATTATTAGTAGTAGTAGTTGTAATCTTATTATTATACTTAGGGCAGTATTATGTAAAACTATTGTAAAACAACTGCACTGTATAATAATACAAAAAAATATTTCATAAGGTTTTTGTTTATTATATATATTTTTCTTGCTATAGTCAAACCCTTAAGGTTTAGTTTTGTAAGAAAACAGCAATTTCTGTGAAAACGGGTTTGCAAACATCTTATAAATCCAGAGAAATATTGAGATCATCTGTACACAAAAAGCAAAGCTGTCACTCTGAAACACGCAACAAACTTTTAACTTATTTAATTAAATTGCAACCTTTTGTGATTTGATAAGTGCACTAAAACATTGTGCTTTCGATTTTAGTTTGATATACTGTAGTGGCCAAAGGGATGTCTGGAAGGGATATTTGCACAATAGCCTATTTGCTTTTAATGACACTTCATGTTCTGTTAAACAATCAAAATATGAAAGCATGTTATATTTGGAAGAATACAATAAATTTGGTTAAGGTATTAAAATGACAAAATTATTTGGCAAGAAAGGCAAACTCCAGCATACAATTAAAAATGGGTTTTATTGTATTAGGCAAAAAGGCATATTAAAAACACAAAGCTCACAGGAAGCAAAGCATGCATTGACAACAGTGTAATCTAATCCATTTTTAAATGTTGGTTCTTCAAGCAGCCATTCTCCTGGGCATTGACTCACTAAACTTTGTACATGTCTCATGCTTAACTTCTTTCCAATCCTCTTTTAAGTTCTTCCCAAAGTTGAGCTTCTTTGAAAGTTAAATTCTGGGAACTAAGAGGAGGCTTCAAAAAGCTGAGCATTGACACTTTTATTGTTGCATGTGCGTTGTTTTGGAGGATTGTTACCATGTTGAAAAATATACATTTGATCTCCAAACAGATCCAGGTTTAGCAGGATTCCGAAGTATTGGTCCGTTTTCATAGTGCCAGCAACTTTGTAGATCCTTCTATTACCTGCTGTATATCACTTGCTGTATACATGCGTCCCCAATACCATTATGTTTATGCTTAATGGTGCCACGTATGCATTTGGTATTAAACATCTCCAGTCGTCTACTACGAACATACCCGACACCATCCAATGCAAGGTTGATAAATTTGGACTTGTGGGACTGCAGAACACAACTCTAACCTTCCATACTCTAACCCTTTGGCAAATGCAAGGTGTTTTTTGCAGTGGATAAAAAAAATGGTTTCTTTACTGCTACACAACCTCTCTATCCAGCCTCGTATAGCTGCTGGCTTACATTTCAAGCTGAAATTGGAGGTTGGAGCTGTTTTGAGGTGGTCACACTTTCAGGTTATTTTCATCCTCCTGTCAAAATTCTCACTAGTCTTCCTTGACCAGCCACGGCATTTTGCATTGTGCATGGTAGTGGTCTTGCAGTGCTTTGAAATAATTCTGTGGGCATTATGACCATTCACATCCTGCACATGAGCAATATTCAAAACCGATTGACCAGATTCAGCCCCTTTTAACAATATCCTCCTTGGTTGCAGAGGACAGCTCCTTCCATCTGACCATTTTCACTAAAACCCAGAAAATACCATTTAGACTTGCGACATAGTGATTTATTGAATCATATGCTGGGAATAATGAGTGCAAGATTGGTATGACCACTTGGCCAAAAATGACATCTGCACAATTTGTTATGTTTCATTGCGTCATGACAAATGATACAGCTGAAATGTAGAACACTTCATACTAATATATTGTACATTAGTTTTACACTCCGGGCACAACCTCACAGTCACAACAGTCAAGAACAAGATATTTCTTTCGGTTCATTTCAGTCAAGCACATTTTATTGTGGGGCACAGTTTTCATACTATTCTTAAAGAGGGTACATAACACACACAGTTTCTGCCAGTCTCATGTTAATCTTGAGTACCTATAGAGTAGTATTGCATCCTTCATATCTCAGAAGAGTCTTTAGTATTATCATATTTATAAAAGATAGATACACTAGGGCTGGGCGATATGGCTGAAAACTGTATCACGATATAAGCGTTTCATATCGGTCGATATTGATAATTATTTACATTTTTTTATGACCTTATTTAAAATAAGGATCAGGAGAAAAATATATTACATTTAAACATTTTTATTTTAAACCTTCCTCTGATTATAATCCCCTCAGTTATAAAGGCAGAAATGTCAACACAACCATGGAAAACACTCAAATAATTAAAATGTAAACATCCCTGGATAACTTTCGATTCACTATACGTTCAGACAGACATTTGATACAGTTTTACTCACCACCTGTGGTTTTGACTCCTGACGGGAACAAACAAACACACTTGGAGAACTCTGTTGCTGTTTCCTTAACGCTGGGTTATTTGGGAAGCTGAACAAGGTTATCTTTCCCTCACAACCAAAAACACAATTTTTTAGTGACATTGTTAATTTTGTGGTCTAAAAACAAAATGACAGCGCTGGCGATGGCTTCTGTAACCTGAAAGAAGCTCGTTGATGGACATGCTCTTGCTCTCGCTCTGGTTGATGTGCGAGCAATTCCGCCCTTTATGAAGTCATACATACTCTGAAAAAAACGTAACAAAACTTATTTGAATCCTGAAGGAGTGTATTTGTGAATTTATGATGACCCCCTTTAACTTTGCAATGGCACATCTCTGTCTATCTGTCCAGAGCCAGGTATGGCATTGTGGATTCAGGCGCAGCAGCTGCAGGGGGACGCCCTGCATCAGATGCAATCTCTCTACGGGCAGCACTTCCCCATTGAGGTGCGGCACTACCTGGCGCAGTGGCTGGAGGCTCAGCCGTGGTGAGTGTCTCCTCTGCTAGAAGCTCAGATCTATGTATATAATAGACCTTCAGTTTGGATGCCATATTGAATTTAATGCAGATGTAAATGAGGCTGTGAGGGATAGACAAACAGTCTTTACAATGGCATGCACTGTCTAAAGGTCCTAGTTAATTTTTACAACTCACAACTTTTAAAACATTTCATTAGCTGGACAATCCGTACTAGCAGAACAACAGCATTGTTTTCTTTCATGTAAAAAAATAAATAAATATGGCACTACCCTGACTAAGGTCTATAAAGTATGTGTACTATCGTAACAGGGCATGAAATTAACTAAAGCACGTTTATGCCATGTGCAGGGATGCCATCGACCTGGAGAACCAGCAGGATGAGTTTAAAGCCAAACGTCTGCTGGAAGGTCTGGTCCAGGAGCTGCAGAGGAAGGCAGAGCATCAGATGGGTGAAGATGGATTCTTACTGAAGATCAAACTGGGCCATTATGCCACACAGCTGAAGGTACGTGAGCCAGTTGCAGGTATATGAGGCAGATCCTGACAAGGATTAAACATTAGGGTTTCTTGGTTGCTTTCCTTGTGAAAAAATACAAACCCGATTCCAAAAAAGTTGGGACACTGTACAAAATGTGAATAAAAAAGAAATGGAATAATTTACAAATCTCATAAACTTATATTTTATTCACAATAAAATATAGATAACATATCAAATGTTGAAAGTGAGACATTTTGAAATGTCATGCCAAATATTGGCTCATTTTGGATTTCATGAGAGCTACACATTCCAAAAAAGTTGGGACAGAAGTTAAATGTATAGATAAGGAACAGCTGGAGGACCAATTTGCAACTTATTAGGTCAATTGGCAACATGATTGGGTATAAAAAGAACCTCTCAGCGTGGCTCATTTAAAACCTCTGGGCCAAGGCTCATTTAAAATGGACTGTGGCAAAGTGGAAAACTGTTCTGTGGTCAGACGAATCAAAATTTGAAGTTCTTTTTGGAAAACTGGGACGCTATGTCATCTGGACTAAAGAGGACAAGGACAACCCAAGTTGTTATCAGCGTTCAGTTCAGAAGCCTGCATCTCTGATGGTATGGGGTTGCGTGAGTGCGTGTGGCATGGGCAGCTTACACATCTGGAAAGGCACCATCAAAGCTGAAAGGTATATCCAAGTTCTAGAACAACATATGCTCCCATCCAGACGTCGTCTCTTTCAGGGAAGACCTTGCATTTTCCAACATGACAATGCCAGACCACATACTTCACCCATAGAAAACATTTGGCGCATCATAAAGAGGAAGATGCAACAAAGAAGACCTAAGACAGTTGAGCAACTAGAAGCCTGTATTAGACAAGAATGGGACAACATTCCTATTCCTAAACTTGAGCAACTTGTCTCCTCAGTCCCCAGACGTTTGCAGACTGTTATAAAAAGAAGAGGGGATGCCACACAGTGGGAAACATGGCCTTGTCCCAACTTTTTTGAGATGTGTTGATGCCATAAAATTTAAAATCAACTTATTTTTCCCTTAAAATGATACATGTTCTCAGTTTAAACATTTGATATGTCATCTATGTTGTATTCTGAGTAAAATATTGAAATTTGAAACTTCCACATCATTGCATTCTGTTTTTATTCACAATCTGTACAGTGTCCCAACTTTTTTGGAATCGGGTTTGTATACAGAACAAGGAGAGAATTTGATTTCTGAAATGGTTTTACATTCTCTTGCAATGGACACTTAATGAAGAAAAATTATGAAACTTTATGTGACCTCATACAATAGGCAACTGTGTTTGAATGTTCTTTAGAGTCCTTTCACATTTCGATTCACAGTTCGATTGCCTGGTCTGAACCTGAGTTTGTTTGCTCCCACCTCCCCCTGGGTTGTCTTTACATTATATAATTTGGGTCCAAACTGAGGTGCAGCTGTGGGGCCATCTCCTGGCGAGATGCGGGAATTCATTTAGCGTGCAACTCTGTGCATTATGGGTATTCTCTAGCCAGTGAGCGTATATGTCTATGGTTGAGCATACATCAGTTGTACACCACAGACTATAAAAAAAGATGGACAACGTCCCTTCACGATCTTCCATTGTAGAAAAGCCGCCAATGTCCGGATATGGTGCTGTCATTTTGTGCTGATTTGGGGCCTGTGTCTGCGCAGTAGTGACCTCGGGACCTGGACCTAATCATTATTTCTTTTAATTTTCCTCTAAATTATACGATCTGATGAGTATGAAGCAGCTTCAAAGACTATGTTGACTATGTTCACACTGTCAGTCCAAATCCGATTATTTGTGTGTCCGATTGGAATCTGATCTAAATGATTGAGAATCGAGGTCTATCGCATGTTTTATTTCAAATTATGTGTTCCTCTGATGAATTAAGTTCATACCCACAATGATCTGAGTTTGATGATCCTATGTTTTGTAGAACTCGTATGACCCTTGCCCTTTGGAGCTTGTGCGGTGTGTAAAACACATTCTCTACACTGAGCAAAGACTCGTACAGGAAGCATCCAATGTAAGTCACACACACAGTTTCTTTGGTTGTTGATATACACTAAGGGGTTATGATTGGATTGTGAATTAAATTTTGTATGTTTGTGGTGATCAGGCCAGCAGTCCGGGGTCGGGTCCGGTGGACGGCACCCCTCAGAGATACCAACAGATCAACCAGACATTTGAGGAGCTGCGTGTCATGATGCAGGACACAGAGAACGACCTCCGGAAGCTGCAGCACAGTCAAGAATACTTCATCATTCAGTACCAAGAGAGCTTGAGGATACAGGGTATGAACATATTACGCCATCTCATCCTGCACTTATCATTTATAATTTTTCTATATTATATCACAACACCACTGAATGATTGATTCTGATTGGATGGCAAACAAAACCTTTTTAGAGTAAGCATTACATAAAATAAGATATGCCGTTGATGTCTACAGATAAAGAGAGAATATATATTTGCTTTATGAGACTCCGCAAGTAAAAGCAGCCTAATGGCTACATTAAAGTGATTATCAAGTCTCAAATCTAGTTTAATTTTAGAGCCATTTACCGCTACACTGTAGTCTAAAGTACTGTACAGTCTGTAAAAATTCAGATAGACAAAAACTAGGGATTAGATAAATAACTAGTTATTACTAGTTTAATAACTAAACATTCACTCGTTTTCTCAATGCATTGATTACAAATCCTGGCGATGCATATGCATCGATCTTGAAACATGTATTTTTTAGAATCGTGAATCATTGATTTCGGTCAATAATCAATTTAAAATGCAAAGAATCAAATTAATTGAGATTTGATTGTGATTCAGTGCTTTAAAATATATAAACATTAACTTACAACATGTGCAAATTAATGGAGACATTGTGCGCCGTCATTCTTACCATCACAGCTCTCTTTCACAGACAGGCACTCTTTACTAGACTGCACTCACGCTCCGTTCGTATATCTCATTGACACATTTTTGAGCAGCCCACGTTTGAGCTCTCCTCAGGACGGCCACTGCTATTTACATGAGCAGTTGACAGCTCTCTATCGAGACAGCAATAGTCCGGTGTCCAACCGCACAAGCCATTGATAAAGCTGCCAAGTCATTGTGTGGTTACTACTATTGAAATAAAACACTTTCATTGTGTGGAAATGTAACCGTTATTTTATATAAGATAAAATACTTTGTTTTACGGAAATGGGTCATACAATTGACATTACCTGAGCAGTTGAAGTAAAACCCTGCTTATTCATTGATGCACATTTATTGCATGGGCGGAGAAAACACATAATGTAAGTGTCTAAAATGCATATCACGCACATCCGATGAATGATAATTTAAATTAATGTCGTTAATCTGAATGTACGAAGGAAATAACTTCAACATTAACAACATTGAAATAAGAGCATGCGGTTTATCTATCAATCAGGTGTGCATTAAAGTTGTGTTCGGTACTATAGCAACACTAGACACTCTCCGCATTTCTTTCAGAATCATCATAAGGAAAATGTTCCGTATAAAGAGAACAAAGAGGGCTTTTCTTACTATTCCGTGAAGAAAAGTTAGTTTAGGACTAGTTGGGAAAGTGCATGATATTCTGGGGTAGTCTCTTCATGGAAGCGTTGTTTGTTTAATGTACCTGGAACACTTTAATAAGGTTGTTTAGCCATTAACACTATCCTACACAAAAGCATTAACTAACAATACTTTTTAAGTTTCGGCTTATGTAATTTTCTACAACTGCCAATTTTTATAGGCTGTTAAAATAAAGTTAATAATAGCATCATTAAGAACATGAACTAACATCACTCTGACCCCTGAAAGTCGCTGTGTAATTCACACCCTGACTAAGACACACTGGGAAGCATTTAAATAATTCTATGAATGCAAAAAAAATGCAACATCGAATCGCATCGAATTTGAATTTGAATTGACTCGAATCGAACCGTTCTGAATTTGCAAAAATTGTTCTTGAATCGAATTGAAAACCTATGAATCGTGAATCAGATCGATTCACTGTCTACCCAAAGATCCACAGCCCTAATAAAAACCATATAAAACATTAAACAAAAATCAAACAATGGTTACACTTTATTTTAAGGTGTCCTTATTACAGTGTAGTTCTACATTTAAGTACTGAGTAATATTAATTACATATACTTAACATGGTTTAGGTTTAGTTGCATGTAATTATGCATAATTTATAGTTATTACTATAGTAACTACATGTAATGTGTAACAGGACACTGTAAAATAATGTGTTACCTGATTATGCATTAATATGGAACTCAGGGTGGGAAATTAACTTTTTTGTCACAATTCCTGGTGGATGCCCAATTTTACCAGCCACTTTTTCCGGAATTCAAATTTATAAAGGAAAGTGCACTAGCATATTTTGAATTGCTTCAGTATATTATTTTTTAAATTATTAATACATATTAACGTAGTTCCGAAAAGGTCTGCCCTTTTTGCCGATCGCATGGACGTTTCTGAATATAATTCTCATTCGGTCCAACTGCGCCGATTGCATAGAGCAGATAGCCTTTATTTCCACACTCTGCTCCTGGGGTCCTGTCTTCACCAGCTGTATGCAGTGTTGGGCAAGCTACTCTGAAACTGTAGCTTTACAAGCTACAAGTTACTTGTAAGTTAAAGTAGTTAAGTTACATTCAAGCTATAAACAGTACAAGTTACTATCAAAAAGTAGCTAGCTACATTGAAACTACTCTTCTTTTTCTTTACAGTGACATTGTTACAAATAATTGAATAATTTTTAATGAAGAATGTTATAATATTTGGGGTTTCAAGTAACATAATGCAATGTAATTATGATTTCAAAGATTATGGGGTGAATTCAGGTTGATCGGGACACTTTTTTCCCCAGTCATTTCAATGGCAAAAACTGTCAGAATCATTTGATTTTACACACAATACTCAAATATAGCCTATGTCTCAAACTGGCTGGAAAAGTATAAAATGGCTACAAATTTAACATCAGTGCAAGAAAAAAATCTATGCAACTTAAATGAAATACTCAGGAGTCAGGATTAGTCTAAAAATTTGTCTAAACTCACATCTGCAGTCGCCAGTCATGAACTGGTCATGTGAACAGTGCGCATTGCTTGACTATTTATTTTCATTTCAAATTGTTTCGTTTTAAAAGTAGGCATTTCAAGCTTTCTGTACACATATTTCTCATGTCTGTGAGGCAAGTAGCCTGCTGAGTTTTGGATTATTTATGAGACATGCTCCAGTTCGTGTGCAACGTGCTCCTGCGCCTCCATGTCATGATTATTGTCTGCTATAATCTATTTGCTTCTTATTTCTTAAATCCAGGCAATTGGTTGATGAAACATTGATTAAAAACTTAATGAAGTGGTCAAAATAATTTCTGACCCACTCTGTCTTTGACATTGCGCATGCATCTTTGCACTTTTCATAATCAATATAGCCTAGATGAAATTTAAAAATAACATAATATTTAAACATTAAATATGAAACAAAATACATTGTTTAATGGCTACAACAGGTATAGTAGGCTACAGTACAGTACTCCCCTCACCGCGGAGCTTCTCAGGTGCTGCGAACAAATCACTCCACAGAAGTAGCAGTGCTTCGCCTTCTGAGAATATATTTCCCAGTATGTATAAGGTTAGAAGATACGGTTATCTCATGTGACCTTGTTATTTGTACACGCTGTGACTATACACATCACATGTAAATAGGAAAATGTTGGCGTTATTTTGTCACTTATTGAGCAGTAGGCTAGATGGAGCCGTTTACCTCGGTGCTAAGCTAGGCTAGCAGTGGGTGCGTCAGACAGAGTTATGGCACGCACAGAGATGAGAATTTGTTGTGGAAATAGCCTAAAATACATGTTGATAATGTTTGTAAACATTTAGTTTTTACCAGTATTTTTAATAAAATGTGACTGACACACCAGGGCGATTTACCTGGCTTTTTTTTCTCTCAACAACTTAAGTCTTACCCAGTGCATACTTAGGTACAACTCAGTGTGACAAAGGCACATAGGCTATATAAATTCTCTAATGTGGATCACTATACGTTTTAACAAGAAAAATATGTTGTTTTAACTACACATCTTGTTATTACGAGAAAAGATGTTGTTAAAGTGACATCAAATCTTGTTATTATGAGAAAAGATGTTGTTAACCCCTAGTCTGAGCTGTTTTGGGGCCCTTTAGAAGTTTTGACATACTCTGACATTTGTGCTTTTTTTCAGTTGCTTATAAACATATTAATGGCAAAAGTGTAATTACACTGTATTCAGCATAAACTGGCCTTCCATAATATGTGAGCAACATGTACACTCACCTAAAGGATTATTAGGAACACCATACTAATACTGTGTTTGACCCCCTTTCACCTTCAGAGCTGCCTTAATTCTACGTGGCATTGATTCAACAAGGTGCTGAAAGCATTCTTTAGAAATGTTGGCCCATATTGATAGGATAGCATCTTGCAGTTGATGGAGATTTGTGGGATGCACATCCAGGGCACGAAGCTCCCATTCCACCACATCCCAAAGATGCTCAAACAATGCTCAGGTAGGCCATGGCATTTAAACGATGCCCAATTGGCACTAAGGGGCCTAAAGTGTGCCAAGAAAACATCCCCCACACCATTACACCACCACCACCAGCCTGCACAGTGGTAACAAGGCATGATGGATCCATGTTCTCATTCTGTTTACGCCAAATTCTGACTCTACCATCTGAATGTCTCAACAGAAATCGAGACTCATCAGACCAGGCAACATTTTTCCAGTCTTCAACTGTCCAATTTTGGTGAGCTTGTGCAAATTGTAGCCTCTTTTTCCTATTTGTAGTGGAGATGAGTGGTACCCGGTGGGGTCTTCTGCTGTTGTAGCCCATCCGCCTCAAGGTTGTGCGTGTTGTGGCTTCACAAATGCTTTGCTGCATACCTCGGTTGTAACGAGTGGTTATTTCAGGCAAAGTTGCTCTTCTATCAGCTTGAATCAGTCGGCCCATTCTCCTCTTTGTAAACCCTAGAAATGGTTGTGCGTGAAAATCCCAGTAACTGAGCAGATTGTGAAATACTCAGACCAGCCTGTCTGGCACCAGCAACCACGCTCAAAATTGTGACATTCAGTTTGGAGTTCAGGAGATTGTCTTGACCAGGACCACACCCCTAAATGCATTGAAGCAACTGCCATGTGATTGGTTGATTAGATAATTGCATTAATGAGAAATTGAATAGGTGTTCCTAATAATCCTTTAGGCGAGTGTATGTACATGCTTGTATTTTTGACAGAATAATGTTTATGCATGGTTTTTCATATCTCGTTATTACGAGAAAAGATGTTGTTAACGCGACATATATCTTGTTATTACGAGAAAAGATGTTGTTAAAGCGAGATAATATCTCGTTAATATGAGAAAAGATGTTGTTAAAGCGACAATATCTCGTTATTACGAGAAAAGATGTGTCGCTAAAGCGACATATCTCGTTATTACGAGAAAAGATGTCAACATAATATCTTGTTATTACGAGAAATTATGTTGTTAAAGTGACATTATATCGTTATTACAAGAAAAGATGTAGTTAAAGTGACAATATCTTGTTATTACGAGGAAAAATGTTGTTAAAACAACATCTCGTTATTACGATGTTGTTAAAAGTGACATCTCGTTATTACAAGAAAAGATGTAGTTAAAGTGACAATATCTCGTTATTATGAGGAAAAATGTTGTTAAAACAACATCTCGTTATTACGAGAAAAGATGTCAACATAATATCTTGTTATTACGAGAAAATATGTTGTTAAAGTGACAACATCTCATTATTATGAGAAAAGATGTTTTTAAAGAGAGACATATCTCGTTATTGGCACATGTTTGAGCTGATGGAATTGAAGTGACCATTATCCACTGGAATTAAATTGTTTTTATTTCTTTAAAAAGCAAAACGACAGTAATGTAGTAATGCGGTAGTAAAACATTATTGCGGTAATTGCGGTAATATGAGAAAAGATGTTGTTAAAGCGACAATATCTCGTTATTACAAGAAAAGATGTCGTTAAAGCGACATATCTCGTTATTATGAGAAAATATGTTGTTAAAGTGACAATATCTCGTTATTTCGAGAAAATATGTCGTTAAAGTGACATAATATCTTGTTATTACGAGAAAAGATGTCATTAAAGTGACAATATCTCATTATTACGAGAAAGATGTCATTAAGCGACATATCTCGTTATTACGAGAAAAGATGTTAAAGCGACATATCTCGTTATTATGAGAAAATATGTTGTTAAAGTGACTATCTCGTTATTACGAGAAAGATGTCGTTAAGCGACATCTCGTTATTACGAGAAAGATGTAGTTAAAGTGACAATATCTCTCGTTATTACGAGGAAAAATGTTGTTAAAACAACATATCTCGTTATTACGAGAAAAGATGTCGACATAATATCTTGTTATTACGAGAAAATGTTGTTAAAGCGACATATCTCGTTACTATGAGAAAAGATGTCGTTAAAGCAGCATAATATCTTGTTATTACGAGAAAAGATGTCGTTAAAGTGACAACATCTCATTATTATGAGAAAAGTTGTTTTTAAAGAGACATATCTCGTTGTTTGATGAGCTGATGAAATTGAAGTGACCATTATCCACTGGAATTAAATTGTTTTTATTTCTTTAAAAAGCAAAACGACAGTAATGTAGTAATGCGGTAGTAAAACATTATTGCGGTAATGTAAACATTGCCGTGGCATGTTCTATCCTAACTTCACTTTAATCTTGCGAGATCTCATTGCACGAGATCTCATTACACCCCTAATATCTAAAAAAGGTATGCGCTTGTCTCGTTTGGGGAGATGCTTCTGCCAGGGCGGCTGGGGGTGGGGTAAAGGTTTTTTTTTTTTTTTTTTTTTTTTTTTCACAGTAAAGTTTTTAATTTCACACACAAAATTGTATCCATATAGTGTATGACACAACCTAGAATGACACAACATCTAGGTGGGAGGAGCTTCACATTTGTTAGTTGGAACTGTAATGGACTGAACGAACCAGTTAAGCGTAGTAAGATATTACATCAGCTCCAACATCTATTGTTAAGGAGAAGATGGGTTGGTCAGGTATTTCACTCCAAATTTCAGGGTAAAGCCAGGGGTGCGGCAATTCTCACACACAGGTCAGTTCACTTCATATGCTCTGACGCTATATTCTAATGGGATATTTGTAATTGTCTCTGGTAAAATCAATAATTTTCCAGTTCTCCTCGCCAATCTTTATGCACCCAACTGGGATAACGATCATTTTTTCAGACATTTATTTTCTGTACTGCCTGATACCTCTTTGCATCATCTCATTTTGGGAGGTGATTTTAATTGCTGGATTAATCCCAAACTCGACCGCTCCTCTGTTAGACATAACACGCTATCTAGTCTGCAAAAGTGATTCAGTCTTTTATGGAGGAGTTTAAAGTCTCTGATCCTTGGCGTTTCTTTTTCACTGCCGGTTGTATATTCTGTATATAACTGTGTATGTGACAAATAAAACTCTTGAATCTTAAAAAGAATACTCATTCTTTTCTCAGGTTCATCATACTTTTACACGGATTGACTTTTTCTTGATAGATAACAGGTTCATTTCTTCTGTTGAAACATGCTCATGCAACGCTATCGTTATTTCAGACCATGCACCGGTTAGTATGAAAGTGTGTATCAGGGAGCTTGATGGCACACGGCCACCTTGGCGTTTAAATACCCGTCCGTTGTCAGACGAACATTTTAAGGAATTTGTGTCTAATCAAATAGATGTGTTGATAAATAGATATCAACAGTCTTCAGATGTCTCAGCATCCCTTCTTTGGGAAACTATGAAGGCATACTTAAGGGGGAAAATCATTTCATACACTGCATATAGGGAAAAAATTAGGAAACGTAAATTATCTGAAAATGTTCAGAAAATTGCTCATATAGATAATATCTATGCAATTTCTGCCTCTCCGGATACATACAAGGAGCGTCTTACTCTACAGGCTGAATTTGACATTCTTTCATCATGTTATGCAGAGATTGTAATGCTTAGATCCAGATACAAGTACTATGAAGAGGGTGATAAGGCAAGTAAGCTACTGGCCCATGAATTAAAGCAGGATTCATCCTCTCATCTCATTCTTCAGATTCAAACATCAGGGGTAACAACAATCCCCCAGTTAATTAACGATCATTTTAAAGAATATTTTACTTCTCTACATGCATCTGAACAAATTGATAACCCCCTTGCTTTTGAAGGTTTTTTTTTTTTGTGAATTGAACATACCCACTGTTGACTCTGCGGCTCAGTTAGAAGAACCTATCACTATAGAAGAACTCACTCGGGCTGTTACTTCTATGCAAAATGGTAAATGTGATGGATATCCAATAGAGTTTTATAAAACATTTTTTGACAAACTGGCCCCCTTAATGATTGACATGTATCTTGAGTCATTTGATTCGCTAAAGCTCCCCCAAACACTTAATCAGGCTTCTATCGCTTTCATTTTAAAGAAAAATAAAGACCCCCTTTACTGCACTTCTTACCGCCCAATCAGTCTCCTTAATGCTGACTTTAAATTTTTATCAAAGTTGTTAGCATTACGTTTGGAATCTACCTTATCATCCATTATTTCTCCAGACCAGACTGAGTTTATTAAAAATAGACACGCTTTTTTTAATATTAGGAGACTATTTAATATTGTATACAATCCCTCCTCTTCTATTGTCCCAGAGGCTGTAATTTCATTAGATGCAGAAAAAGCCTTTGACCGGGTGGAGTGGAAGTATCCTTTTTACACTTTGGAGAAGTTTGGTTTTGGACGCAGATTTATTTCTTGGGTGAGATTACTATATTCTGCCCCACAAGCTTCTGTCAGGACCAATAATACTCATTCATTATATTTTCCCCTCCACCGGTCCACTCGCCAGGGATGCCCTTTAGGAATGGTCTTCTCTTCGCCATTGCTATTGAGCCCCTCTCTATTGCACTGCGATCTAATTCTTCTATAATGGGCATAAAAAGAATGGGTACAGAACAAAAGGTGTCTTTATATGCGGACGATCTCCTTCTCTACATTTCGGATTTGGATAGGTCAGTATCTGCAGCTCTTAATCTCTTAAATCTCCTTTAGGTTCATTTCTGGTTATAAACTAAATCTAAGCAAATGTGAGATTTTTCCACTAATCTCTGCAGCTAGGAATTACCCTTTACATAACTTTCCATTTAAGATCTCGCAACATAGATTTACTTATCTTGGTATTTGCATTACAGATCAATTTAAAGACCTTTTTAAATTTAACTTTGCTAATTTGCTGCTCCAGATGGAGAAAGATTTTGAGCGCTGGTCACTGCTTCCCCTGTCCTTGGCTGGAAGAATTAACTCGGTTAAAATGAATATCCTTCCAAAATTCTCTTATTATTTCAGTGCATATCCATTTTCCTTCCTCTACACTTTTTTTGGAAAATTGATTCCCTAATTTCGGGATTAATTTGGAATAAAAAGATCCCTAAATTCGTAAAGCATTCCTTCAGAGATCTAAAAGTATTGGGGTATGCCCTTACCTAATTTTCAGTTTTATTATTGGGCTATAAATATTAGAGCCATGCAATACTGGTTAAATCAAGATCATTCCCATGATTCATCTGTGTGGCTTACCATGGAGGCTATTTCATACATGCCCACTTCGCTATCAGCATTATTACACGCTCCCATTAAATGCTCATCCCCTCCCTATACCAAAAATGTTATTGTTAAAACTAACATTAAGAATTTGGAAGCAATTCAGACACCATTTTGGCTTATAAACCTCCTCTATTTCTTCACCTATAGCAGCAAATTTTGTTTTCCCACCATCATTAATAGATAGGACCTTTTCTCAGTGGTCAACATTGGGTATGATAACATTTAAGGATCTTTATATAGATAATGTATTTGCATCTTTCCAGCAACTACTTGAAAAATATGCATTGCCAAAGCACCATTTTTTTAGATATCTGCAGGTCCGCAGTTTTGTTCAGGATGCACACCCTCATTTTCCTAACCTCCCTGGTGTTACTCCCATTGCCTCTTTCCTCAAATCTATCCATGTTATGAAAGGTATGATCTACCATTTTTATGAAGCAATCTGCGCCTTGCGAGAAAGCTCACTTGCATCTATTAAATATCAGTGGGAGGAGGATATAGGAGAAAATATTTCTGAAGAACAATGGGAGAAGATTTTACACTGTGTGCACTCCTCATCCTTCTGTGCCAGGCATGGTTTAATGCAGTGTAAAATCCTTCATCGCACCCACTGGACCAAAGTTAAACTTTCTAAAATATATTCCGATGTGGATCCCATATGTGATCGCTGTCATCAAGCCCCTGCAACTACTGCGCATATATTTTGGTCCTGTCCTTCTTTATACAAATATTGGTCTCAGATCTTTAAAACATTATCTGAAACTCTTGGAATTCAGATTGATCCTTCGGCTGACACAACTTTATTTGGCACTCGCCCCCTTTTGCTTGTCTTGCCAAAATATACGATTGATTTCGTTGATTGACATCTAATTTTAATAAATTGGAAATCGCCTACACCCCCTACTCATTCTTCATGGATTAAAGATATTTTTCATTTTATTAAACTAGAAAAATCAGACATACAATCTGTCCTTTCCTAGATTGTGTAGGAAAGTAAAAGTTCTTAAACTCCTGTCTATCTATCTCCTCTGGCATTTAAGAATCTTCTTCTTACAACTGTGATTTTAATTTATAGATGTTTTTGGATGACCAAGCTTTTCATGGTTCCTTGGTTATCTTACTATCATTCCTTTTTTTTTTTTTCTTCTTTTTTTTTACTCTATTATTATTATTTTTCATTTTGTTTGTTTGTTTGTTCTTTCCTTTTTTTCCCCCTTTTTTATAGTTGTTGTTCTGCTGTATATTGTATGTACTTCTGCTGTTATTTTATTTTCTCCCTCTCTTTGTTTGTAGTTCATGTGGAATCCTGTTTGAACGCAATTCGCATCATATGACAGATTTATAATTGTATTTCTCTTTTTTATTTATTTACTTAGAACTATCCTTGTTCTGTTTCCATGGCCCTTTTTATTAACAAGAGAGACAGACTATAATACATATATGGGATATTTCAATGGTATCTGTAATTGTTTGATGTACTCTGTTTATGTGGAGAAAACCAAAATAAAGTGAGAAAAAAAAAAAAATCAATTCAAGATTGCAATTAGGGCTGGGATGTCCCAATTCGATTTTGATTCTCGGTTTTTGATTCAATTCAATGAATTCAATGATTACATTTTCACTGCCCGCACCACAAAAAAGTAGTAAATAAATAAAATAGCTTTCTCCGCAACGTAATTTCTCTTGATTGAACTCAAGCCGAGTGAGTCGTTCTGAACAAAATGGCAAAAACATGTCATATCCTACACAGGGCTTTCTGGGAATGTTTACTCAGTTACTCAATGACTCATTGAACTGTATCTTGTATTTTTAACCGATTCATTGAAATTTTATCTGTCGAGTAGCACAGTTGAGTAGTTTGGCCAGCCTTCCTCCAGCCGAGCGTGTTCAGAGAGAATCGGGTCTGCAGAGCAGGAAGTCCACGCTAGAGGCCTGGCTCACACGAGAGGCCAACACCTTACAGAAATACAGACAGGTACACTGAATCCACATGATACGCATGTCTATTTTGCTTTCTACGCAAATGTTTTGTGGAAATCAGGAGCAATATTTTATATTATATTTTCCAGAAGTTGAATAATATAATGTTTGTGTGTAGGAATTGGCGGAGAAGCATCAGAGAACTCTAGCTTTGTTGAAGAAACAGCAAACCGTGATCGTGGATGATGAACTGATCCAATGGAAGAGACGACAGCAGCTTGCAGGAAACGGAGGACCATCAGAGGGAGGACTGGACATACTGCAAGCCTGGTACTGATGCACAATATACACACACTCACACTTATATTTTGCCTTCATGGACATATTGTGATGTTATTTATCAAAGTGTAAATCAAAATATAAAATAAAAAATGCATCAATCCAAGTCGCAATTTAATTTCGGCTTCCGAATTTCATTCATAAGTTGCATTTCATTTTTACATGCACAAAACTGCACATGCGTTGACTGACTGTGGCAAGGCTGTGCATTTGACTGTGTGCTTGCGCTCGGGTACACGTACAAAAAAAACCCGAAGTATACTTTTGGCTGAAGAGTATGCATGTACTGTACACTCACCGCTGGATTTTTGTAACCGCGATAAGCCAGATCATATGCGCATTTAAATTTTTGCAGTATTTACATTGGTTGTAACTCGTGGCGAGAGATAGCTAAAAACTGTGCATGCTTCGAACACCAGTCAAAAGAAGTATACTTTGCAAGGCTGTGCGTTCGCCTGTGTGCGTACACTTGCGTACTTAGTATACTTTGGGCTTAACAATTATGTCAGACTGTTTGAACGGACACTGAATGATAACAAAGCAGCACAGAAGAGTGGATTCACTGAGATACAGTTGTCTGTATGAGATGTGCACGTGCTACATTGCTAGGTTCCTCTTGGACAGTATTTCATGTTCTTGTTTTGTGACTGCAGGTGTGAGAAGTTGGCCGATATGATTTGGCAAAACAGACAGCAAATTCGTCGAGTTGAACACCTGACACAGCAGCTGCCCATACCAGGACCCACAGAAGAACTTCTCACGGAACTCAACGCTACCGTCACAGATGTCATATCAACACTTGTCACCAGGTGTGCACACAGTCGCTTCCGTCACTGGACACTGTTGTCTCTCTCAGAGAAGCAAGGTTTTGAGCTGTCTTTTCTTCTGGTCTCTCTGCAGCACATTTATTATTGAGAAACAGCCTCCTCAAGTGCTGAAGACTCAGACAAAATTTTCGGCGACGGTTCGCTTGCTGGTCGGTGGAAAACTCAACGTCCACATGAATCCTCCTCAGGTTAAGGCCACAATCATCAGCGAACAGCAGGCCAAGGCATTACTCAAGAACGAGAACACCCGCAAGTAAGATTACAGAGTGCACCAAATTAATAAAATGAAACACTTTCAAAAAACAAGCAACTGACATAATGGTCTGACCTGGCTAAAACTTAACATGGAAGAGATTTAGAACTTGTTGCTTTATCTCATTTGGGGTAGGGGGCCACATTGGCCAAAATATTACAAATATTACTGAAGTGGTGGAGCCCCCATTTTCTTATGTCCGCTAGGAGTAAGACATAATAAATATAAAAAATAAAATATCTAAAGGCTTCCATCAAGATATCAGACCAAAAGGACCAGAGAAAACACAATAACTTAGATCAGGCATTCTCAACCCTGGTCCTCGAGGGCCAATGTGCAGGACAGTGGCCCTCGAGGACCAAGGTTGAGAACCCCTACTTATGTCGAGTTCACACTGCCCGATTTTAGCCTCGATTTTGACTCGCCGACAGGTTTTGCTAAATCACAGACAAATGCCCAAAATCATAGGCAAATCGGTGCTCATGCACGTGAGTGACAATCACACAGTGTGAATGATGCCGATGAGTCGATGATGCCCATGAGATATTTGGCATGCTAAATATCTGGACATGTCCGCGATTCAAACTCCTGCCGTGTGAAATGTGTTCTGACTGAAAATTAAATTGGCGATGGCCAATGAGAGAGCAAGATACAGGGCAGCGGGAGGTTCAGGGAGGAGTTATAGACCAGAATATCAGTATTTTAATAGAAATATTTACAATTATATCAAACAGAAACAAGGCACAAACATTTGCTTGACCAGCTGCAACAGCAGCACATTGCAAAATTATTTATTTACCTCAAACTCCCTTTGCAGAACACAATCCTTGCTCCCTAGTGTCTCCCCAACCATTTCCTCCGTCATAATTTCCTTTTTCGCTGCAAATCAGAGCACAGACAACTTGGATCACAAACGTTCTGCAGTTTATCATTTTTAATAACAATTCCATTCTCATGCAAGAACTCCAGTCTGACGCACGCGTGATGTTGCGTTGTTTACTTGTCACATCTCACGTGTGCTTGGTTGTGAAACATAGTTTGCGCCCCGGAGAGAGTTGTCAGTGACTCTTGCTATTGTAAAGTCATGCAGTGTGAAACCTCCTGTCGCCGATCCATCTTGCAGTATGAACACAGCAGTGACTGAATGCTACCCCAGATAGTCATGCAGTGTGAAAAGACCAGTGATCCGACCAGTTTGAAAATCGTGCAGTCTGAACTCGGCATTAGATGATACATTTATTGTAAATAGCAGAAAGAAGGAACAATAAAATAGTAGAATTCATTGAAGAGGCCCACAGCCCAATCAAAACAAAGTAGCAATGAACTGGTATGATTTTTTTAACAAAAAAAGTGGTATTTTTCATCAGAAAAACTCAAGGCCCAGAATAACAAACAAAGCCAATCTAACGAAATTAAACAGCAACCTATCATAAAGAAAAAAAATGTTACAATCAACTTTACCTAACTAATCTTACCAAAAACACAGAATAAACCAGTTTCTGTCACACTTAACGGGATTCGTTTTACAAGGGGAGGTGGGGGTAAAGTAATTTTACCTCAGGACGTCTGTAATATTAATGGCCAATTCGCACGGGATAAGACATCTCAGTAAAACTAGCAGAAGTGGGAGGGGTAACTCGCTTTATGCACCAAAGTAACCTCATCATGTGCGTATGACGTTGCTTCCTGTTATCATGTGAGCAAACACACAACATGGCGCCAACAAGAAAAACGCGAAACTGCAGCAGGGAAGAAACGCTGTGTTTAATCTCGGTTTGGGGACAATGTCGGTTTCAGAGGCAGTTTGAGACCATGGTGCATAATCACACTATTTGGAAACAGATTTCTAGAGCTAAAAGAAGTGTTGTGCCTCTAATAAGTGCTTTCGATTTTCTTTTTGCTTTAAATGGTATGCAGAAAATACTGTAGGTTTGCCACAGAGATGTCCCACCACCTACAACGCAACCGAATGCTTCTTCAGGTGCCTCCATGCTTGCAAAATGCGCAAAAAACTACTTTTAAACAGGAAATGACGGAATTTTACTGTACATTTTTACAGTGGGTCTATTCGAACAGGATTAGTATAACCTGAGGTCATTTTTCCAGACCTTTTTACAGAAGGTAAAAGTCTCTGTAATCTTTACTGACATTGTCCGTCATGATTACCGAGATGGCACATTCGGACTGGACTAAAATCAGAACCTCTGGTAATAATTACTTTACCCCCATCTCCCCATGTAATACTAATCCCGTCCGAATAGGGCTTTAGTCTGTCTATATCATCTTAGTTTCACTTTCACTGACGTTCATTGTGTTCTGTTGACAAGACAACTATGCGTCGCTCCGTTGCTCTGATTGGTTGTAGGTCTATTCAATTGAGATCTTTCCTGGTTCTGACTAGAATCTGAGTATGACGACGTCAGGCTAATGTTATACCGTTTTATGGACATCACCACCAAGGCCTGTAGAGAAAAACTGTTTTGTTCCTGTGTGTGTACATGTGCTTAAATAATAATGAAAAGTGTCATGACTTGTTTGTCCTTTCTTTATACTGAAGTGACAGCAGTGGAGAGATTTTGAACAACAACTGTGTGATGGAGTACCACCAAACCACTGGCACCCTGAGTGCACACTTCAGAACCATGGTAAACTGCACTTAAATGCTTTGTTACACATTGTGTTTGCACGCACCACAAAATGCTGTTAACCCTATAAAGCCTACTGTATCATATTTAACGTTTCTAAGGCCTCTCTAAACATGATCAAAACTTTGCTGAAAGGCTTGTTGTATACAATCTACTACATGCCTTCTGTCGTCTGATTAATAATTGAATTATTTTTTGCTGTCAAATCTTGACTGCTTTTTTATAAAGTAAAGTAAACCTGATAATTACTTTTAGGAATAACTTAAAGGGATAGTTCATCCAAAAATGAAAATTCTGTCATTAATTACTCACCTTTATGTCGTTCCAAACCTTTGTTCATATTCGAAACACAAATTAAGATATATTTGATCAAATTCAAGAGCTCTCTGACTCCTCCATAGACAGATATTTAATTAACACTTTCAAGGCCCAGAAAGGTAGTAAAAACTTTGTTAAAATAGTCCATGTGACACCAGTGGTTCAACCTTAATTTTATGAAGTGACAAGAATACTTTTTGTGCGCAAAATCAAACAAAAATAACAACTTCATTCAACAATTTCATTCTAGCCTGTGTCAGACTCTTGTGCAGTTTACATTGTAAAAACAAAAGCAGATCCCGCGTCATCATCACAAGGATGTGTCGTGGCGCTCATGTGAACTGCATCGGCTGCGGTAGAACTCGAAAACGCTGCACTATTTATAATGTAAATGTAATAATTTACGCTTACTCCTACTACATAGGAGACTGAAACAGGTTATGGTCTTATGGGTTTAGAACGACATGAGAGTAATTAATGACAGAATTTTACACTTTAACACTTTTACACTTACATTTTACACAGAAAGAAACACTTTAACCCTCCTAATGCATTTAGGTCGATACTTAAAAAAATAAATAAAATAAATCATACGAAAGTACGAAAATGAAGCGTTGGATATGTGCTAATACTGTCAAAATACATCTTTTTTCTTGTTTTTTTTCCAATTTTGTTTGAAACCTTTTCAGAGTAAATCTGATGTTCTTTTGATGTTTTGTTAGAAATAGAATGTGTAGTTTTCACAAATTTAAACTGTTTTGAGCAGTACAAAGGAATTTAATTCACAGTGGTAATTCTTATATGTTCTTATAAATTTCATATAATAATTTCTCCTGAATATTTATAAAAATATTTATTTTCTTGCATTACATTGGTTTTTGATGTAGGTCTTTCAAAGAATTTCTAAATTTTTAATGAAAAAGAGTCGTAGGTGCTCAACACGCAATCATCTTCATTAAAAGTAAGGAAACTGAATGATCTTACCAGTGCTGTTGCCGCCCACTCTCTCCAATTGCGTTCTTTGATTTTGAAATGAGCTGATGATCAATAAAATGCAGCTCATATCTGTTGTTTTAAGTGACGTGAACGCCAATAAATCTGCATATAGTGCGGGAATTGAAGATTGGATTTATATACCTTTTGTGGAGATACATTTATGTCTCCAAGTGTAAATTAAATCGTTTTGATAAATCAGATAGCTTTGATTTACAGTACGTGTGTTCTCCAGGTCGTGCTTACCAGGTTGTTCATAAAAGCCAAAATGTGCCCAGATGTCGGCTTTTAAAGTAGTCGTTGTATGCTACCACGACAAAGCACGTACGCAACAAATGACGTCAGAAAATAATCAGTACATTATAATCAGTTATGGTCTATTACTGAACCGATACCGAATCGTCTGCATCGTGAATAATCAAAGAAATTATTCATTTCGACACCCCTATTTTGTGCATTCACCCATTAATCAGAAGTTACTGATAAAATATGGTTTTAGTTGAAAAAAATAATAAGTTAGGTCCAAATGGACTTGGGAATGCAAAAGATGTACAGTATACAGTGTTTGTTTTTTTGATGCATCTCAAGGGTTAATATATTGTTAGTAATATTTCATGATGAGAAACTTAGGTTAACTTGATTATCCATACGATTATTTATACATCAATTTAAAAAAAAATCATGTTAATATGTGAGTCTCAAATATACACCAGGCTTTTGAAAAATGTTCATCTCCCAACCATCATTGTACTGCATTGCATTATATGTTTTGCAACCCCCCACAAAATAAAAATGCAGAGCTTTGATCATCAAACTAAGAATTTAAATGTCATACTAATATGCTAAAACTATACATTAAAAATATATATATATATTTTCTGACTATTATTTCATTAATTTAGATTTTTTGACCTGCTGTTTTTTTTTTTTTTTTTTTGAGTCAGTGGATGTTTTGTGTTTTGATTAATCAAACCTATTGTTTGTAATAATATTTTAATGATTAGTTTTTTATTTTTTGTTTGCAGTCTCTGAAGCGTATTAAGCGGTCTGACCGCCGTGGGGCGGAGTCAGTGACTGAAGAAAAGTTTACAGTTCTCTTCGAGTCTCAGTTCAGTGTGGGAGGAAATGAACTTGTGTTTCACGTGAAGGTGAAACATTAAACTAAAACAGAAATCTTGTAATTTGTTGTCTTATTATGCAACATTGTATCATTAATAAATTTGTGCCTTTTTGCTTCTCTCTTGCACAGACATTATCCCTGCCTGTTGTGGTCATCGTTCATGGCAGTCAAGACAATAACGCTACAGCGACAGTATTGTGGGATAATGCTTTCTCTGAGCCGGTTAGGCATCATTTACATATTGTTTGCATATTTGAATGAAATGTACTGTTCTCATCAATGGTATCTTTTAGTGATGCACCAATTATTTTTACCTTAAAACCGAAATTCGTTGTTGAAATATAAAATTTATTCGGTAGCTGTACTCAATTTTATATATATATATATATATATATATATATATATATATATATATATATATATATATATATATATATATATATATATATATATATATATATATATATACATACATACATTAAATAATGAAGACAACAGGTTAATAAAAAAATACAATGAATATATAACACTGCATATATTTAGCAAAATGCTCTTCTCTGGAGTTATTTTGTCTAGTTAACTAACAAGCTTTTGTTATGTTGTCATTACTAACTTATTTAATATTCAGTACACATGCACAAAGTGAAAAACAAGAAGGGCATAGTTTAAAAGAAAAAGAAATCACAAAAATCGCGGTTGCTGCGGTTCTGCGGTTGGCTCCTCAATAGTGCGGTATTGCAGTTATCGCGACAGCCTAATGTTTAATGGAACTTTATATACTTGATATCTCCGAAATGTATACCATTAACTTTTTTTTTTCTTCTCAAAGCTAAGCGTAACAAATAGCGTAACAAGCTGTAAGCTGTCAGTGAATAGCCTAACTGTGTATATGCATGATGCTCAGCATTGTGCTTTCAGAGCTGCGTGCTTTCACTGACTTTCATAATTTGAATCTCAGACAATCATATTTATAGCTCCTAACTTTATAAAACAAGATGTGTTACTATGATGAATGATTAGGCTACCTCAAAATGTAGATCTGTATGTGTGATGTACTTTATCTGTCTTAAATAGGCTACAAACACAACACATCTTGTTTATGCTCACGTCCCAGCAATTAGCCTACTCTTCTGTATGCTATAGGTTGCCGACACCTGGTTTAAATTAATTTTGCCAAAGAAGAACTTTTTCAAAAGTAGCCTACTTCGTGTTATGATATCATCTTTGAATTGAAATAATTGTAATGTGACGATCGGGTGCGCGTTGGGTGCGGATATGTAAATCAGAGAAAATCATAGATGCGGGTGGGTGGCGGGTGGATGATTTTTTTTGTAAACAGCGGATTGGGTGGCGTTAGAGCTGATCCGCGCATCTCTAGCATAGACTAAAAGATCTCGGTTTATAAAAATGAAGGTCCAACCCAGCCCTAGCATCCATGCTTGCCTTGTACTACAGTGTTCACAACAGAATGTGCCTGTGCTCATTAGGTTCTTCATTATGTTTCCTTAGGGTCGAGTTCCGTTCGTAGTGCCTGATAAGGTGCTGTGGCCGCAGTTGTGTGAGGCTCTGAATATGAAATATAAATCAGAGGTTCAGAGCGACAGAGGCCTGTCAGAAGACAATCTGGTGTTCCTCGCTCAGAAAGCCTTCAGCATCTCCAGCAATAACCCTGAGGACTACTGCAACATGACCATCACCTGGTCTCAGTTCAATAGGGTAACCATCACTAATACACAAACCAGTGTCCTTACATCTCTTCTCTTATCACCTGAAGATGTTGTTCTTTGAGGTAATTTTTTTCAATAGTTCGTAGCAGACTGAACGATTAGGACTGAATCAGTTAAATTATCTGATGCAGCCTTTCGGTCATGTGGGCCACTAAATGAGCAGAGAATTATAATAATGTTGCAACACACATATGTGTTTAGTTTTAATAAATAGCATTTTAGAGGCATGCATTACAGTGTTTTCCACTGGATTTTGAGAGACATCTGGGAGTGGACCTCTAGTGGGGTATGGGGGCATGCCAAACCAAAAATAAAAAGCATATATGGAATTAGTTGGTTTTCCAAATTCACGTTAAACTCAGCACATGCAGAGATGCAGTTTAGTATGAAAGCTGCATTCAGTGTGAATCCACTCTGAGACATGGAAAATGCCGGATATAGACCTGTTTTATTTTATTGTGAGAAGTGTAAAAATATTTTCCTTTTATTATGAAACTGGTGGGACAGAATAAACTGTGGTGGGACATTAAACTGTGGTGGGCCGCCAGAGCTGCTAATATAAATAAGTTGGATTTCCCAGTGCTAGTGTGCAGCATGCAGCAACCATTCTCATTATGTGTTGTCTCCCTTTAGAGCCATTACTTAAATTTTGTTTCTCAGAACATAAAAATGAATGCAATGCAGTCTCCAGTCTCAGTATCCAGTCTTGGCTGTTCTTGTGTTGACAGGAGAGTTTGCCGGGCAGGAACTTCACTTTCTGGCAGTGGTTTGATGGAGTCATTGAGCTAATGAAAAAACACCTGAAATCTCACTGGAATGATGGGTAAAGACTGATTCAACGCACTTCAGATATAAGAGTACATTTTGGTAAAATATTGTATGTTCATCTGCAGAGCGATTTTGGGTTTTCTGAACAAGCAGCAAGCTCAGGACATGTTGATGTCCAAACCAAACGGCACTTTCCTCCTGCGCTTCAGTGACTCTGAAATCGGAGGCATCACCATTGCATGGGTCGCAGAAAACCCAAACAAAGCAGGTAAGAAGCAGTAAATGGTTAGTAAAGACAATATTAATCAGAACGCAGTTGCATGCAGCCAAACGTGGGTTCTAGCTGAACAAAAAATGCATGGCTTTACCCAGCATCCATCATACTGAGTATGTATGTTTCGTTGTGCAGGAGAAAGGATGGTGTGGAACCTGATGCCCTTTACTACTAAAGATTTCTCCATCCGCTCTCTGGCTGATCGGATCAGTGATCTGAACCATCTGCTTTTCCTCTATCCCAACCAGCCCAAAGAGGAAGTCTTCTCCCGTTACTGCACACCTCCAAACGGTATGCACGCCGCCTTTTGCAAATGTATCAGAAATGTCATGATTGAATGTTAGCATAATTACAAATCTCTGTAAAAATCTCCTTTTGAATCCAAAATGGGTAATTTGGGTGATTAGTGTAGATCTGACGTCTGCCGTATCAGTAGTATGACTCAGTTTGGTACCCACTGATAAGCGGCTGCTTTTAAACACTTCCATGCATATTTGCATGCGTATTCTGTTAAGAGCGACAAAAGGTTTTTATTTACAACATGCTTCTTTTCAACAAAGTGTTGGACTTTAGAGCCAATCACAGACATGTCTGTTGAGCGTGTGAAACCGAGTGAGTCAAAATCCACTTAAAACTTTTTTGTACAACGCAAGTTCTGCACACTTGCAAATCTTTTTATTATAACCAGGGCCTAAAACTAACTTTTTGCCACACCTGCCAATGGCCGGTAACTTATGAAAATGGCCATGAAACTGTTTTTACAAAAACAGGCAGTAATGACATCAAAATTCTCTGTTCAAATTTCAATACCGCAACAAAATTATTAGATCCCTGACAGATCTGAAAATATTGACCTTTTTTTTGCCTCCAAAACATGATTTTATTTCATAATGTTCATGAAACATGCAGATGGTTGCTCTGACCATGAACGTACACTATCCGTTGTACAGTTTATAATATTTACATTTTCCTATACAAATTTTTTTTTGCAGATTACTGTTGTTAATAAAAGTTCATTTTATTTGCTTAACAATTCAAGCTCAGTGCTTCACTGTTATATTTCCAATAAACAAACATGTATCATTAGTAACTGCACTTAACAAAACAATGCAAAACATTAGTAACTTTATGATACATTTCCTCCAGCACCAACAAATCAGGTGCTGGTGTCACCATCTGTAGAATTTTAGTGGTGATGGTGCCACTGCTCTCAAATGTTAGTCGGGAGCCCTGCGTTGAATCATGGGCATCACAATATACTGTTATTGTTGATAATCTTGATATTTAAATGTAATAATGATATAATATTAATACTACACATGATAATACTGAGAGAGAAAAAACTCAAATATTGATCAAAACTAATCAATATTTGTGAAAAAAAAAAATAAATAAAATATTCAAATCATAATAATGTTGGGCATTGCCACCTGAGCTTTGTAAGCTAAATACATTTATAGGTCTGAAGATATTAATAGGTTAGTAAACTCACTAAAATGCATCCTATATGTCCTATATACACTCACCTAAAGGATTATTAGGAACACCATACTAATACTGTGTTTGACCCCCTTTCGCCTTCAGAACTGCCTTAATTCTATGTGCCATTGATTCAACAAGGTGCTGAAAGCATTCTTTAGAAATGTTGGCCCATATTGATAGGATAGCATCTTGCAGTTGATGGAGATTTGTGGGATGCACATCCAGGGCACGAAGCTCCCGTTCCACCACATCCCAAAGATGCTCTATTGGGTTGAGATCTGGTGACTGTGGGGACCATTTTAGTACAGTGAACTCATTGTCATGTTCAAGAAACCAATTTTAAATGATTCAAGCTTTGTGACATGGTGCATTATCCTGCTGGAAGTAGCCATCAGAGAATGGGTACATGGTGGTCAAAAAGGGATGGACATGGTCAGAAACAATGCTCAGGTAGGCCGTGGCATTTAAACGATGCCCAATTGGCACTAATGGGCCTAAAGTGTGCCAAGAAAACATCCCCCACACCATTACACCACCACCAGCCTGCACAGTGGTAACAAGGCATGATGGATCCATGTTCTCATTCTGTTTACGCCAAATTCTGACTCTACCATCTGAATGTCTCAACAGAAATTGAGACTCATCAGACCAGGCAACATTTTTCCAGTCTTCAACTGTCTAATTTTGGTTCAACTTGTGCAAATTGTAGCCTCTTTTTCCTATTTGTAGTGGAGATGAGTGGTACCCGGTGGGGTCTTCTGCTGTTGTAGCCCATCTGCCTCAAAGTTGTGTGTGTTGTGGCTTCACAAATGCTTTGCTGCATACCTCGGTTATAATGAGTGGTTATTTCAGTCAAAGTTGCTCTTCTATCAGCTTGAATCAGTCGGCCCATTCTCCTCTGACCTCTAGCATCAACAAGGCATTTTCGCCCACAGGAATTCCGCATACTGGATGTATTTCCCTTTTCACACCATTCTTTGTAAACCTTAGAAATGGTTGTGCGTGAAAATCCCAGTAACTGAGCAGATTGTGAAATACTCAGACCGGCCCGTCTGGCACCAACAACCATGCCACGCTCAAAATTGCTTAAATTACCTTTCTTTCCCATTCTGACATTCAGTTTGGAGTTCAGGAGATTGTCTTGACCAGGACCACACCCCTAAATGCACTGAAGCAACTGCCATGTGATTGGTTGATTAGATAATTGCATTCATGAGAAATTGAACAGGTGTTCCTAATAATCCTTTAGGTGAGTGTATATACAGTACATAAACTAGAACTTACATAAGTGAACTTGAACATGCTAGTCAGAATGTGTAACTCCCATTGTGGATGTGCGTAACCCCCTAATCACGGGCCACTAAAGCACAAAGAATTTACTACATTCAGCCAGCTAGCCAGCAGCCATATCACCCTCCAACCCAAGACTGGTTTCCCACTGAAGCTAAGCAGGGCTGAGCCTGGTCAGTACCAGTACCTCCTGGGAAAACCAGATAGCTGCTGGTAGAGGTGTTGGTGAGGCCAGCAGGGGGTGCTCACCCTGTGGTCTGTGTGGGTCCTAACACCCCAGTATAGTGATGGGGACACTATACTATATTTCTGCTACAATAATCGTGTAGTAAAAAAAAGATATTTTGTCTGCCGTAATCATGAGTGGTTAATTAGGGAGACATATAAAATGTGCAGTGTTAGGGGAGGGGACCAGGACCAGAATAAATGCTCTGTCTAGATGAAAAATGCTCACTTTGGGACTTGTGAATGAATCTTAAAGAGTTTCCAGTAACAAGTCTTTAATGAATGTGATCTTGTTTTTCCAGCAAAAGCAGTGGGGGATGGATATGTCAAACCAGAGATCAAGCAGGTGGTAAAGGTTGAGTGAGTATTTTTCTCTTCTCTCAAGTTATTATTTTACAAAAAGTCAAAAACAATCCAAATCAAATCCACATGATTATCATCAGCATTCCCTGGATATTAGAGAAATGTTCCCACTATATATATATATTCTTGACCAAAGAATTTTTGGAATATGTCCAGAATAATATCAGTATATTATAATAATTTAAATTAATACTAGATACACACAAAGTTATGAACACTTATTTCACACAATATTATAATGTGTATTTAAATGCAATGTATATAAAGCATTACAAATTCTCAGTATATTGCAAGAAATTTTTTGAGCAAGACATCAAATGTTACAGACCTCAGGTTAAATGACCTGCATGTATTTTCTTTTCCTTATCAGGTTTTCTTCACCCAATCCTGAACCGTCTTCTGGGAATTCCTTCATGGAGCATGCAGCATCGCCCACTGTCAATCAACACCATAACTTCACAATCTATCCGTCAATGTAAGTTCTAAGGAACATTTTTAAAGTGTATTTTTTTCCCCATTCGTGCCAATCTCTCCAATAACATGATTGCACGATTGTATGCAGTACCACGGGAAGTAGGGGTGCTGCATGGAGCCCAAGAAAAAATTAGGTGGGGGTGTTTAAAATAAATCAATCAAAATGTTTTAACAAAAAAAAAGAAAGAAATTAAATTCATTTTATTAATGCGTCTATTCATTAGAATTCATTGGAAACATAAATGACTAGGGTTGGGTACCGAAACCCGGTGCCAATATGTCACCGGTACCTATATAACCGGTATGTACCGGACCGAATCAGAACACAGATTTCGGTGCCACTTAGGTTCAAACGTGCTTTCGTGCTTTGGCTGGCACTGAGCCAGAGACAGACGCGCTCAGCGCTTGTCACATATCACAGCTATTCAGTGTTTTCAACCACATAATGTTTATTTTAGTTTTCAGACATTTAAATGCACATAAGTACTAGCAAAAACACACACTGATGTGTCTATGGAAGCGGCAGTAATAATCATTTCAGACAGTTATAATTTGACTAAGTGTCTTATTTATATCAAATACACATTATATAGTTAACTATATGGTTTACTCTGTTCTTCTCCCCAGTTCACTTACTTTTCATTATTTCTTATTTTGTGAGACGTGATGTAAATCCGACAGATCCGATTCTCTGAAGCGCAAACTAATATGGCGCGCCCATCACGCATTATAGATCAACTAACACACATTCACTTACACATATTTGAAAATCAGAATATCTGATAGTTCATGACATAGTTAACAAGTCAAAAACGGAATAAAACCGATAGCCTACATCTGTGATACAGCACTATTGTGGCTGCTGTGTGTCATGTGAGAAGCACGACGCGTCGCCATGGAAACAGTAAGGCGATGTTATAAAATATTTAGCCAGAGAATATGGTCATATTTCTGCAAAATAATGCTGAACCTTGAAGCTGGTTTGTAGCATACCAAGAATACTTTGCTGTTATTAGTACTGTTACTGTTATTTAGTGTTAAATTAGGCCTATTGTAGTTGGGTTAGGTTTTTACTGTGAATTTAAGTGAATTTGTTGTTTTGTAAGATTTATATATTTAAGTATACTTTAAAGTTAATACATTTATTTAAAAAAAAATTAATAAAAAGCCATTCTTTATTGTCATCCACCATTGTTTTTTGGCTCTTTATTTTATTAAAAGTATCGGTTCGGGCACCGTTTAGGTACCGGTACCGTTTTAAAAGTACCAGTTTGGCACCGGTATCGTAAAAAAAAAAAACGATACCCAACCCTATTAATGACTTAACTTTAAAAAGTCAACCTATAACATACTTTGTCTACAACATTAACAATTAACAACCATTTCTACAGTCATTGCAAAGAGAGTGCAGAAAGAGAGCGAGAGTCTATTGGTCCCTCAGCAGCAACTAATCTTGCATTCTAGTTATTTATCAAACTTTTTACTTAAGCGTCTTGGCTATACACTAGGGATGTGCCGATTTTCCTACCAATTATTAAACTTGTGAGAACACCAGTGTTACCGATTACACCGTATATTTTTTTAAGAAAAGACATTTGTCAATGACGCTCAGGATCTGTAGCACTTAACTTGATCTTTAATGTTAGATCTTTCCCTTTCTTGGAACAAAATTTATTCTTAATGTTGATTCAATATTACTTTTTGAAAAAAAAACACAACAACAATAAAATAGTACAATGACAAACTCTCTTTTATTAACAAAACGAATATGACTGATATGACATACCCGCGTTGTAACACAAATAAATGAAAGGGTTTACTTTAAAACAAATGCTTGGTTTGTAACTCATATATTAAATATATACTGGAGAGAATTCTAAACCATAATGAGCATTTACGTAATATATTAGCCTATTCCGCACACATAAAGCTTGCCACAAAGAACCAGCAAAAGTAATGATTATGAATGTGTCAAAAAATAGCAAGGAGACATTTTAATTGTTTATTAATACTAGTGTTTTCTGTCAGTGTCGGCTGCAAAGATGAAGTTGACGATGCTGACTCGCAATAGCAGATGCGCCTATAGAGAGAAAAGCACATTTCATGCGGATTACATAATCAGAGAGTAGCCTATTTCTTTTAGTTTTGAATTCTTTCATTTATAAGTAGCAGTGTTGGGAGTAACGCGCTACAAATTAACGCATTTCTGTAATTCCACTACTTTTTGCAGTAACACACATGTAAATTAAAAAAAAATTTAATCAAGTAACGCAATTACAATTACTGAAATTTAAATGAGTTCGTTACTCGCGTTACTCTCTACTCTCTTTTGTGAAAAATGAACGCTTGCAGACAAGAAACTCAAATCTAGGCCCTAGCCCGGCCCGTGTTTTCTTTTTTTTTCTCCCTATTACACACTGTTGCAGCCATTAAAATAGTTCAGTTTTGTTTTTAATGTCAAAGTAGTTATATTTAGTTTTGTTTCTTTATTAAGTTAAATTAGAAAAATGTTGAGAGAAAATTGAGGTTAGGCTGATCGCAGGCGCTCACAAACGAAATGGGCTACACAATCTAAACAAAAAAAACAAACAAAAAAACTAGGCAGGTTGTCTTACCTTACACACCTCTCCGCAAAATGAATATAAATCCGATCTTCTATTCCCGCGCTATATGCACATTTAACGGAGTTCACGCCAACGAAAGCAACAGATATGAGCTGTATTTTATTCATCAGCTCATTTCAAGATCAAAGACCGCAATAGAAGAAAGAGCGAGCTAAGCATTAGTAAGAGCATTTAGTCTCATTAGTTTTAATGAAGATGATTGTTTGTTTTTTTTGAGCATCTAAAGCCCGGAACACACCAAGCCGACGGTCAGCTGTCGGGAAGTTTTCTCTGTGTGTTCCTCACCGCCGGCTGAAGTTGGTCCTTATTGGCTATTTTTCAGCTCGTCGGTCAGTTAGGCCATCTGATCAATCTGATTGGCTGTTCAGCTAGCGAACCAGTGCACGAGAAAAAAAAAAAACAGAAGTGACCGTCTGTGGTGAGCGAAATTCTGAGCTGCTTTGTTTGTATCCCTGTAGCTCTTCCGGTTTCCCGCTTTGAATAACGAAAACAGACTACTGCCACCAGCTGGTACGGAAAGGTATTTCCTCTTACGCAGGCGCAGAACGGATGTGTTACTTGGCCATCGGATGTCGAGCGTCAGCTTGGTGTGTCAGGGCAACTTTGGACCCAGGCGCTGCCGACGTGAGCCGACTCCGCAGTCTGCTTTCGTCGCCACTAGTTGGTTGGCGTCGGCTTGCTGCGTTCCTTGCTTTAGACTTACTGCCACAAGTGAAACTGAAAGTGTGCGGCGTTACGTGTTGCAGTAGCGCCGTCATATCTGACTACAATATACATAACATCTAACACGCTCTCACACGTTTATTTTTTAACAATTTGCCAGGAGTAAAATTTACATATGTGGTTTAAACAACCAGATGCATTTACACTTTTCCGGTTTCGCCTGAAATGTGTCCCAGACCACCTTCTGAATTGGTTTGTTTGAGTGATCGGATTTAAATCCGTCTCGAAAGAATTTCAGAATGCATTTACTTCTGGTCTTTCCACAATCGGTTAGATGTCCGGTCAGAAAAAAAATGAAGTGACGAGGTGTAAAAAGGCCATAACTCCCCCAGCTGCACCGAAGGAACGCTCGCTGCTGCTGGTGGACACTAAACACCGTACTACTGCTTGATTTGAAGGCCTGTTGCCCTGTTGATTACAATAAATAGGTCTAAAAATTGTGAATTGTGTTTGACTGTTCATATTTACATTTAAAAAGCAGGCATAAAAGTAACTTTCCCTAGTAACTAATTACTTTTGATATACAGTAATTGGTAAAGTAATTAAATTACATTTAAAAGAAGTAACTAGTAACTAACTAATTACTAATTTTCAGTAACTTGCCCAACACTGATAAGTAGACATTTCAAGCTTTCCATAGCTTTTTGTAGCTTTCTATTTCTCATGTCTGTGAGGCAGAGTTTCGGTTGATTTATGAGACGTGCTCCAGTTCACGTGCAGTGCAAGTGATCGCGCCGGTGTCGGCGCCTCCATGTCATGATTATATTGCCTGTTATATTTGCTTATTATTTATTAAATCCAGGCAATTGGCTGATGAAACTTTTATTAAAATTACAGCACAATTTATACAAAACAAATTCACTTTAAAGAAAGGCTTTCTACAAAAATAATTTCTAACCCACTCCATGTCTTCCGACATATTGCACGCGCATCTTATGTGTCCTATTTTACTCATGCTGTTCACTTTTCATATTACAAAATAACATTATAATATTTAAACATAAATAAAATAAGTTTTTTTTTTTAATGGCTACAACAAATACAGAGAAATTTAATGTCGGAGCGGGATTTGAGCGTGAGCGGTTCATGAGTGGAGTGTTTGCTTGAGCCGTGAGAGATTGAGTGGAGCGTGATGGCATAGTACGGAATATTGAGCTGAGTGTCACACTGCTCCACTTCTCTCACATGCTCTGGTTATAACATCTAAACATCTTTAGATTTTCCCCTTACTTTAAAACGAATGCTTAGTTTGTGGTTCATTATTATTTTTTAATGCAAACACAACAACAATAAAACCAACAAACGCACTTATATTAAAGGGATAGTTTACCCAAAAATGAAAATTCTGTTATCCTTTACTGTAAAGGATGACAGAATTGTAATTTTTGGGTGAACTGTCCATTTAACCGAATAAATGCAACTTTTATTATCAAAAGTTCTCTTGCTCTTTTGCCTCCGCCATCGTCCTGTCAGTCATCGCGCCTCACTCTAGTCACTTGACTCCTGCGGCTTATCTTGGTCTATGGACCGATTTTTCCTCAGCCACCCCTGCTCAAAATATGTTCCCACTGCTATGGTTGTATATTTGTATGATTGTTGTGTGTGTATGTGTGTGTCTGAAGGAATGAATCCATGTTAGACACGGAAGGTGAATTCGATCTGGATGAGACCATGGACATGGCCCGGCAGGTGGAGGAGTTCCTTCGACAGCCCATGGAAACCCAATGGAGTGGACAACAGTCATGACCTTTAACCCTGTGATCTCTCATCCCAACTACACAAAAAACTCTATGGTTCCATTACATATTTTTATCTTAACAAATGTGTAATGTTGTTTGTCCACGCTGATTAGTGGATGTCTAACTGCCTTTGCATTTTCATGATAGTTTGATGTGTAATTTCCTAACATTAACCAGCAAAGAACAGAATATCATGTCATATACAGTGATACACATTGTGGACTTCACAGTGTGGACTTTTATTGGGCTGAATATGAGTGGCTGCATTACAAGTCCAATGTGGGTTTTCTACTTTCATTACCCTTTACCTTTTTTTGTTAAAGTCACCTTTTAAAAACCTACTTGATCAAATCTTTGTCCAATCAGACGGTTGGCTCATTGAAGATATTTAGTTGTCAGTATTCAGTCTTCTCAATTTGTCCACCTCCAATTAGAATGCTATACAGTGATTTCTTTTCTATGGTGGGCCAGTGGTACACAAAACAAAATGTAAAAAGCAAACAAGTTAACAACACAGTGGAATCAAGCCACAACACAATACTCCTGCACACTAGTGTGCTTAACTAACTACTTAAAGGTGCAGTATGTAATATTGACCGCTAGTGGTTGAAATGAGTACTGCAGTCCAAATTCAAGATATTATTTTGCCCCACCCCTTCCTTTTCTGACTGGACTCTCTCATGGGTTGCCAGGTTGAGGACACGCGACAGGAACAAACGCAATTGACAATGAAAGGCAACGAGCCTGATGATGCAAGTTAATTTATCCATGTTTTAATATGCCTCTGGTCATAGAGCTTTTTAGATGGATGCTGAGGCGTTTTAGGTCTGGTAGAATCTGCAATCTCTGACCCAGTTTGTTTGCTGGCTTCCATGGCTGCAATACACTCTGGTTTCCACCTACTGGCAACTCAGGGTGTCGAAATTCTATTGGGTAAATTGGCAGTGGGCGGGATCACACAGACCAAAAACAGACATTTTGACACAGTACACATTTCAAAATAGAATAACTGGCTGTAGCATTACATTTTGAAGAAACAATGTGAACTTAGCATGTTTCCTAATATTTGCTAACATGTGGTGTTTTTATAGCCTGACATCGTCAGACTCAATTCTAGACAGAATATGAGTGTGATATTGCTCCATTGGGCTGGGTTTATGGGGCGTGTTTCAGCCAAACCAGGACAGAGTGTGCGTTAAAGCTAACATAAGTGCTTCATACTAGGGATAATGTCCTAATGAAATCTAAATATTGAACAGTTTGTTTATTAAATTGTTTATTATTAAAAATATTTTTACTTGAACTATGGGTCAATACTCAAAGCCATGTATTGCACAATCAGCCAATTTCACAGTCACCATAGAGGCCAAGAAACTGTTGTGTTGTGGTTTGTTTCCGTTGGGTTACGTCTTGATTCTGTTGTGCTGTGTCTTGTCCCCTGTCCTTCATTGTTTACCAAACAGGTAGTCCTGGCTGTCTTGGTTAACATTAAAGTGGTGTTATTTCTTCCCAACTTAAGTTACAGCATTGCCTAGCTTCGAAGATTGATGAAATTTGGCACATCACCTTAGAATATGTTTAGTGAAGTTTTGATTTTGTGCTTATGTGGTTGTCATTATGAGCCACAGGGGAAAAAAAAAAAATTAATAATAATAATTAAAAAAAATTTATATATATATATCTAAATGTAAGAAATTAGAAATGTAAATGCGTATGACCATTTGATTTGGGGGCACTGAAGGAATTTGTTTAATCATTGTTAATACTGTTCATCTTACCTGTGCAGTTCCAGAGATATAAAGAAGCTAAAATATAAATTAGCTTACTATGGTGTCACTATGTGGCTGATTCTCACCAGCCACACACCATATATGTATCAGCAAAAAAACAAAGTTTACTAAAGTTAAAGTTATTAGTGATTTTCATGATTTGTCTGATTGGTAATATTATCTTAATATTATCACTTCCTCTGTCAAACATTTGCTGAGTTATGATGCTTTTTAATTGTAATGGCCCCTATGGGTAGAATTTAGCACAGTTTGGCTTGCATTTTCAGAATGTCCTGTTGTTTATCTTTACCAAGTTTTGTTAAATTTAAACTACAGACATTTTCAGAACGAACTGATAATCCACTCTTTTGATAACATTTTGTGATTTGATATTTAAATTAGGCCCTTGGTTAAAGGAACACTATTTTTGAAAACTCCCCTAGAGTTAAACAGTTGAGTTTTTACAGTTTTCGAATCCATTCAGCCGATCTCCGGGTCTGGCGGTAGCACTTTTAGCATAGCTTAGCATAGATCATTGAATCAGATTAGACCGTTAACGTCTCGCTCAAAAAAATGACCAAAGAGTTTCGATATTTTTCCTATTTAAAACTTGACTCTTCTGTAGTTACACTGTCTGCTAAGACCGACGGAAAATGAAAAGTTGAGATTTTCTATCGAACTACACTCTCATTCCTGCGTAATAATCCAGGAACTTTGCCTCCGTGACAACCTGCTTGCCTTGTGACCATGGATACATTTCTGAGAGACCATTCAGAAGATATTTACTTTGGTGCAGATCCTGAACCATATCTGTTTACCAGAATACACTGAAGTTTAGGTTGTCATGTTGGTTATGTTGACAGAAGTTATTTTCAGGCGCTGCGTAATATGGTACGGCAGCAAAGTTCCTTGATTATTACGTAGTGGCATGTTCTTTTAAGGTTTACATATGTAGCTTTTGTAAAGTTCAAAAACCCTCTTCTATTCTGTCTTAATTTGCAAAGTCAACAATTATTAGGCGAGTCCCCAAAAATTGCTTCTATTGGGACTGTGTGGTGCTTTCTAAACATCACTCAGCAAGCAGCCCCACATAGCAACATTTCCTTAACTAATGTGACTTTGGGCTGGGACTATCTGATTGTCTGACCAATGGAAGATGGAGTGAATACTTGGGAAACATGTTGTGGAAATAGTTTGATGATACTGGTGCAGTAATTCTGTAATAAATTGCGCTGAAAGAGAAAGATGTTTCGATTTTGACAGCAGTGTCTAGATTCAGCATACAACCTTGAGTTTGACAAGAACAGTTGCTTATGTTAGTCACAAACAGCATGTTCTCTGATAAACAGGCAATGATGTTGTGGTGGTTGTGTTTAACTTGAAAGGTGACAACCATTTAAAAGCGTTTATTATCAGTGTCTGATCTATCCTGCTCCTTTTGGCCATGTCTTAAAAAAACTGACTCCCTCCTAGCTTAGATTCTTCATTTTACCTGAGCCATTGTCATTTCCTCTTCCTGTGCCTTAAACCGCTAAGGTTTGTCAGTAGTTATACCAAAGTCTAGTGTTAGCGTGCAGATTTTCAGCCACTTTCAAATTTAGATTTCAGATATACCGATATAAAATTAACTTGCAAAACATCTTGAACCCAGTAAAAATCTCTAAACATTAATCAATAGGCAAAATTGCATAAGATTTTTTTTTTTTTTAGCACTCGTTACAAATGTTTTGTTTTTTCTCTCGCTTTAAGCCTTTTTCCTTTATAGTGAATGGGTTTTATAGATATCAAAAATGTTGTCTTTAAAGGGCCAGTCCCTTTTAAAAAACATAACACCTGAATAATGAAAAAAGTTCTCTTTCAACTTTTCCTTCATGTCAGTCAAGATAAAGTTGCTCCCCCAATAATAGATCTCAGGAAAATTAACCTCAAAGAGATGTCTTTATAGTACCTATGCAGACACAGAATTTTATATAAAAATAAACAAATATATATATTGAGAAATAGTTATAATTTGCACAATGTTATCTAAAAATATAATGTTGCGATGCAAATAAATTGTGCTTGAATTGTCTTTAGAGCAACTGTAACTTGTTTTTAATGTGAACGTAATGTGATGACTTGGCTTTATTCTTTTTTTATTTGTACTTTCATTGTGTTGGAAATAACATCACATTATTTTCTGTATGTAAGGGGAGTGCAGGGGTTGTCCTGTTTTTTTGTTTTTATAATGATTGGCTGGCTATACATTAATCCTCTTATTATATGGCTACCTAACTAATAAAAATATAAATGCATGGATTTGAGTGGAAATTATTTTTTCATGTGAGGCTGGAAAGAACCACCACAATCCTCTGCTTGAACAAATAATCAAATAATCCACAGAGCCGTGTAATAACGATCTAACTCAGTCAGTTCTATTGGCAGGTGTGCTGTTGCCTTGAGACAGGATTATGGATTTATTTAGTTTTTTTGTTCTGGTCCGCTCCCTGTTAAAAGGAGTGATGAGATACTTAGCAGACTATCATCACTCAATGGCTAGTGGTGAACGCAAACATAACACAGGGTTCATAGACAATTGGAAAAGCTTTTGGGGCAGACCTGACCTGTTGAAGAGGGACGGCATCCATCCTTCTTGGAGTGGTGCTGCTCTTCTCTCTAGTAATTTGGCATATAGTCTTAGAGCTAAACCTTGACTAACTGGGGCCCAGGTCAGGAAGCAGACGGACTGGCTTACCCGACCACCTGCTAGCTGTCTCCTGTTACAGAAGATAAATCCCAACACATAGAGACTCTTTCACCTAGATATTATCACATAGAGACTGTGTCTGTTCCCCGAATTAGTAAATACAAAAAAACATCAAGACCATTCAACAGTAAAAACTTAATTGATGTCCAACAAATAAACAACAGATATAATACAGATGATCAAATGATAAAGCTCGGGTTGCTGAATATTCGATCCCTTTCCCCAAAAGCGCTTATTGTTAATGATATGATTACAGATAATAATCTAGATGTGCTGTGTTTGACAGAAACCTGGCTAAAACCTGACGACTACATTACTTTAAATGAGTCCACCCCACAAGATTATTGTTATAAACACGAGCCGCGTCTGAAAGGTAAAGGGGGAGGGGTTGCTGTAATTTATAATAATATCTTCAGTATTACTCAGAAGTTTAGTTGCAAATATAATTCTTTTGAAGTTTTGGTGCTTTATGTAGCATTATGTAGTGTAATTGATAAATCCCATTTGACATTTGTGCTGGCTACTGTATACAGGCCACAATACAGACTTTATCAAAGAATTTGCTGACTTTCTATCAGAGGTAGTACTGGCTGCAGATAAAGTACTAATTGTTGGTGATTTTAATATCCATGTAGATAATGAAAAAGATGCATTGGGATTGGCATTTAGAGACATTCTAAACTCTATTGGAGTAAGGCAACACATGTCAGGACCTACTCATCGCCTTAATCATACTCTAGACCTAATATTGTCACATGGAATAAATGTTGATACCATTGAAATTCTGCAGCAGAGCGACGACATCTCATCTCAGATCCTTACCTAGTATCATGTATACTTAATTTAGCTAAGGCTGCAAAGCTGTCCCCTCGCTTCAAATATGGCAGAACTATCACTGCCGCCACTAAAGATTGCTTTGAATCTTCCTCATCAGTTTCATCTCCTCAGCATCCCAGATAGCCTAGAGGAACTCGATTTTGCAACAGAAACTACTGACTCTTTTCCAGCACTTTAGACACAGTTGCTCCCCGGCGCTTAAAGAAGATTAAAGAAAATAGTCCAACGCCGTGGTACAACGAGCACACCCGAGCCCTTAAAACAGGTTTTTTCATAATTTGTGGAAAGAGAGCATGATCGCATACAGAAAGGCCGTGAAAAACTGCTAGATCTGCTTATTTCTCGATTCTCTTAGAAGAAAACAAACACAACCCTAGGTATTTATTTGATACAGTGGCTAAGTTAACCAAAAATAAAGCTTCAACTTCTGATGGTTGTAAACAGCACAGCAGTAATGACTTTATGAACTTCTTTACGTGTAAGATTGACAATATTAGGAAGAAAATTATAACCATGCAGCCATCTATTACAGTATCACATCAGACATTGTAGTGTCACTGCGAAAAAATTACATTCATTCACTGCTATAGGAGAGGAAGAATTGGCTAAACTCATTAAATCATCTAAATCAACATGTATGCTCGACCCTATACCGACTAGGCTACTAAAAGAGATGCTACCATAGGTCGTAGATCCTCTTCTTAATATCATTAACTCATCCTTGTACCGAAAACTTTTAAGTTGGCTATTATCTAACCACTTATTAAAAAACCTCAACTTGATCCTACAGAATTAGTCAATTTCAGGCCGATCTCAAATCTACCCTTTCTGTCAAAAATACTGGAAAAGGCAGTGTCTTCACAATTGTGCTCCTTTTTAGAAAGAAATGGTATCTGTGAGGATTTCCAGTCAGGATTTAGACCGTATCATAGTACTGAGACTGCTCTCATCAGTTACAAATGATTTACTCTTATCCGATAGTGGTTGTATCTCTCTATTAGTGTTACTCGATCTTAGCGCTGCATTCGATACTATCGACCACAACATTCTTTTGAATAGACTCGAAAATTATGTTGGCATTAGTGGAACTGCATTGGCATGGTTTAAATCATACTTATCTGACCGTTATCAGTTTGTAGCAGTAAATGAAGAGATGTCACACCGATCACAAGTTCGGTATGGAGTACAGTATGGCTCAGTGCTAGGACCGTTGCTCTTCACCTTGTACATGCTACCACTGGGAGATATCATTAGGAAGCATGGCATTAGTTTTCACTGTTATGCTGACGATACTCAGCTCTATATTTCTTCATGCCCTGACGAAATTTACCAATTCACAAGATTAACGGAATGCATAGCTGACATTGGATGTCTAGTAATTTCCTGCAACTTAATTCAGAAAAAAATGAATTTTTAATTATTGGACAAAAAAACTCTGCAAGTAGTAACCTAGAATACTGTCTAACACTCGATGGCTGCTCTGTCAAGCCCTCGTCGTCAGTTAGGAACCTGGGTGTGCTCTTTGATACCAATCTTTTATTTGAAAGCCACGTTTCTAACATCTGTAAAACTGCATTCTACCATCTTAAAAATATATCTAAATTACGGCACATGCTTTCAATGCAAAATGCTGAACAGTTAATTCATGCGTTCATGACCTCAAGGCTAGATTACTGTAATGCTTTACTGGGTGGTTGCCCTGCTCGCTTAATAAACAAACTCCAGCTGGTCCAAAATGCAGCAGCTCGAGCTCTTACTAGAACCAGGAAGTATGACCATATTAGCCCGGTTCTGTCAACACTGCACTGGCTCCCTATTAAACATCATATAAATTTTAAAATCTTGCTTATTACTTACAAAGCACTAAATGGTTTAGCTCCCCAGTAATTGAGCGAACTCTTAACGCATTATACTCCATTACGTCTATTGCGGTCTCAAAACTCTGGCCAGTTGATAATACCTAGAATATAAAAATCAACTGCAGGTGGGTCGATCCTTTTCCTATTTAGTGCCTAAACTCTGGAACAGTCTTCCTAGCATTGTTCAGGAAGCAGACACACCTGTCAGTTTAAATCAAGACTAAAATCGCATCTCTTTACTATGGCTTACACATAAAACATTATCAATTTCTATTATTCAAATCAGTAAATGATTGTTAGGCTGCATTAACTAGGTCAGCCGGAACCGGGAACACTTCCCATAACACCTGATGTACTCGTTACATCATAAGAAGAATGGCATCTACGCTAATGTTAGTCTCTCTGTTTATCCCAAGGTTTACTGCAGTCAGCCGGATCCGGGCCGTATCCAGATCAGATGGTGGACCTGTGCCTGGACATGACGAACGCATCCCTGAAATGTCTGCAGAGAGCGTGTCAAATAAACCCCCACCCCACCCCACCCCCGTAAATGCTGCATCGACACGACATCCTCATTAAACCCGTCTCCGGCGTGACGACTCCAATCTTTTTAATAATCTTACGAATATCTGTTTACCTAATATGACCTGCAATGTTGCCAGAATTATAATCATACACTGTTTGTTCGTCGGCCAGAGGAGAACTGGCACCCCGACTGAGCCTGGTTTCTCCCAAGGTTTTTTTCTCCATTCTAGCCCTGAAGGAGTTTTGGTTCCTTGCCACCGTTGCCTCTGGCTTTTGGCTTGCTCAGCTGCAGCTCAGCTGCAGCTGGACACCTAAATTCAAGATTCAAGAGATTCAAGAGTTTTATTTGTCACATACACAGTTATATACAGAATATACAACCGGCAGTGAAATGTAAAACAACCGGCAGTGAAATGTAAAAAATAAAATACATTTCATCTATATTACCGATCTGCCGGCATTGACACTATATGATACTTGAAATTAGCTGGATAACACCACCGTTTCACCAGAACGGCTGTACAAGTTCTGTTGCATTATTTTCCTGTTAACAATGTGAAGCTGCTTTGAAACAATTGGACTTGTTAAAAGTGCTATATAAATAAAGGTGGCTTGGCTTAGAAGTATGTCACCTGAACTGAACCTGATGAGCCTTCATTGGACTTGATTAGACCTGAGCAGGGCAGTATACTGATGCTTTCATATAGTTTTACAGATGCTTTTATCCAAAGCGACTTACAAATGAGGTATACAAGCAATTTTTCATAAAGAGACAATAATAATAATAATAATAATACTTTGGTACATGTATATAGTGCTTTTCTAGGCACTCAAAGTAGAATACAGAAGGGGGGAATCTCCTCAACCACCACCAATGTGCAGCATCCACCTGGATGATGTGATGGTAGCCATATTACGCCAGAACGAACCAATGGACATTGGCATGCGGTTCACGCATTCCACGCACCGTCCCGCAGCGCGGGTATAAACACGGAAATGGAAGTACTGCATATCGCTTTTCAACTGAAAAATTCGTCGGTCAGTTCTGACATACGTCTCCGTTGCCTCCTTCAGGGAACGAGGGTTACATACGTAACCCGAGACGTTCCCTTTCAGTCGGTCACGTTCGACATACGTCAGAACTGACCGACGAATTGGGATCCCTACCAACACGCCAGGGATGCTGGCCCTTCCAGCGCCCTGCCTGAGCTAACTGGACCACTCCTAAGTTAGAGTGGCAGTCAGGGCTCCTGGCAGGGAAGGTCAGTCACTGCTGTTCCTGCAAGACCCACTCAGTATGACTATTGGATAACGCTGGGAAAGCGTGCCCGTCCCGGGGAGGTGGTACGCTGCGGAGCCACATCCTTCAGTGGAACGAGAGGTGGCAGATTACACATAAGGACTAACCTATCAGGGTCGTGCTACATATGGCAGTCTCTGGGGTGGATCCAACCTGGTCCCAGGGGGGAAAGAACACCGCCAGAGATGACAGAGGTAGCTGGTACCGTGGAAGAATACACATATGGGGTTGCCGTTAGGGAACCGCTACATATGGAACCCCAGCCTACACACACGTTCCACAAGCATACGGGTGCAGGCCTGGCATCAGACGGTCGCAACATCTGACACCAAAGGGGTGATGGAGGATCTCACAGGGTTAGCCGTTTCCGAGGAACACAACTGGAGAGAATAGACGCATATATCTGGCCCAGAGGGCGGGAGTGGCGTTGCAAGCCGACACTAGAACGGGCACTTAGCGCTACTGGCCACTAGGGGCGAGGATGCGGGAAGATACTGGCTCTCTTTATTTATTTTTTGTAGCTAAAATAATGTTTTAATAAAATGACTATGTCAAAGTCATTTGAATTCACCTCATTAACTGCAGCAGTCGGTGCTGCTATGTCCACAAACCACAACATCTATGAGATCAATTCAATTTAGATGAATTTCATGTCAGATGATGTCATAGGTCCCTTTGAAATGAGTGCAAAGTTATCTTTTGCAGCTTACATTTTTTAAAGTCCTTAAGTCCAGTATTTATCTAAAGGTCTTTTTATATTTTTATTAACACACACACACACACAGACCGAAAGAGAATGCAAATACAGAGAGGCATGCTTTACCTGTCAGCCACCCATCCCCCTCTCCACACACACACAGAGCCAGAGGTAGAGAAAAATAGGGTTTTGGCTTCATAACTAAGACAACAGTGCCATCTACTGGACACACACACACACACACATACAGAGAAAGAGCCAGAGGCATAGACAGAGAGGCATGCTTTAGCTGTCAGCCACCCATCCCCCCCTCCACACACACACACAGAGCCAGAGGTAGCGAAAAATAGGGTTTTGGCTTCATAACTAAGACAACAGTGCCATCTACTGGACACACACACACACACACACACACAGAGAAAGAGCCAGAGGCATAGACAGAGAGGCATGCTTTAGCTGTCAGCCGCCCATCCCCCCCCTCCACTCACACACACACACAGACAGAGCCAGAGGTAGAGACAAAGAGGGGTTTTTTTCATCATAACTAAAAGAACAGTGCCATCTTTTGGACAATGAAGGGAGGGCAGACAAAATAAGATTCAGATTAAATATATTAAATTAAATAAATATATTGATCTGAAAAATAGTACATCAATTTTAAATTCATACAATCTTAATTTAATCTAAATCAAACAATGATTTTACAAGAAATTAGACATTTTCTGTTTCCCTTTTTTGTCCCTCATTTAATCCCTCGTCATAGCAGCACCGTTTGAGATATCATATAATCGTTCGCACTATAGCATCTTCAGTGTCTTTGTTTCATGTTGACCGAGTTTGGTGTCGATTCCATGCATCTCCTATGAATAGTTTATAATAACTCAGAGCCTGATTTATCCAAAATTCCAAATTCAAACCAAAATATCTGACTTCCTGTTGGTCAGAGCTAATGACTGTAAATTAGAAAGATGTCCGGCTTGATGAGACCAATATATATACAGAGTTTGGTGACTGTAGATAAAACTAACCCCCCCACTTTTGTCAAAAGGAGGTGCTACTGAGCCCCTCCACCACGCCCGTTTCTAAGACTTTGGCCATATATACTGGAAGGCATCACTGATGTGTGTGTTGAGTATCAAGCCATTTCAAGCCTGCTAAGAGTCTCAAAAACTCCCCAAAAGATTATTAAACTTTGACACGTTGCCATGGCAACAATATTTAAAATATCAGGAATCCATTCATATGTCTATATCTGCCATGTTTTGACATTATACTGATGAAGTTTGAAGTAAATCGGGTGAAAATAAGATGGTGATTCAAAGCATTTTTGATCAAACAAGCACTTCCTGCTGCCAATTGGTGGCGCTATAACTTTGACTCACAAAAGTCACATCCATGTGATCGGCCTCTTACAACGAACACACAGCTGAAGTTTCATCCAAATCGGTCAATGTATGCAGAAGTTATAACACACTTCCTGTTTCCCATTTCTCGCCATAAATTCGTCTCCTGCCACGGCCAAACCGTTCGAGATATCGAAAATCCGTTTGCAATTTAGCATCCTCAATGCCTTCCCTTCATGCTAACCGAGTTTGGCACTGATCGGGTTAATCGCCTAGGAGGAGTATTTCAAATTCCACAGTATGCGTTTTAAAACGACCCATAATAGCTCACTTCCTGTTGGGCTGATGCATAACTTAGAGCACGAAAGTTGTTCGGCCCGATGAGCTCTATATGTGTACCGAGTTTCATACTAATACATGCAAGCCTTTTTGATTTATGGACAGTTTTATTTATTTTTTTCAAGGGGGTGCTGTCGAGCCCCCCTGCCACGCCCGGGTACCAAACCCAGCCCAAACCCTGATGGCCGCGCATTCCGACGAGTGTGCAAAGTTTCAAGAGTTTTCGAGCATGGTAAGGGCCCCAAAAAGGCCAAAAAGGCGAAAGAAAAATAATAATAATAATAATTAAAGCTGCGAGCAGCGATGACGGGCCCAAGCCGGTGGCACCGCCACCCCGGTGACTTCAGGGAAGCTGTGCACGACAGGCAATATGCATTTAAACAGGAGAATATTTTTTTACAAGTATTTCAAATATGCCACATTTACCGCAGCAGCTGGTGCAACTATGACCACAAGCCACACCCATGATGTCATTGAAATATAGATTCATTTTATTGTCATAGGATATAATAGGTCACTTTCAAATATGCGCAAAGTTATCTTTTGCTGCTCAAAAATTCGTAAGTCCAGAAGGCCAGTATTTAATTCAAGGTACTTGTATAGTTTAAAAAAAAACCAAAAAAAAAAACCTTTTTGTCACACTAAAGTGATAGTTATTTGTGATAGCCTATGATATGAAATGCATCTAAACTCTATTGTTGCGTACGTGTAAACATGGGTACGCACAACACATATTATACGTTAAAATATCTTAAGATCAATCATCATTACGTAAAGTACGTTAGACAAGTTGTTTATTTATTTATTTTTTGCAGTGAAAATAATGTTTTAATAAAATGACTGTCACAGTCATTTGAATTCCCCTCATTAACTGCAGCAGTCGGTGCTGCTATGACCACAAACCACAACATCTATGAGATCAATTCAATTTAGATGAATTTCATGTCAGATGATGTCATAGGTTAATTTCAAATGAGTGCAGAATACCGTCTGAATGCTGATGTTGTATTATCCTAACATTTCTCTTCATGTGTTTTTGACCTACCTTAGCCAATGTTTGTTCACCAATCTCATGCACCAAAAAGTGTGCTTTCATTTAAATATGGGACGTATCCAATAAAAAGTGTTAATTACAAAATGAATAAATGGAGCCAAATCACAGAAACCTCAACGTCGATTTTAATATCAGTGTCAGGTAAGAGTAAGATGCGTGTCTAAATTTTATGGAAGTTTATTATAAACAGACACTTTTATAGAATCATGTGAAATGTCCTTTTTTAATAAATTTGAATTCTATCAGTAAATAATTCATTTAAAGACATGCATCATACGTGATCTTTGCAAACACAGCAAAGATAAGCAAATACTGCAGTTGCAACCATCCCCCTTACACACACACACACACACACACACAGAGAGAGAGAAAGAGAATGCAAAGACAGAGAGGCATGCTTTAGCTGTCAGCCACCCATCCCCCCCTCCACACACACACACACACACACACACAGAGAGAAAGAGCCAGAGACAGAGACAGAGAGGGAAACAGGGTTTTTTTTCCCCCATCAAAACTAAGTCAACAGTGCCATCTATTGGACAATGAAGGGAGGGCAGACAAAATAAGATTCAGATTAAATATATTAAATAAAATAAATCTATTGATTTGAAAAATAGTACATTCATTTTAAATTCACCCAGATTCAATTACCGAACATACAATCTTAATTTAATTTAAATCAAACAATGATTTAACAAGAAATTAGACATTTTCTGTGTCCCTTTTTTGTCCTTCATTTAATCCCTCGCCACAGGAGCACCGTTTGAGATATCCTATAATCGTTCGCACTATAGCATCTTCAGTGTCTTTGTTTCATGTTGACCGAGTTTGGTGTCGATTCCATGCATCTCCTACGAATAGTTTATAATAAACTCAGAGCCTGATTTATCCAAAATTCCAAATTCAAACCAAAATATCTGACTTCCTGTTGGTCAGAGCTGACTGTAAATTAGAAAGATGTCCGGCTCGATGAGAACAATATATATACAGAGTTTGGTGACTGTAGATAAAACTAACCCCCCCCCACTTTTGTCAAAAGGTGGCGCTGCTGAGCCCCTCCACCACGCCCGTTTCTAAGACTTTGGCCATATCTACTGGAAGGCATCACTGATGTGTGTGTTGAGTTTCATGCCATTTCAAGCATGCTAAGAGTCTCAAAAACACCCTAAAAGATTATTAAACTTTGACACGTTGCCACGGCAACAGTATTTAAAATATCAGGAATCCATTCATATGTCTATATCTGCCATGTTTTGACATTATACTGATGAAGTTTGAAGTAAATCGGGTGAAAATAAGACGGTGATTCAAAGCATTTTTGAAAGGACACACTTCCTGCTGCCAGTTGGTGGCGCTATAACTTTGACTCACAAAAGTTATATCCATGTGATTGGCCTCTTACAACAAACACACAGCTGAAGTTTCATCCAAATCGGTCAATGTATGCAGAAGTTATAACACACTTCCTGTTTCCCATTTCTCGCCATAAATTCGTCTCCTGCCACGGCCAAACCGTTCGAGATATCAAAAATCCGTTCGCAGTTTAGCATCCTCAATGCCTTGACTTCATGCTGACCGAGTTTGGTGCTGATCGGGTTAATCGCCTAGGAGGAGTATTTCAAATTCCACAGTATGCGTTTTAAAATGACCCATAATAGCTCACTTCCTGTCGGGCTGACGCATAACTTAGAGCACGGATGTTGTTCGGCCCGATGAGCTCTATATGTGTACCGAGTTTCATACTAATACATGCAAGCGTTTTTGATTTATGGACAGTTTTATTTTATTTTTCAAGGGGGCGCTGTCGAGCCCCCCTGCCACGCCCGGGTACCAAACCCAGCCCAAACCCTGATGGCACGCATTCTGACGAGTGTGCAAAGTTTCAAGAGTTTTCGAGCATGTTAAGGGCCCCAAAAAGGGCAAAAAGGTGAAAGAAAAATAATAATAATAATAATAATAATAATAATTAAAGCTGCGAGCAGCGATGACGAGCCCAAGCGGTGGCACCGCCACCCCGTGGCTTCGGGAAACTGTGCACGACAGGCAATATGCATTTAAACAGGAGAATGTTTTTTGAAAAATATTTTAAATATGCCACATTTACCGCAGCAGCTGGTGTCACTATGACCACAAGCCACACCCCTGATGTCATTGAAATATAGATTAATTGTATTGTCATAGGATATAATAGATCACTTTCAAATATGCGCAAAGTTATCTTTTGCAGCTCAAAAATTAAATAAGTCCAGAAGGCCAGTATTTAATTCAAGGTATTTGTATAGTTTTTTTAAAAACCTTTTTTTCACACTAAAGTGATAGTTATTCGTGATAGCCTATGAAATGAAACGCATCTAAACTCTATTGTTTAAATGTGCGATGTAAACATGGGTACGCACAACACATATTATACGTTAAAATATCTTAAGATCAATCATCATTACGTAAAGTACATTAGGCAAGTTGTTTATTTATTTCTTTTTGTAGTTAAAATAATGTTTTAATAAAATGACTGTCAAAGTCATTTGAATTCCCCTCATTAACTGCAGCAGTCGGTGCTGCTATGACCACAAACCACAACATCTATGAGATCAATTCAATTTAGATGAATTTCATGTCAGATGATGTCATAGGTCCCTTTGAAATGAGTGCAAAGTTATCTTTTGCAGCTTACATTTTTTAAAGTCCTTAAGTCCAGTATTTATCTAAAGGTCTTCTTATATTTTTATTAACATAATTATTAAACTAATCATATAAAACTATATTGCAGTGCTCTTCAAATCGAGTTCAAAATGACATTCGGAATACTGCAGGTGCACCCATCCCCCTTACACACACACACACACACACACACACACACACACACACACACACACACACACACACACACACACAGAAAGAGAATGCAAAGACAGAGATGCATGCTTTAGCTGTCAGCCACCCATCCCCCTTACATACACACACACACACACACACACACACACACAGAGACAGAGACAGAGAGGGAAACAGGGTTTTTTCCCCCCATCAAAACTAAGTCAACAGTGCCATCTATTGGACAATGAAGGGAGGGCAGACAAAATAAGATTCAGATTAAATATATTAAATAAAATAAATATATTGATCTGAAAAATAGTACATTCATTTTAAATTCACCCAGGTTCAATTACCGAACATACAATCTTAATTTAATTTAAATCAAACAATGATTTTACAAGAAATTAGACATTTTCTGTTTCCCTTTTTTGTCCTTCATTTAATCCCTCGCCATAGCAGCAGCGTTTGAGATATCCTATAATCGTTCGCACTATAGCATCTTCAGTGTCTTTGTTTCGTGTTGACCGAGTTTGGTGTCGATTCCATGCATCTCCTACGAATAGTTTATAATAATTCAGAGCCTGATTTATCCAAAATTCCAAATTCAAACCAAAATATCTGACTTCCTGTTGGTCAGAGCTAATGACTGTAAATTAGAAAGATGTCCGGCTCGATGAGAACAATATATATACAGAGTTTGGTGACCTGTAGATAAAACTAACCCCCCCACTTTTGTCAAAAGGTGGCGCTACTGAGCCCCTCCACCACGCCCGTTTCTAAGACTTTGGCCATATATACTGGAAGGCATCACTGATGTGTGTGTTGAGTTTCAAGTCATTTCAAGCATGCTAAGAGTCTCAAAAACACCCTAAAAGATTATTCAACTTTGACACGTTGCCATGGCAACAGTATTTAAAATATCAGGAATCCATTCATATGTCTATATCTGCCATGTTTTGACATTATACTAATGAAGTTTGAAGTAAATCGGGTGAAAATAAGACGGTGATTCAAAGCATTTTTGAAAGGACACACTTCCTGCTGAAATATAGATTAATTTTATTGTCATAGGATATAATAGGTCACTTTCAAATATGCGCAAAGTTATCTTTTGCAGCTCAAAAATTCGTAAGTCCAGAAGGCCAGTATTTAATTCAAGGTATTTGTATAGTTTTTCTAAAACCTTTTTGTCACACTAAAGTGATAGTTATTTGTGATAGCCTATGAAATGAAACGCATCTAAACTCTATTGTTGCGTACGTGTAAACATGGGTACGCACAACACATATTATACGTTAAAATATCTTAAGATCAATCATCATTACGTAAAGTACATTAGGCAAGTTGTTTATTTATTTATTTTTTGCAGTGAAAATAATGTTTTAATAAAATGACTATCAAAGTCATTTGAATTCCCCTCATTAACTGCAGCAGTCGGTGCTGCTATGACCACAAACCACAACATCTATGAGATCAATTCAATTTAGATGAATTTCATGTCAGATGATGTCAAAGGTCATGTTCAAATGAGTGCAGAATACCGTCCGAATGCTGATGTTGTATTATCCTAACATTTCTCTTCATGTGTTTTTGACCTACCTTAGCTACTGTTTGTTCACCAATCTCATGCACCAAAAAGTGTGCTTTCATTTAAATATGGGAGGTATCCATTAAAAAGTGTTAATTACAAAATTAATAAATTGAGCCAAATCACAGAAACCGCAACAATGATTTTAATATCAGTGTCAGGTAAGAGTAAGATGAGTGTCTAAATGTTATGGAAGTTTATTATAAACAGCCACTTTTATAAAATCATATGAAATTTACTTTTTTAATAAATTTGAATTCTATCAGTCAATAATTCATTAAAGACATGCATCATACGTGATCTTTGCAAACACAGCACATGACCTTCTGTAAAGCCCATGTATCTTGTATAGAAAACACACACACACACAGAAAGAGAATGCAAAGACAGAGAGGCATGCTTTAGCTGTCAGCCACTCATCCCCCACACACACACACACACACACACACACACACACACACACACACACACACACACACACACACACAGAGAGAGAGAGAGAGAGCCAGAGACAAAGTGGCAAACAGGGATTTTTGATTCATTACTAAGTCAACAGTGACATCTTTTGGACAATGAAGGGAGGGCAGACAAAATAAGATTCAGATGAAATATATTAAATAAAATAAATATATTGATCTTAAAAATAGTACATCCATTTTAAATTCACCCAGGTTCAATTACATGAACATACAATCTTAATTTAATTTAAATCAAACAATGATTTTACAAGAAATTAGACATTTTCTGTTTCCCTTTTTTGTCCTTTATTTAATCCCTCGCCATAGCAGCAGCGTTTGAGATATCCTATAATCGTTCGCACTATAGCATCTTCAGTGTCTTTGTTTCATGTTGACCGAGTTTGGTGTCAATTCCATGCATCTCCTACGAATAGTTTATAATAACTCAGAGCCTGATTTATCCAAAATTCCAAATTCAAACCAAAATATCTGACTTCCTGTTGGTCAGAGCTAATGACTGTAAATTAGAAAGATGTCCGGCTCGATGAGAACAATATATATACAGAGTTTGGTGACTGTAGATAAAACTAACCCCCCCACTTTTGTCAAAAGGTGGCGCTACTGAGCCCCTCCACCACGCCCGTTTCTAAGACTTTGGCCATATATACTGGAAGGCATCACTGATGTGTGTGTTGAGTTTCATGGCATTTCAAGCATGCTAAGAGTCTCAAAAACACCCTAAAAGATTATTCAACTTTGACACGTTGCTATGGCAATAGTATTCAAAATATCAGGAATCCATTCATATGTCTATATCTGCCATGTTTTTACATTATACTGATGAAGTTTGAAGTAAATCGGGTGAAAATAAGACAGTGATTTCAAAGCATTTTTGAAAGGACACACTTCCTGCTGCCAGTTGGTGGCGCTATAACTTTGACTCACAAAAGTCATATCCATGTGATCGGCCTCTTACAACAAACACACAGCTGAAGTTTCATCCAAATCGGTCAATGTATGCAGAAGTTATAACACACTTCCTGTTTCCCATTTCTCGCCATAAATTCGTCTCCTGCCACGGCCAAACCGTTCGAGATATCAAAAATCCGCTCGCAATTTAGCATCCTCAATGCCTTGACTTCATGCTGACTGAGTTTGGTGCTGATCGGGTTAATCGCCTAGGAGGAGTATTTCAAATTCCACAGTATGCGTTTTAAAACGACCCATAATAGCTCACTTCCTGTTGGGCTGACGCATAACTTAGAGCACGGATGTTGTTCGGCCCGATGAGTTCTATATGTGTACCAAGTTTCATATTAATACATGCAAGTGTTTTTGATTTATGGACAGTTTTTTTTTTTTTTCAAGGGGGCGCTGTCGAGCCCCCCTGCCATGCCCGGGTACCAAACCCAGCCCAAACCCTGATGGCGCGCTGCCCGACGAGTGTGCAAAGTTTCAAGAGTTTTCGAGCATGTTAAGGGCCCCAAAAAGGGCAAAAAGGCGAAAGAATAAATAATAATAATAATAATAATAATAATAATAATAATTAAAGCTGCGAGCAGCGATGACGGGCCCAAGCCGGTGGCACCGCCACCCCGGTGGCTTCGGGGAAACTGTGCACGACAGGCAATATGCATTTAAACAGGAGAATATTTTTTTACAAATATTTTAAATATGCCACATTTACCGCAGCAGCTGGTGCCACTATGACCACAAGCCACACCCATGATGTCATTGAAATATAGATTAATTTTATTGTCATAGGATATAATAGGTCACTTTCAAATATGCGCAAAGTTATCTTTTGCAGCTCAAAAATGCATAAGTCCAGAAAGCCAGTATTTAATTAAAGGTATTTGTATAGTTAAAAAAAAAAAAAAATGTCACACTAAAGTGATAGTTATTTGTGATAGCCTATGAAATGAAACGCATCTAAACTCTATTGTTGCGTACGTGTAAACATGGGTACGCACAACACATATTATACGTTAAAATATCTTAAGATCAATCATCATTACGTAAAGTACGTTAGACAAGTTGTTTATTTATTTATTGCAGTGAAAATAATGTTTTAATAAAATGACTGTCAAAGTCATTTGAATTCCCCTCATTAACTGCAGCAGTCGGTGCTGCTATGACCACAAACCACAACATCTATGAGATCAATTCAATTTAGATTAATTTCATGTCAGATGATGTCATAGGTCCCTTTGAAATGAGTGCAAAGTTATCTTTTGCAGCTTACATTTTTTAAAGTCCTTAAGACCAGTATTTATCTAAAGGTCTTTTTATATTTTTATTAAAATAATTATGAAACTAATCATATAAAACTATATTGCAGTGCTGTACAAACTGAGTTCAGAATGACATTCAGAATACTGCAGGTGCACCCATCCCCCTTACACACACACACACACACACACACACACAGAGAGAGAGAAAGAGCCAGAGGCATAGACAGAGAGGCATGCTTTAGCTGTCAGCCACCCATCCCCCACACACACACACACACACACACACACACACACACACACACACACACACACACACACACACACACACACACACACACACACACACACACACACACACAGAGCCAGAGCCAGAGCCAGAGCCAGAGCCAGAGACAAGAGGGAACAGGGGGTTTTTTTCCCATCAAAACTAAGTCAACAGTGGCATCTATTGGACAATGAAGGGAGGGCAGACAAAATAAGATTCAGATGAAATATATTAAATAAAATAAATATATTGATCTGAAAAATAGTACATTCATTTTAAATTCACCCAGGTTCAATTACCGAACATACAATCTTAATTTAATTTAAATCAAACAATGATTTTACAAGAAATTAGACATTTTCTGTTTCCCTTTTTTGTCCTTCATTTAATCCCTCGCCATAGCAGCAGTGTTTGAGATATCCTATAATCGTTCGCACTATAGCATCTTCAGTGTCTTTGTTTCATGTTGACCGAGTTTGGTGTCGATTCCATGCATCTCCTACGAATAGTTTATAATAACTCAGAGCCTGATTTATCCAAAATTCCAAATTCAAACCAAAATATCTGACTTCCTGTTGGTCAGAGCTAATGACTGTAAATTAGAAAGATGTCCGGCTTGATGAGATCAATATATATACAGAGTTTGGTGACTGTAGATAAAACTAACCCCACTTTTGTCAAAGGTGGCGCTACTGAGCCCTCCACCACGCCCGTTTCTAAGACTTTGGCCATATCTACTGGAAGGCATCACTGATGTGTGTGTTGAGTTTCATGCCATTTCAAGCATGCTAAGAGTCTCAAAAACACCCTAAAAGATTATTCAACTTTAACACGCTGCCATGCCAACAGTATTTAAAATATCAGGAATCCATTCATATGTCTATATCTGCCATGTTTTGACATTATACTGATGAAGTTTGAAGTAAATCGGGTGAAAATAAGACAGTGATTTCAAAGCATTTTTGAAAGGACACACTTCCTGCTGCCAGTTGGTGGCGCTATAACTTTGACTCACAAAAGTTATATCCATGTGATCGGCCTCTTACAACAAACACACAGCTGAAGTTTCATCCAAATCGGTCAATGTATCCAAATAACACAATGTTCCCATTTCGCCATAAATTCGTCTCCTGCCACGGCCAAACCGTTCGAGATATCAAAAATCCGTTCGCAATTTAGCATCCTCAATGCCTTGACTTCATGCTGACCGAGTTTGGTGCTGATCGGGTTAATCGCCTAGGAGGAGTATTTCAAATTCCACAGTATGCGTTTTAAAACGACCCATAATAGCTCACTTCCTGTTGGGCTGACGCATAACTTAGAGCGCGGATGTTGTTCGGCCCGATGAGTTCTATATGTGTACCGAGTTTCATACTAATACATGCAAGCGTTTTTGATTTATGGACAGTTTTATTTATTTTTTTCAAGGGGGCGCTGTCGAGCCCCCCTGCCACGCCAGGTACCAAACCCAGCCCAAACCCTGATGGCCGCGCATTCCGACGAGTGTGCAAAGTTTCAAGAGTTTTCGAGCATGTTAAGGGCCCCAAAAAGGGCAAAAAGGCGAAAGAAAAATAATAATAATAATAATAATAATAATAATAATAATAATAATAATAATAATAATCCTTAGAAGAACAATAGGGCCTTCGCCTTTCAGGGCTTGGGGCCCTAAGAATAATAATAATAATAATAATAATAATAATAATAATAATAATAATAATCCTTAGAAGAACAATAGGGCCTTCGCCTTTCAGGCTTGGGCCCTAATAATAATAATAATAATAATAATAATAATAATAATAATCCTTAGAAGAACAATAGGGCCTTCTCGCCTTTCAGGCTTGGGCCTAATAATAATAATAATAATAATAATAATAATAATAATAATAATAATAATAATAATAATAATCCTTAGAAGAACAATAGGGCCTTCGCCCTGTCAGGGCTTGGGCCCTAAATAGACAATACAGTCAATCAATAAACACAACAATCTGAATATTAAAGCTGCGAGCAGCGATGACGGGCCCAAGCCGGTGGCACCGCCACCCCGGTGGCTTCAGGGCAACTGTGCACGACAGGCAATATGCATTTAAACAGGAGAATATTTTTTTACAAATATTTTAAATATGCCACATTTACCGCAGCAGCTGGTGCCACTATGACCACAAGCCACAGCCATGATGTCACTGAAATATAGATTAATTTTATTGTCATAGGATATAATAGGGCACTTTCAAATATGTGCAAAGTTATCTTTTGCAGCTCAAAAATTCATAAGTCCACAAGGCCAGTATTTAATTCAAGGTATTTGTATAGTTTTTTTTAAAAACTTTTTGTCACACTAAAGTGATAGTTATTTGTGATAGCCTATGAAATGAAACGCATCTAAACTCTATTGTTGCGTACGTGTAAACATGGGTACGCACAACACATATTATACGTTAAAATATCTTAAGATCAATCATCATTACGTAAAGTACATTAGGCAAGTTGTTTATTTATTTATTTTTTGCAGTGAAAATAATGTTTTAATAAAATGACTATCAAAGTCATTTGAATTCCCCTCATTAACTGCAGCAGTCGGTGCTGCTATGACCACAAACCACAACATCTATGAGATCAATTCAATTTAGATGAATTTCATGTCAGATGATGTCAAAGGTCATGTTCAAATGAGTGCAGAATACCGTCCGAATGCTGATGTTGTATTATCCTAACATTTCTCTTCATGTGTTTTTGACCTACCTTAGCTACTGTTTGTTCACCAATCTCATGCACCAAAAAGTGTGCTTTCATTTAAATATGGGACGTATCCAATAAAAAGTGTTAATTACAAAATGAATAAATGGAGCCAAATCACAGAAACCGCAACGTCGATTTTAATATCAGTGTCAGGTAAGAGTAAGATGAGTGTCTAAATTTTATGGAAGTTTATTATAAACAGCCACTTTTATAGAATCATGTGAAATTTACTTTTTTAATAAATTTGAATTCTATCAGTCAATAATTCATTTAAAAGACATGCATCATACGTGATCTTTGCAAACACAGCACATGACCTTCTGTAAAGCCCATGTATCTTGTATAGAAAACACACACACACACACACACACACACACACACACACACACACACACACACACACACACACACACACACACCTCTGTAAAAAAGAAAAAAGAAAAGAAAATGAAGAATACTATCTGAATAAATAGATGAAATCTCAGATGTCATGTGATAAGAATTGTAACTCAAATGTAATTTAGAAAATGAGTCCTGTCTGAATACTGATATAGTGTCATAGTTTAATTTCAAATGTGAAGTTATCATTTGCTGCAATATGATTTTAAATCCGTTAAATATAAAATAACTATATTAAAGTAATCTGAATATGCCACATTTACTGCAGCAAATATAATCGTTATCCACAACAGCCTCATCCGTGAGATCATTTAAATTTAGATGAATTTCATGTCAGATGATATCATAGGTCCCTTTGAAATGAGTGCAGTTATCTTTTGCAGCTTACATTTTTACAATTTTACATTTTTTTATGGAAGTTTATTATAAACAGCCACTTTTATAAAATCATGTGAAATTTACTTTTTTAATAAATTTGAATTCTATCAGTAAATAATTCATTTAAAAGACATGCGTCATACGTGATCTTTGCAAACACAGCAAAGATAAGCAAATACTGCAGTTGCAACCATCCCCCTTACACACACACACACACACACACACACACACACACACACACACACACACACACACACACACACACACACACACACAGAGAGAGAGAGAAAGAGAATGCAAAGACAGAGAGGCATGCTTTAGCTGTCAGCCACCCATCCCCCCCTCCACACACACACACACACACAGAGAGAAAGAGCCAGAGCCAGAGACAGAGACAGAGAGGGAAACAGGTTTTTTTTTTTTCCCCATCATAACTAAGTCAACAGTGCCATCTATTGGACAATGAAGGGAGGGCAGACAAAATAAGATTCAGATGAAATATATTAAATAAAATAAATATATTGATCTGAAAAATAGTACATTCAATTTAAATTCACACATGTTCTATTACCGAACATACAATCTTAATTTAATTGAAATCAAACAATGATTTTACAAGAAATTAGACATTTTCTGTTTCCCTTTTTTGTCCTTCATTTAATCCCTCGCCATAGCAGCAGTGTTTGAGATATCCTATAATCGTTCGCACTATAGCATCTTCAGTGTCTTTGTTTCATGTTGACCGAGTTTGGTGTCGATTCCATGCATCTCCTACGAATAGTTTATAATAACTCAGAGCCTGATTTATCCAAAATTCCAAATTCAAACCAAAATATCTGACTTCCTGTTGGTCGGAGCTAATGACTGTAAATTAGAAAGATGTCCGGCTTGATGAGAACAATATATATACAGAGTTTGGTGACTGTAGATAAAACTAACCCCCCCACTTTTGTCAAAAGGTGGCGCTACTGAGCCCCTCCATCACGCCCGTTTCTAAGACTTTGGCCATATATACTGGAAGGCATCACTGATGTGTGTGTTGAGTTTCATGGCATTTCAAGCATGCTAAGAGTCTCAAAAACACCCTAAAAGATTATTCAACTTTGACACGTTGCCATGCCAACAGTATTTAAAATATCAGGAATCCATTCATATGTCTATATCTGCCATGTTTTGACATTATACTGATGAAGTTTGAAGTAAATCGGGTGAAAATAAGACGGTGATTTCAAAGCATTTTTGAAAGGACACACTTCCTGCTGCCAGTTGGTGGCGCTATAACTTTGACTCACAAAAGTTATATCCATGTGATCGGCCTCTTACAACAAACACACAGCTGAAGTTTCATCCAAATCGGTCAATGTATGCAGAAGTTATAACACACTTCCTGTTTCCCATTTCTCGCCATAAATTCGTCTCCTGCCATGGCCAAGCCGTTCGAGCCCCCCTGCCACGCCCGGGTACCAAACCCAGCCCAAACCCTGATGGCCGCGCGTTTCGACGAGTGTGCAAAGTTTCAAGAGTTTTCGAGCATGTTAAGGGCCCCAAAAAGGCCAAAAAGGCGAAAGAAAAATAATAATAATAATAATAATAATAATAATAATAATAATAATAATAATAATAATAATAATCCTTAGAAGAACAATAGGGCCTTCGCCCTTTCAGGGCTTGGGCCCTAATAATAATAATCCTTAGAAGAACAATAGGGCCTTCGCCCTTTCAGGGCTTGGGCCCTAATAATAATCCTTAGAAGAACAATAGGCCTTCGCCTTTCAGGCTTGGGCCCTAATAATAATCCTTAGAAGAACAATAGGGCCTTCGCCCTTTCAGGCTTGGGCCCTAATAATAATAATAACAATAATAATAATAATAATAATAATAATAATAATAATTAAAGCTGCGAGCAGCGATGACGGGCCCAAGCCGGTGGCACCGCCACCGGGGCTTCAGGGCGACTGTGCACGACAGGCAATATGCATTTAAACAGGAGAATATTTTTTTACAAATATTTTAAATATGCCACATTTACCGCAGCAGCTGGTGCCACTATGACCATATTATTAGGGCCCAAGCCCTGAAAGGGCGAAGGCCCTATTGTTCTTCTAAGGATTATTATTATTATTATTATTATTATTATTATTATTATTATTTTTATTTCGCCTTTTTGCCCTTTTTGGGGCCCTTAACATGCTCGAAAACTCTTGAAACTTTGCACACTCGTCGGAATGCGCGGCCATCAGGGTTTGGGCTGGGTTTGGTACCCAGGCGTGGCAGGGGCTCACAGCGCCCCTTGAAAAAAATAAATAAAACTGTCCATAAATCAAAAACGCTTGCATGTATTAGTATGAAACTCGGTACACATATAGAACTCATCGGGCCGAACAACATCCGTGCTCTAAGTTATGCGTCAGCCCAACAGGAAGTGAGCTATTATGGGTCGTTTTAAAACGCATACTGTGGAATTTGAAATACTCCTCCTAGGCGATTAACCCGATCAGCACCAAACTCGGTCAGCATGAAGTCAGGGCATTGAGGATGCTAAATTGCGAACGGATTTTTGATATCTCGAACGGTTTGGCCGTGGCAGGAGACGAATTTATGGCGAGAAATGGGAAACAGGAAGTGTGTTATAACTTCTGCATACATTGACCGATTTGGATGAAACTTCAGCTGTGTGTTCATTGTAAGAGGCCGATCACATGGATATGACTTTTGTGAGTCAAAGTTATAGCGCCACCAACTGGCAGCAGGAAGTGCTTGTTTTATCAAAAATGCTTTGAATCACCATCTTATTTTCACCCGATTTACTTCAAACTTCATCAGTATAATGTCAAAACATGGCAGATATAGACATATGAATGGATTCCTAATATTTTAAATACTGTTGCCATGGCAACGTGTCAAAGTTGAATAATCTTTTGGGGTGTTTTTGAGACTCTTAGCATGCTTGAAATGGCATGAAACTCAACACACACATCAGTGATGCCTTCCAGTATATATGGCCAAAGTCTTAGAAACGGGCGTGGTGGAGGGGCTCAGTAGCGCCACCTTTTGACAAAAGTGGGGGGGTTAGTTTTATCTACAGTCACCAAACTCTGTATATATATTGTTCTCATCGAGCCGGACATCTTTCTAATTTACAGTCATTAGCTCCGACCAACAGGAAGTCAGATATTTTGGTTTGAATTTGGAATTTTGGATAAATCAGGCTCTGAGTTATTATAAACTATTCGTAGGAGATGCATGGAATCGACACCAAACTCGGTCAACATGAAACAAAGACACTGAAGATGCTATAGTGCGAACGATTATAGGATATCTCAAACGGTGCTGCTATGGCGAGGGATTAAATGAAGGACAAAAAAAGGAAACAGAAAATGTCTAATTTCTTGTAAAATCATTGTTTGATTTAAATTAAATTAAGATTGTATGTTCGGTATTTGAACCTGGGTGAATTTAAAATGAATGTACTATTTTTCACATCAATATATTTATTTTATTTAATATTTTTAATCTGAATCTTATTTTGTCTGCCCTCCCTTCATTGTCCAATAGATGGCACTGTTGCCTTAGTTTTGATGGGGGAAAAAAACCCTATTTCCCTCTCTGTCTCTGGCTCTGTGTGTGTGTGTGTGTGTGGAGGGGGGGATGGGTGGCTGACAGCTAAAGCATGCCTCTCTGTCTATGCCTCTGGCTCTTTCTCTCTGTGTGTGTGTGTGTGTGTGTGTGTGTGTGTGTGTGTGTGTGTGTGTGTGTGTGTGTGTGTGTGTGTGTGTGGAATGGGAATGGCTGACAGCTAAAGCATTCCTCTCTGTCTATGCCTCTGGCTCTTTCTGTGTGTGTGTGTGTGTGTGTGTGTGTGTGTGTGTGTGTGTGTGTAGGGGGGATGGGTGGCTGACAGCTAATGCATGCCACTCTGTCTTTGCATTCTCTCTCTCTGTGTGTGTGTGTGTGTGTGTGTAAGGGGAATGGGTGCACCTGCAGTATTCTGAATGTCATTCTGAACTCAATTTGTAGAGCACTACAATATAGTTTTATATAATTAGCTTAATAATTATGTTAATAAAAATATAAAAAGACCTTTAGATAAATACTGGACTTAAGGAATTTAAAAAATGTAAAAAATGCTAAAGCATTCCTCTCTGTCTCTGCATTCTCTTTCTGTGTGTGCGTGTGTGTGTGTGTGTGTGTGTGTGTTCTCTATACAAGATACATGGGCTTTACAGAAGGTCATGTGCTGTGTTTGCAAAGATCACGTATGATGAATGTCTTTTAAATGAATTATTTACTGATAGAATTCAAATTCATTAAAAAAGTAAATTTCACATGATTTTATAAAAGTGGCTGTTTATAATAAACTTCCATAAAATTTAGACGCGCATCTTACTCTTACCTGACACTGATATTAAAATCGACGTTGCGGTTTCTGTGATTTGGCTCCATTTATTAATTTTGTAATTAACACTTTTTATTCGATACCTCCCATATTTAAATGAAAGCACACTTTTTGGTGCATGAGATTGGTGAACAAACAGTAGCTAAGGTAGGTCAAAAACACATGAAGAGAAATGTTAGGATAATACAACATCAGCATTCGGACGGTATTCTGCACTCATTTGAAATTGACCTTTGACATCATCTGACATGAAATTCATCTAAATTGAATTGATCTCATAGATGTTGTGGTTTGTGGTCATAGCAGCACCGACTGCTGCAGTTAATGAGGGGAATTCAAATGACTTTGACAGTCATTTTATTAAAACATTATTTTCACTGCAAAAATAAATAAATAAACAACTTGCCTAACGTACTTTACGTAATGATGATTGATCTTAATATATTTTAACGTATAATATGTGTTGTGCGTACCCATGTTTACACGTATGCAACAATAGAGTTAGATGCGTTTCATATCATAGGCTATCACAAAGAACTATCACTTTAGTGTGAAAATTATTTATTTATTTATTTTTAAAACTATACAAATACCTTTAATTAAATACTGGCCTTCTGGACTTATGCATTTTTGAGCTGCAAAAGATAACGTTGCGCATATTTGAAAGTGACCTATTATATCCTATGACAATAAAATTTATCTAAATTTCAATGACATCATGGGTGTGGCTTGTGGTCATAGTGGCACCAGCTGCTGCAGTAAATGTGGCATATTTAATATATTTGTAAAAAAATATTCTCCTGTTTAAATGCATATTGTCTGTCGTGCACAGTCGCCCTGAAGCCACCGGGGTGGCGGTGCCAACAGCTTGGGCCCGTCATCGCTGCTCGCAGCTTTAATTATTATTATTATTATTATTATTATTATTATTTTTCTTTCGCCTTTTTGCCCTTTTTGGGGCCCTTAACATGCTCGAAAACTCTCGAAACTTTGCACACTCGCCGGAACGCGCCATCAGGGTTTGGGCTGGGTTTGGTACCGGGCGTGGCAGGGGCTCGACAGCGCCCCTGAAAAAAAAAAAAAAAATAAAACTGTCCATAAATCAAAAACGCTTGCATGTATTAGTATGAAACTCGGTACACATATAGAACTCATCGGGCCGAACAACATCCGCGCTCTAAGTTATGCGTCAGCCTGACAGGAAGTGAGCTATTATGGGTCGTTTTAAAACGCATACTGTGGAATTTGAAATACTCCTCCTAGGCGATTAACCCGATCAGCACCAAACTCGGTCAGCATGAAGTCAAGGCATTGAGGATGCTAAATTGCGAAGGGATTTTGATATCTCGAACGGTTTGGCCGTGGCAGGAGACGAATTTATGGCGAGAAATGGGAAACAGGAAGTGTGTTATAACTTCTGCATACATTGACCGATTTGGATGAAACTTCAGCTGTTTGTTTGTTGTAAGAGGCCGATCACATGGATATAACTTTTGTGAGTCAAAGTTATAGCGCCACCAACTGGCAGCAGGAAGTGTGTCCTTTCAAAAATGCTTTGAAATCACTGTCTTATTTTCACCCGATTTACTTCAAACTTCATCAGTATAATGTCAAAACATGGCAGATATAGACATATGAATGGATTCCTGTTATTTTAAATACTGTTGGCATGGCAACGTGTCAAATTTGAATAATCTTTTAGGGTGTTTTTGAGACTCTTAACATGCTTGAAATGGCATGAAACTCAACACACACATCAGTGATGCCTTCCAGTAGATATGGTCAAAGTCTTAGAAACGGGCGTGGTGGAGGGGCTCAGTAGCGCCACCTTTTGACAAAAGTGGGGGGGTTAGTTTTATCTACAGTCACCAAACTCTGTATATATACTGTTCTCATCAAACCGGACATCTTTCTAATTTACAGTCATTAGCTCTGACCAACAGGAAGTCAGATATTTTGGTTTGAATTTGGAATTTTGGATAAATCAGGCTCTGAGTTATTATAAACTATTCGTAGGAGATGCATGGAATCGACACCAAACTCGGTCAACACGAAACAAAGACACTGAAGATGCTATAGTGCGAACGATTATAGGATATCTCAAACGCTGCTGCTATGGTGAGGGATTAAATGAAGGACAAAAAAGGGAAACAGAAAATGTCTAATTTCTTGTAAAATCATTGTTTGATTTAAATTAAATTAAGATTGTATGTTCAGTAATTGAACCTTGGTGAATTTAAAATGAATGTACTATTTTTCAGATCAATATATTTATTTTATTTAATATATTTAATCTGAATCTTATTTTGTCTGCCCTCCCTTCAATGTCCAATAGATGGCACTGTTGACTTAGTTTTGATGGGGGAAAAAAAAAACCTGTTTCCCCTCTCTGTCTCTGTCTCTTTCTCTCTCTGTGTGTGTGTGTGTGTGTGTGTGTGTGTGTGTGTAAGGGGATGGGTGCACCTGCAGTATTCTGAATGTCATTCTGAACTCAGTTTGTACAGCACTGCAATATAGTTTTATATGATTAGTTTCATAATTATGTTAATAAAAATATAAAAAGACCTTTAGATAAATACTAAATTAAGGACTTTAAAAATGTAAGCTGCAAAGATAACTTTGCACTCATTTCAAAGGAACTATGATATCATCTGACATGAAATTCATCTAAATTGAATTGATCTCATAGATGTTGTGGTTTGTGGTCATAGCAGCACCGACTGCTGCAGTTAATGAGGGGAATTCAAATTAATTTGACAGTCATTTTATTAAAACATTATTTTCGCTACAATAAATAAATAAATAAACAGCTTGCCTAATGTACTTTACGTAATGATGATTGATCTTAAGATATTTTAACGTATAATATGTGTTGTGCGTACCCATGTTTACACGTACGCATCAATAGAGTTTAGATGCGTTTCATATCATAGGCTATCACAAATAACTATCACTTTAGTGGGACAAAAAGTTTTTAGAAGAACTATACAAATGCCTTGAACTAAATATTGGCCTTCTGGACTTAGGAGTTTTTGAGCTGCAAAAGATAACTTTGCGGATATTTGAAAGTGACCTATTATATCCTATGACAATAAAATGTATCTATATTTCAATGACATCATGGGTGTGGCTTGTGGTCATAGTGACACCAGCTGCTGCGGTAAATGTGGCATATTTAAAATATTTGTAAAAAAAAATATTCTCCTGTTTAAATGCATATTGCCTGTCATGCACAGTCGCCCTGAAGCCACCGGGGTGGCGGTGCCACCGGCTTGGGCCCGTCATCGCTGCTCGCAGCTTTAATTATTATTATTTTTCTTTCGCCTTTTTGCCCTTTTTGGGGCCCTTAACATGCTCGAAAACTCTTGAAACTTTGCACACTCATCGGAATGCGCGGCCATCAGGGTTTGGGCTGGGTTTGGTACCCGGGCGTGGCAGGGGGGCTCGACAGCGCCCCCTTGAAAAAATAAATAAAACTGTCTATAAATCAAAAACGCTTGCATGTATTAGTATGAAACTAGATGTGCTGTGTTTGACAGAAACCTGGCTAAAACCTGACGACTACATTACTTTAAATGAGTCCACCCCACAAGATTATTGTTATAAACACGAGCCGCGTCTGCAAGGTAAAGGGGGAGGGGTTGCTGTAATTTATAATAATATCTTCAGTATTACTCAGAAGTCTAGTTTCAAATATAATTCTTTTGAAGTTTTGGTGCTTTATGTAGCATTATGTAGTGTAATTGATAAATCCCGTTTGACATTTGTGTTGGCTACTGTATACAGGCCACCAGGGCACAATACAGACTTTATCAAAGAATTCGCTGACTTTCTATCCAAGTTAGTACTGGCTGCAGATAAAGTACTAATTGTTGGTGATTTTAATATCCATGTAGATAATGAAAAAGACGCATTGGGATTAGCATTTAGAGACATTCTAAACTCTATTGGAGTAAGGCAACACGTGTCAGGACCCACTCATCGCCTTAATCATACATTAGACCTAATAATGTCACATGGAATAAATGTTGATACCGTTGAAATTCTGCAGCAGAGCGACGACATCTCAGATCATTACCTAGTATCATGTATACTTAATTTAGCTAAGGCTGCAAAGCCGTCCCCTCGCTTCAAATATGGCAGAACTATCACTGCCACCACTAAAAATTGCTTTTTAAATAATCTTCCTCATCAGTTTCATATCCTCAGCATCCCAGATAACCTAGAGGAACTCGATTTTGCAACAGAAAGTATTGACTCTCTTTTTTCCAGCACTTTAGACACAGTTGCTCCCTGGCGCTTAAAGAAGATTAAAGAAAATAGTCCAACGCCGTGGTACAATGAGCACACCTGGGCCCTTAAAACAGCAGCCAGAAAAATGGAGCGCAGCTGGAAGAAAACAAAATTAGAGGTTTTTCGTAATTCATGGAAAGAGAGCATGATCGCATACAGAAAGGCCGTAAAAACTGCTAGATCTGCTTATTTCTCAACTCTCTTAGAAGAAAACAAACACAACCCTAGGTATTTATTTGATACAGTGGCTAAGTTAACCAAAAATAAAGCTTCAACTTCTGATGGTTGTAAACAGCACAGCAGTAATGACTTTATGAACTTCTTTACGTGTAAGATTGACAATATTAGGAAGAAAATTATAACCATGCAGCCGTCTACTACAGTGTCACATCAGACAGAGCATTGTTGTGTCACTGAGAAAAAATTACATTCATTCACTGCTATAGGAGAGGAAGAATTGGCTAAACTCGTTAAATCATCTAAATCAACAACATGTATGCTCGACCCTATACCGACTAGGCTATTAAAAGAGATGCTACCAGAGGTCATAGATCCTCTTCTTAATATCATTAACTCATCTTTGTCATTAGGATATGTACCAAAACTTTTAAGTTGGCTATTATCAAACCACTTATTAAAAACCTCAACTTGATCCTACAGAATTAATCAATTATAGGCCGATCTGAAATCTACCCTTCCTGTCAAAAATACTGGAAAAGGTAGTGTCTTCACAATTATGTTCCTTTTTAGAAAGAAATGGTATCTGTGAGGATTTCCAGTCAGGATTTAGACCGTATCATAGTACTGAGACTGCTCTCATCAGAGTTACAAATGATTTACTCTTATCATCCGATCGTGGTTGTATCTCTCTATTAGTGTTACTCGATCTTAGCACTGCATTCGATACTATCGACCACAACATTCTTTTGAATAGACTCAAAATTATGTTGGCATTAGTGGAACTGCATTGGCATGGCTTAAATCATACTTATCTGACCGTTATCAGTTTGTAGCAGTAAATGAAGAGATGTCACACCGATCACAAGTTCAGTATGGAGTACCGCAGGGCTCAGTGCTAGGACCGGTGCTCTTCACCCTGTACATGTTACCACTGGGAGATATCATTAGGAAGCATGGCATTAGTTTTCACTGTTATGCTGATGATACTCAGCTCTATATTTCTTCACGCCCTGACGAAACTTACCAATTCACAAGATTAACGGAATGCATAGCTGATATAAAACATTGGATGTCTAGTAATTTCCTGCAACTTAATTCAGAAAAAAATGAATTTTTAATTATTGGACAAAAAAACTCTGCAAGTAGTAACCTAGAATACTGTCTAATGGCTGCTCTGTCAAGTCCTCTGAACAAAATGCTGAACAGTTAAGTCATGCGTTCATGACCTCAAGGCTAGATTACTGTAATGCTTTACTGGGTGGTTGCCCTGCTCGCTTAATAAACAAACTCCAGCTGGTCCAAAACGCAGCAGCTCGAGCTCTTACTAGAACAAGGAAGTATGACCATATTAGCCCGGTTCTGTCAACACTGCACTGGCTCCTATTAAACATCGTATAAATTTTAAAATCTTGCTTATTACTTACAAAGCACTAAATGGTTTAGCTCCCAGTACTTGAGTGAACTCTTAACGCATTATACTCCATCACGTCTATTGCGGTCTCAAAACTCTGGCCAGTTGATAATACCTAGAATATCAAAATCAACTGCAGGCGGTCGATCCTTTTCCTATTTAGCGCCCTAAACTTTGGAACAGTCTTCCTAGCATTGTTCGGGAAGCAGACACACTCTGTCAGTTTAAATCTAGACTAAAAACGCATCTCTTTACTATGGCTTACACATAAACATTATCAATTTCTATTACTCAAATCAGTAAATGATTGTTAGGCTGCATTAACTAGGTCAGCCGGAACCGGGAACACTTCCCATAACACCTGATGTACTCGTTACATCATAAGAAGAATGGTATCTACGCTAATGTTAGTCTCTCTGTTTATCCCGAGGTTTACCGCAGTCAGCCGGATCCAGGCCGTATCCAGATCAGATGGTGGACCAGCGCCTGGACATGACCAACGCATCCCTGAAGTGTCTGCAGAGAACATGTCAAATAAACTCCCCCCATAAAAATGCTGCATCGACACGACATCCTCATTAAACCTGTCTTCGGCGTGACGACTCCAATCTCTCGAATAATCTAACAAATATCTGTTTGCCTAATATGAATTAAGACCTGCTATGTTGCCAGAATTATAATCATACACTGTTTGTTCGTCGGCCAGAGGAGAACTGGCACCCCGACTGAGCCTGGTTTCTCCCAAGGTTTTTTTCTCCATTCTGACCCTGAAGGAGTTTTGGTTCCTTGCCACCGTTGCCTCTGGCTTTTGGCTTGCTCAGTTGGGGACACCTAAATCTCATCTATATTCCCGATCTGCCCGCATTGACACTATATGATACTTGAAATTAGCTGGATAACATCACCGTTTCACCAGAATGGCTGTACAAATTCTGTTGCATTATTTTCCTGTTAACAATGTGAAGCTGCTTTGAAACAATTGGACTTGTTTAAAGCGCTATATAAATAAAGGTGATTTGATTTGATTTGATTTATAATACAGAATATAAACACAATAAATGAAAAAGTTATCTATCTAAGCCAGCCACCACCCCCTTCTCTTGGAAGGGCACTATCTATCTATCTATCTATCTATCTATCTAGAAAGACAAACTATCTATCCAGACGGACAAATAGATATGCAGACAGGTAAATTATAATATAATACATTATAATACAGAATATAAACACAATAAATAAAAAAGTTATCTATCTAAGCCCGACACCACCCCCTCCTCTTGGAAGGGCACTATCTATCTATCTAGACAGACAGACAAATATATATGCAGACAGACAGGTAAATTATAATATAATACAGAATATAAACACAATAAATGAAAAAGTTATCTAAGCCTGCCACCACCCCCTTCTCTTGGAAGGGCACTATCTATCCATCTATCTATCTATCTATCTATCTATCTATCTATCTATCTATCTATCTATCTATCTATCTATCTATCTATCTATCTATCTATCTATCTATCTATCTATCTAGAAAGACAAACTATCTATCCAGACAGACAAATAGATATGCAGACAGACAGGTAAATTATAATATAATACATTATAATACAGAATATAAACACAATAAATGAAAAAGTTATCTATCTAAGCCCGCCACCACCCCCTTCTCTTGGAAGGGCACTATCTATCTATCTATCTATCTATCTATCTATCTATCTATCTATCTATCTATCTATCTATCTATCTATCTATCTATCTATCTATCTATCTATCTATCTATCTAGACAGACAGACAGACAGACAGACAGACAGACTGACTATCTATCTATCTATCCAGACAGACAAATAGATATGCAGACAGACAGGTAAATTATAATATAATACAGAATATAAACACAATAAATGAAAAAGTTATCTATCTAAGCCCGCCACCACCCCCTTCTCTTGGAAGGGCACTATCTATCTATCTATCTATCTATCTATCTATCTATCTATCTATCTATCTATCTATCTATATCTATCTATCTATCTATCTATCTATCTATCTATCTATCTATCTATCTAGACAGACAGACAGACAGACAGACAGACTATCTATCTATCCAGACAGACAAATAGATATGCAGACAGACAGGCAAATTATAATATAATACAGAATATAAACATAATAAATGAAAAAGTTATCTATCTAAGCCCGCCACCACCCCTTCTCTTGGAAGGGCACTATCTATCTATCTATCTATCTATCTATCTATCTATCTATCTATCTATCTATCTATCTATCTATCTATCTATCTATCTATCTATCTATCTATCTAGACAGACAGACAGACAGACAGACAGACAGACAGACAGACAGACTATCTATCTATCTATCCAGACAGACAAATAGATATGCAGACAGACAGGTAAATTATAATATAATACAGAATATAAACACAATAAATGAAAAAGTTATCTATCTAAGCCCGCCACCACCGCCTTCTCTTGGAAGGGCACTATCTATCTATCTATCTATCTATCTATCTATCTATCTATCTATCTATCTATCTATCTATCTATCTATCTATCTATCTATCTATCTATCTATCTATCTAGACTAGACAGACAGACAGACAGACAGACAGACAGACTATCTATCTATCCAGACAGACAAATAGATATGCAGACAGACAGGCAAATTATAATATAATACAGAATATAAACACAATAAATGAAAAAGTTTTCTAAGCCCACCACCCCCTTCTCTTGGAAGGGCACTATCTATCTATCTATCTATCTATCTATCTATCTATCTATCTATCTATCTCTATCTATCTATCTATCTATCTATCTATCTATCTATCTATCTATCTATCTATCTATCTATCTAGACAGACAGACAGACAGACAGACAGACAGACAGACAGACTATCTATCTATCCAGACAGACAAATAGATATGCAGACAGACAGGTAAATTATAATATAATACAGAATATAAACACAATAAATGAAAAAGTTATCTATCTAAGCCTGCCACCACCCCCTTCTCTTGGAAGGGCACTATCTATCTATCCATCAATCTAGAAAGACAGACTATCTAGACAGACAGACGAATAGATATGCAGACAGACAGGCAAATTATAATATAAT